>VZRZ01001797.1:377334-477334 GCA_013398175.1 Climacteris rufus | reverse complement strand
GATATGGCTGGGGCTGGAAATGGCTGGGAGAGTTATGGAGCGAAGGCCGTGCCCAGGAACACATTGTTGGGAAGGCTTCAGGTCCTCGTCATCTGCTCTGGAGGCAGCGGGAGGAGCTGGGGAAAGTGTCCCCAGCCCTGGGGGGGCCACCAGGGGAGGTTTTCACAGCACAAGGTCCCCAGAAAAGGCACCCCTTCCCGTCACGTTATTTACTCAGAAAAGGAAGGGAAAATAATGGCTGGGGGGGGGAGTAAACAGCTGCTCAGAGGGATTTTCTGATGGAAGGAAAACAGAGCAGGGGTGAATTTGTTCTCGTCTCGCCCCGAGCAGATTGCGCGCAACAAGAGCGTTCCTGTTCGCTGCTGCGCCCTGTGGTATTTGTTGTTATTTCTTTTTTTTTTTTAACATGGTTTAAGCAATTAAAAAACATCTACCAGGGAGTTTGCCTGGAACCTTTGGACCTTGTAAAATGACCTAAAATTAGTGCAGTGATAAGGCTAAAAATAGGAATAACTTTTGTTTGCCTATAACTGGTCTGGCTCCTAACATGACACGAGCCTAACAGATCTCCCTTTTTCAATAAAATTGGGACAGGAGAACCCAGGGAAATGCAATATTAACTGTGCTTGTATGTAAAGGATCTTCTTTTGCATAATATGGCATTAATCTCACATGGTAAGGGGGTAAGAACCCATGCCCAAGGCCTGTAGATGGATAAATCTGAAATCATTCCCAGAATTCTGCAGAAATTCGGCGTATGCACTGGCAGTATTAATAACAGTGGATGAGGTGGGCAGGTGGAATTCACTGCCTCCCTCTTTCACCCGCCCTGGACACAGTCCTAATGTTATTTCCTTAGTCTGTGTGGAGAAAGGGATGCTATGAAACCGTGGCTCGTAATTTTCTTTCTCCCCAACGAGGAAAAAGAAGGAATGTTTCTGCGGGGAGGGGGATTAGGGCTGGCAGGACACTGTGCTAACAGCCCTACGTGGACTTTTTAAAAGCTGGGCTGTGTTAGTGGCCTAATGGATTGATGTGGTTTAGTCTTTAAATAGGTACTTAGAGAACAGTTTAAATGTGAACGACTGAGCGATACCTTATTAAAACCAACTGGCTGAAAGAATTATAAATTCACAGCTCGTTCAAACAAGAAAGGAAAGCCCATGACATTTCCTTAAGGAGCAATGATAGTCTGCAGTGTCAATATGGCTTTGGTATATACACATTAAAATGTGTAAGTCTCTATTTATGGGGTAATGGCATGCAAAATTTCAGCTGGGTATTTAAATGGGGCATATTTCCTCTTTTATAATTGCAGCATTGGAGATAACTATTTTAATTTTTTTTGCCTCTATTTTAATATTCGGAAAATTATTTTATTTTCTCAAACATTATAAAAAAAGGATTTTCTCCCTGACTTAGACTTTGTTTGCTAAGTTTCATGGCTGCAGTATGTAAATTTTACATCTGAATTAAAAAAAAACCAAAACACTTAAAAATAGAAGTTGCAATAGAAATGCGCTCAACTTAAACTACAATGGTGTTATAGCCATGCGGATGTGGCACCATAATTATAGCTTAAAAAGCAATTAAGATAAAAGCCAGTACAAAGAGATCAGCCAAATATCAAGAGACTCAATTCTAAGCAAAACAAATCTCTAACTTCAAGCTAAACAAACTTTTGGTGGTCCATGTACTCAACATTTTAATATTCATATACAGACATGGACACATAGAGAGGGTTTGGGCTTCAAAAATGTTCCTTTAGCAGCAAACTGTGTTCAAAATCTCTTCAAGCTTTTCAGGAAAAAATGCCTGATGGAAATCCCTCAGCATTCCAGGGTAATTCAGTTGTGGGTTCCAATGTTCACTGTTGACTTCAGTGCTGGCATCAAATTATTCCTCCTCTCTCATGTGGGACCAGGACGTAAAATTTGGCTCTTCCCTGAAGGTTGGGCAGTGTTGCTGGGAAGCTTGGCAAAGATTTGGGGTGTTTTCTGGTGAAATACTGAATGAACCTCCTGTGCAACCTGTATTGCACCAGCAGGTTTTAAGTTGTATGTAAACATATGCATAGGACACACATGTACATATTTACATTAATCCTGTGTCACACAGACACACATAAATAGAAACATTTGCACATAAATTTGGTATGTTCCTGTAGACATGCAGTCCTGGACATGAACTTTATATGGTTTATATGCATTGCACCCTGACATCCCTTTTTTGTTCCTTTCCTGTATCAATTTAAATTACAGACCCATTCATATATTACAAACCCATTCATACAATACAAACCCCACTAAAACACACTGTAGACAACAAGTATAACCTTATCCTATATTTTTTTGTCTATAACAGTCCTACAAGACCTTGTTGGATTGCTATTAAATGGTAAACTTTCCAGTAAGGCAAAATACTTTTTATTCAGTTCTGCAGGCAGACTGACTACACCATCAAACCCAGAATTACAGAGCACAAACTGATGTATTCAACTTTATGGGAATTTTCCATGAGGGAATACACTACCTCTCAACTAATGTTTTGCCTTAAAACATAAGTTTTGCTGAACCAATTAAATCAACCAACTAATCTTGCACATGAAACATTAAACAAGAATGGAGTGTCTGCAATTAGCAAATAGCTTTGATGTGACTAAATATCTATCTCTATGCATCACCACCGTTCTGGGTTTAAGTCCCAGATGATGTCTGACATGCTGAATGTAAATGTTTGCTGCCTATAGGTTTCCAACCAGCTGAGTCTTGGAGCAGCAGCGCTGCTGGGTTCAGAGAGATGGAAAACCAGATGTCAGCTGCTGTTAGTAGGGAAGGGCCTGTTTGCATTAAAACATGGGTGAAAATGGAACGAAGGAAGGAAGGAAGGAAGGAAGGAAGGAAGGAAGGAAGGAAGGAAGGAAGGAAGGAAGGAAGGAAAAAGAAAGAGAGAAAGAAAGAAAGCCCTAAGATGCCATTAAACTTAAAAGTCAAGCAAAAAGCACATAGTTAATGCCCTTAAAAACAAAGATAGTCTTTAAAATGTTCTTTAAAAACTAGCCTAGGAAGTGCAAAACGAAGCATTAACAACATGATAGACCCAAAGTAACATAGAGCAGCCCAGATCTGCCGTCAGGGGAGCAAAGTCCCTGCAGCCTGTGCAACACCTCCCTGCCGGGCAGCGGTGATTTTGGGAACCTGATACTCGGAGCTTGAGAAACTTTAGAGGCATGAGAAGCTGTGTGCGGAGGTGTGGCTTCGTAATTGCTCACCTTTTTTTTCTGCAAACACAAAAACACCACCCGGGCCAGGTTGCTTGGGAGGCTGCGGGTGTGTGGTGGGAGCAGGTGCGGATGCTGGAGGGGCCCTGCTGGGAATGCAGCGTGGGAAAGCAGGGACAGCCTGGCAGCCCACTCTGCTCCAGCCTTGTACAACATTCAGCACCATTCTGTCACATTTCAAACTTTTTTCCCAATGTTTTGATGATATGTAATGTGTGGACTACACCCTTGAGCACATGGTGTGATTCTTGGGGTGCTCTGTGCAGGGCCTGGAGTTGGACTTGATGATCTTTGTGGGTCCCTTCCAACTCAGCAGATTCTGTGATTCTGTTTTTGTTCTGGAGAGAAACTGATCCCTTCATAAGTCCTTGATGAGACAGGCATCCCTCGTGGCTACAGCTAGGGAGGGGCCAGGCTAAAATACTCAGCAGAAAAACACAAATCTGGATTTCCCCAAGCAGCTGAACATGCTGATTACCAAAATGCTGCCTTGAAGGTAGAGGTCTCCCAACTCAGCCTAGAAGCAGCATTTATTTTGTATAAATAATTCAGTGTTCATTAGATGTGAGAGATGCTTGAAGCTGTAGAGGTCAAGGAGGAACAGAGCAGGACCAATCTCTGAAGAGCAATGAGTTATTTGGATACCACCAGGTGAGGCATTACAGTTCAAGGAGCAAACTTAAACTGCAAACCAGGGCTGGTATTATCTTGGTGCAAGAAATAGTAACTGAGATATGCATGGAGGGGTGGAAAAAGAAAAGTGAGTTTGGAAGGACACAGTTCATTTTAAGAATCTAGCATAACAAAATAAATAAAGTCACAGTTAACGTAATGGCAAAACTTGCAATTTAATTTAAAAATCAATTATGAGGATATGAAATATGCATGAAAAATAATTGTTTCCTCTAAATGGCAAAATGACTGGCGTGTGTTGTCTGTAGTAAGAAAACTTGTACTTTCCCCAGCACATATGGGTGGTTTTCATTGAACAGTGGAAATCCAGCTAAGCAAACAGGTGCAGAGATCTGTGCATTTCCCCTTGCATCCTCACTTTTTGTTATCACATCAGCAATTCATATTCTGGAGCTCCTGATGATCAGAAGGCAGCTTACAAGGATGAATTAATCAGCACCTTGGAGGGGTTGATATTAGCAGGGGCACTTTGCAAAAAGGGGGAAAGGATTCCCAGCTATCATATGACATTCCATGAGCACGAGGGACAGCATCCTCCCAGCAGCCTCATCAGAAGTGCCACACATTTAACAGGAATTCCTCAGGAGGGGTGCTAAAAAACACCAGTGGGATGCTTGAATTCCTTCTCCTTTATCCCAAAATTCACTTGCATGGGAAGAGGTGATGTTGGGCAATTGCCACCACTCGTCCATGGAAACTGCGATGATTTTCTTGATGTCAGATCTTCTCCTAGTTATGACAAAAAATAAAATAATTACAAGTGGTAAAAATGAATGTATTGCACAATCATAGAATCACAGAATAGTTTGGGTTAAAAGGGACCTTTAAAAATCATCCAATTCCAACCCCCCTGCTGTGGACAGGGACATCTTCCACTAGACCAGGTTGCTCCAAACCCCATCCAACCCTGAATACTTCCAGGGATGGGGCAGCCACAGCTTCTCTGGACAACCTATGCCAGAGTCTCACCATTATCATGTCAAGAATTTCTTCCTGGTATTTAACCTAAACCTACTCTCTTTTAATTTGAAGCCATTCCCCCTTGTCCTATCATTCCATAGCCATGCAAAAATTCTCTCCCCATCTTTTTGAGACAGTATTTTGCAGACTGGCACATTTGCAAAAAAACAGCAAAGGTGAGTGGTGTAAATAAGACAACTCCAGGTCCTGCAGAATTGCTGTAAGTGTTTGGAGAAGATGCCTCAAAGGGCAGGAGGCAGCCTGGATAATTCACCCCGTGGAGCCTGAGGGCTGCTGCTCTCTTCCTATTTAAGCTGAAAATAATGTTTCCCTTCCCAGTGCTGCCTTGCCTGAGTGTGGAAGGGTCCAGAAGTGCTGTGGTCCAGATATGGGGTGGTGATGAAGAAGATGAGAGCTTGGACGAGTCTGCTCCAGCATGGAGCAGGAATTGGTGCTCTTCCCCACCCAGATGAAGTCAAGCAGAAAAAGAACTGGGAACCAACAGCCACAGGACCAGGGATTTCACCTTGGATGAAACATCAGGCTCAAGTCCCTGCAAAAGGTCAGCAGTTTATACCAGGTGAGAAAGTTGCAAAAATAGAGGTTCCCTCAGACCAAAAAGCTCTGTTGTGGAGTGGGATTGGGTGAGTCCTGCCAATTTTATCCACTCAGATGAGACCCCACACCCACAGTTTTGCCAGCCAGGTGTGGCTGACCTTGCACAGCAAAGCCAGGCACCAACAAGAGATGCCTGGGGTCACAGCCCAGCTCAGCAGCAGGCACCCTGTGAATGGTTGTGCATCTCCCACCCCTCCACTGCACCACATTCCAACACAGCCTGACCCCAGCCTGCTCACCAACAAGGTCAGAAATTTCTAGGACAATCTGCCAATGGTACTGCAGAGCCCGTGCTTCAGGGAAGCAGCCTGAAATGGCAGGAAAATGTAGAGAAAATGATGCCTCATTAGTTAACATCAAAAATTCCTCTGAAATAGTAATTTTTAACTCATTGGCAGTTAAATCAAATTCATGTATGCCTGTAGTAACATTTGGGTCTGTGGGAAGAATTGTTCAATTAAAAGAGAAGCCAAACACCATTAAAATAGAAATGTACAGTAAGTGTGGTTGAGTTCCACCTGTTCATTCCAGATGTTTGCAGTCATTCACACATCTAAAGGCTCAGTAAACAGAGCTAATGATGGTTCAGAATATCTTAATGCCAGTTCCTGCATCACTTAAAAACAGAGCTGCTCAAACAGGGTTACGAGGGATGCTGCTAAAACCCCTGCAGGGATAACACTGTCCTTGTGGCATCCTACAGCTTGAATGGGCTTGAGGATCCAAGACTTGAGCAATTCTCCAGGGTTCTGACCTGAATTCCTAGTTTAGCAAAGGGAAGAATCTGTGGATTAATAAGAAGAACAGAAAGTGGAGTTCAAAAAGAAAGATGGCTCCTGTGAATGGGAAGTGAAGCTCTCTCAATTATGTCCTGAGAAGCCAAATATCACCTGTCACTCTCTGTGTTTGCTGCTTTCTACACCATGGGCATGTTCCATAAATGTCTGTCCACCCAAGCACAGCTGCTCTTGCAGCTGATTTTAAATTCTCTGAGTAATTTATTTATCCCCAATATTGCTCATTGCTACACTTACACACTTCCTTAACAGGGCAGCATTGCAGAGCTGGGAGTCTAAACCTTTCCTTGCATGGGAATGGTACACAATTGTTAAAGATCCTGTTCTGAGCTTCCAACAAATTAGGATTTGTGGAAATCCTCTATAATTAAAGGAGAACCATTCAAAGAAGCTCTTTTCCCAGCCTGGAAACAACGAAGTGGGATTCCTATAGATAGATACCCCAAATCCCCATTCTCTTCCCAACACACCTTTTATGCTGAAGGTTCCTTTTGTGTTCTCCACAAGTTCAACATGGACATTCCCAACTGGAAAATTACACAATATTTAGACGAATTGAGCATCTCTTGTGCCCCTCCATCAAATTGGTTGAAATCGGGCCACAGATCTTTAGACTGCAGTGGTTGAGGGAAAAGGCACAGTTCAGCATTGTTTTTGGAAACACAGCTTGTACCTGGAGTCAGAGAGGAGTTCTGATGACTCACCAGGAGATTTAACTTCCAGAGTAAAGGACTCTCCACTTGGAAAGCCTTGCCCACTCTTCAGGCTTTGAGGAGAAGTTGAGGAGTGAGTCTGAGCCAGTTTAACACATTTCTCCTGGACCTCTTGGCCCAGGATTCCAACTGGGCTCTGCAAAGCCAGAATGCTTCCTACTCCAGACACTTTCCATGTCCTCAGACCATCTCAGGTGTACAGGTATTTTTGTGTTCCACACTTCCTGACTTAGTGCATCTGGATTGTCCCTTGAAATATATCAGTATCTCAACACCCAAAGCCAGAGGACACCAAGATGCAGGGCCAGGAGAATTTCACAAGGCTGCCTCATCCATCCCCTGCCTTAAAGCAGGATAAGGGCTAAGTAATGACTCCTAACAAACTTGCTCTTAAAAGTCCCCCATAAGGTCCTTGGGCACTCTGCTCAGTGCTCCTCTTAATTCAGCACAGTTCTGAATGAAAAATGAGTATATAGGAGTGGAAAATATGGACTGTAGCTGCCCCTCTCTATACGGACACACGAAATACCTTCATCACTGCCTTGGGAAGAGAAAACACTATTTTTGCACCCTGATTTCTTATGTGTTGCTGACCACACTCCTGCAAGGACAACCTGGGGCTGGGCACAAAGCTCTGAGCTGGGTGGCACTTGCTGGGAATACACTGGGCAGAGCAGAGCCAGCAGCCCAGAAAGCAGGAGGAGGAGGATAAGGATGAGGAGGAGGATGAGGAGGAGGAGCGTTGTGTTCCCTTCTCTTCCTCTGCCTCTGCTGTCTCGCACACGCAGCGTTTCCACAGGCTGTGCACAGGGACCAGGATTTGGGCGTTAATTAATAGGATTATTTCTTATGAATTTCTTCTTCCCCTTTCTGTAGGATGTTTTCTGAGAGCGGTAGGTTTGACTTCCCTCTGTTAAAGCACCAAGGCTGCAGTTGCAGGACCAGGGATGTGGCCATCACCCCATTAATACCCTGTGATACAGGGCACAATCTCAAATTAGGAGGAACACAGGATAACATATTATCATCCCCCTCAGCTGATAAACTGAGATACCCCCATTGCTATAACACATCTCCCCCCACGCACTGGGTACTCCCTGGGGAGAGCAAGGTGGGGTCTCAGTACCATGCCTGGAGGGTGGTTTGTGTGCACTAACTTTCCCTCTCAAGTGGGACTTTGACAAAACCCAAGGTTTGAAACCCTGAGCTGTGTGGAGAAGGAGCAGCTGAAGCCAAGGAGGCACCAAGTACCTTTGCTGCTGCTCTCGTCTCAGAATCTCTTTTCTTCATTATTGTAATGCAGCCTTTCATGTGATTTCTCTATGTAACCGATAATGTTCTTGAGCTTGCATTTCACAGGAAAGGTTATTTTTGAAAAGAATAAAGAAAATCCTTATCAACCTACATGCTTGTTGTAGGAATGCCAACTCTCTTATAAGTGCAGGTCCATCCATTCCTTTATTTTGATGTAAAAAAATCTCCTGGCCTGCAACTACAACATGTAAGAGGCATTGCAGGCAGAACTTGATCTCATCTCACTCTGAAGACAGCAGGGCCTTTCTCCCCCAGAATAAATCCCAAACAAGCCCCCTCCTGCTCCCAGCTTAACTGGCAGCTTCAGCAACAAGAGATAAACTTCAACCTACGTTTCCTTTCCAAGCTTAGTTGTTCATTACTTTTTTCCTCCCACACCTGCCTTGATCCCCTGCAAGAAGCAATTACCCAAATGATATTGTGACTGGGGATAACTAAATATCCCTCCTGATACAAGGCAGTGATATCACTGTGACTTCCACAGGTCTCAGCAGATTTTGTACAGCATGCCTCAAAAAAAAGGGCCCTCCTCCAAAGGGGGCTTTGAACCTGCCCCCCATTATAAGCACAGCTTGCAGAAATGAAAGGGAAAATGGCAAAATCCCATGCCTAGAGCATTTGGACCAAGTGCAAAGCCCTAAGGAAGGTAAAACAACCAGTTATTTGACAGTTCAGAAATGCCAAGGAGTCCCTGTCCTTTATGGTTATTGGAGGATGGAGAAGGGGTTCAAACTCCCAGACTTTCATTTAGGACAGATGTCCCCCACCCACAAACATCACTTTTCTGGTCCCACACAGAAAATGGTTTTAAATAACTGAAAAAGTCTTGCTTCTGTTTCTTACATTTTCAGAAGATACAGCTTCAAATGAATCTCAAGATCCATGTGGGGAATCCAGGGCAAAGACCATTCACCAGAAACTCTGTGTGGCAAAGTCTGCCCCAGAGGGAACTGGAAGGGATCATGGAATCATAGAATGTTTGGGCTCAGAATGGACCTTCAAGACCATCCAGTTCCAAGCCCCTGCCATGGGCAGGGACACCTTCTACTGGACCAGGTTCCTCAGAGTCCCAAAGAGGTAAAAAAGGGGTCTGGGGGTGATCACCACTTATGGCCACGGTTCTATTCTGTCAAACCACAGCAGAGGCAGAGTGGTGAGTGGGAAAACACAAAACCAGCTGAAGGGCCGAGGCATAGATTTTCTGTAATTAGCAGCTGATGCCCATTGATTTTTGAAACAGCAACTCTTTAAAATAAGACAGGTTGCACAGTGGTCACGCTGGCCAGGAAAACCCTGAGCCCCTGGGTGTGCTGCAGTGACAGAGAGCAGTGCCACCACCACGGCATTTGTCACCACCACGTGATGTGCACCCAACGGAGCAGGGACTGCTCTAACCCCCCTGTTACTCCAGACCAATTTGTGTAAATAAACTCAAACATTTCTAAGGCTTGATTGACTGAAGTCAGTGAGAAGGTCTCTGCTGACTCCACTGGGCTCCAGATAAGGTTCTTCAGTTCAGTAGCTTCCAAAATGCATCTGCTTTTCTGATTTAGTGCTATTGTTTGATGCAGGTCAAAACCAAATGAGCCTTAATTGGCTTCAAACTGAGTTCCTGTGTTTACAACATACTGGTTTACAGTCCTGCACTTAAATCAGGTATGCACATTGCCAATCATCTGTGAACTCTGGCTGCTCTTAAAATACCTGCTTGTCTCACAGTCTCTCACTGACTGCAAAACTGTATTTGTAAATTCTCACATAATCAAAGGTACACTAAAAATAGAGGAAATTCTTGTGTATCAGGACAAAAAAAAATGCACACAACTTCTTTGCTCACTGATGCAACCAAAACACCCAGGAGTTATTATAATGTGCATTCCCTTGACAGAGACTTTTATTTCATGCAAATTACTATGATTAAGATTCGAATGCTTTTTTTCCATTTTCGCACATTACTTAATCAATGTGAAGTACTGTGTAAAAATTGCATCTCTTCATAACAGTGATTTTGACCAAGTCAAGTGTTGCTGCTAGAATCCTAATCCAGACTTGTGATTCAATTATCATTTAGAGACTTTCTAAATTCAAATTAAGTTTACCAAAAAAAAAAAAAAAAGCCAAACCAAAAGTTAATATCAATACGGATCATTTGTAGGTTTTATCAAAACAGTTTCCTGTTGCAAGGGAATGCAAAACATGTTGGATTCTTTCTGTTTCATTTACTTCTTTAACTAAACGTGAAAAATATACAGCGCTGCACGGAATGTGAGCATTAAAATGTGTACCTTGGGACGCTTCTTGTTCATATTGCATTGTTTATATTTTATAGGCAGCCATCCTGACAGCTTGGGAGAATATTTAAGCTCTGGATGTGGGCATCTCATTGAAGCAACCACATTACCACAGCTTCATGAGCTGCTGTTCTTCAGCTGAGTCCCAGAAACTCAACACCCACCAAAGTGGGTGTCTGCTTCAGTCCTCAGAGCTACAACTACCTAAAAAAACCAGGTAAAACTTGTTTTTGTTAAAAACCTTCCTTGTCTTGGTGGTCTAAGTTAAGATTTGGATGGGATATGCATGTACATGATGCAAGCTGCCCATGAACAGCAATAACCTCGTTATTTCCTGTGTGCTCATGTACTCAGGTTAAATATTTCATCTTTTTGGGGGGGGATAAATTTTCTGTGGGCTGCTCATGGATATGGAGTAATGACTATGACCTCTTCCACATTCATGGAATCATGGAATGGTTTGGGTTGGAAGGGACCTTAAAGACCATCTCATTCCAACTCCCTGCTGTGGGCAGAGACACTTTTCACTAGAGCAGGTTGCTCCAAGCCCCATCCAACCTGCCTTGAACGCTTCCACAGATGCAATTCGTGCAACTTGGCATTGAAATTCCTTCCTCAAAGCCAGTAATGCTGGTAGCAAGCATTTTTGGGAAATAAACCCCCAGCTACTCAACATAAAGAATCCAATCAGTGGAGGAGTTGCTACATCCCTTGGCCCCAGAGATAACATAAGCTATTCTGGAGAGCATTAGCCTGGAATTCTTAATATAACGCCTCTAGATTTCAGAGGCTAGCTAGAAAATTACATTTGCATTAATGTTTTGACTAATTATTCTCCTACAGCCACCTAGAAAGGTTACCTGGTCTCTTAAATCTGGCATGTATCTAGTATGCTAGCAATTTTCCTTCCTTTTCATTCCTCACAGGACAGAAATTAGACATTGTCATTCCATATTATTTGCGACATGTTGACATTATAATTTAAAAGGATGCAGCAGTCCTGAACAGCTGGAGAGTAATCCTGAACAATCCTTGACAGTTTCCTTTGGAGGATGAATGCCCCTCCCTGGAGAACTGCACAGTCTCTTATTTTAAACTAACAGCTAATTTTAGACAGTTTGCCCTCTTAGAAATGCATGCCACAGAGACTTCTCTACATGGTGAACAGCAGTGACCAGAGATAAGCACCCACACAGAAAAAAGAGCTCTGAAATAGATTTTTCCTCTTCTAAGAGACATGACTTGTTTGCTGTATTGCTTGATGGAGCCAAAGAGGGACTCTCGCTGCTGAGCCAGCCCTCCCTCGTGCTGTGCTGAGCTGAAAGCTTCTTGGATCCCACACACATTTTGGGACTGCTGTGGTTTACTGCTCCTCAGAGACTTGAGGTTTAAGCAGAGGGGATTTTTTCCCCCCACCTATCCAACAGGCTCAGTGCACTGGGCTTGAAAGTCCTTACTCCTGGAAGGGAGTAGGAAGCAAATCTGCAGCAGGGTCAGGCATTACCTCTGCCTCTCACAGGTCTTGGGTGCATGGAGGGGTGGAGATATGAGTGAGAAAACACCTTGTGGAAGGTGGAAAACAGCTTCATATGGTTTGTCTTGTGGGTTTTTAGGAGACTGGAAGAGTGGGACCTGGGGATTTCCTCCTGCTGTGGCCATTGAACAGAGCTCCACCTCTCCTGCAGCTGTGGTGTAGCCTTGAGGACAGGTTCAAACATTCCCTACCAATGACTGCTTGTTTCTTTAGCCAGTAATGCCTTGACTGTTTTCCTTTCCATTTTTTTTCTTTAATTTTTTCTCTCATTTCTGCTCCCTTCCCCAGAAGTCCTGACTTCACATCATCATGCTCCTGGGATATTCCAGGCAAAGGTACTCTGCTTGCAGAACAGACATCAGACCCATTTCTCAGACCTGTGGGGTATTTTGGGTTCAACTTTGGGGTCGACTGAACAAACTGCTGAAATGATTGTTGCTTTCTTGTGTGTCATGTGGCCCGAACAGAAGCAGATCTGGCTTGCAGGAGTCATTGCAAGGACAAGCAAGAAGCACAACAGAAGTGTCTGTCTGTTGTCAGGGGAGGTGGAGGCACTGCCCACACAGAAAGGAGCTCTCCCAAAGAGCTGCTTCAAGCTCTGCAGCTCTTTTTTCTCCTGGGTACAACAGCAAGAGCAGAGAAGGACTGAAAGGACAAATACTTTTGTGCCATGAACCAAGCAAAAGCTCCCTCTGCTCAAATAGGTGCAAGGCTGGGTCAGAGCTGAGCTGTGCTCAAGCACATTTTCCCTAGATTTGCATCAGTGTGGTCAGTCTGGTCACTGATGCTGGAATCCCACTTTGCTGGGACCAGTGAGAGGCTTCACACTGGCTCTGGTGGGGCTGTGGTCCAGCCTGGACAAGGTCTTTTCCGTGCTGCACAGCTCCTCTGGGGAACAGCCTGTCTTTTCTGAACAGGAATCACTGCTGGCTGCAGAATAAAAATGTCTGGAGATGAGCTGTGCTGGGTAATGTGCCCTGTGATGTCAAGGGGAAACTCACTACTGGTTTCAAGGACAACAGCTTGAGGTCCCTTCTTCAGCTGTCTGACATTCAGGAGTTTGTCTCACGGTTCCTACCAGTTAAACATTTCTGTCAGACAAAGATGGTGCTCCAAAGAGGAAAGTCTGACAGAAAAAAAAAAAAAAAAGAAACAGATTTTCTGGTTCTCTTTTCTCTAATTAAGAATGTCTCCCCTCAGCTCTCAAAAATCTAATCTGGGTGTAATACTTTTCAAGAAGAGAATGCTTCCTTTGCAGAATTTAGCGCAGCGAGCCTAAAAATCCAGGTTTTGAACTGAGGAGATTTTAAAAACTATTTTACTGTCTTGATTCTGTAGTTGGAAGAGCCAAGAAGACATGCAAAAGAAAACCCTGTCAATGTAAAAAGACAGAGTGGGCTGATATAAAATCACCTCTGCAAGGTCTGTGTGGGGAAGACTTGGTCACAAGAGTGATGCTGTTCCTGTGAAGGAGCATTTGCAGGCTCCAGCCCCCGATAAAAGCACTTGGAGCAGCTGAGCAGGTAATACCCAGAGTGGTGCCTTGAGGCCCCCAGGGATGGGAGATGAAGCTGCTCCAACACTTGTCTGTGTGCAGGCACTCGAGTGAACATGTAAAATGTGTGTGCCAGAGCTGAAGGGCTTGTGGGGCTCAGGTGTTTGCACCTGATAAAAAGCCTGGACAAGTGTTGTGGAAGTGTGGGAGTCTGAAGAGGAGAAGTCAAGACTCATTCTCTTTCCCTGAATGATTCATTGCCCTGAAAAACAGAGTCTGAACTGCATTTTTCACTGAGGACCAGGTCCCCCAAATTAAGAGGGGTCCCAAAGAACAACTCCCCTGTACATGGGAATGAAGGAGACAGTGAAGAAAATTCATTTCCCTGCATTCTTCCGAACTCATTCTCAAGCAATTGTTAGAAATGCAGGCTCAGCCAGTTACCTCTCCAGAAAGAACAAGATGAAATACAATAAAATGGCTTAGCAGAGTTTTTAAACAAGTCTGGTTTTACTAGAAATTGTCCTCTGGAGCACAAGTCACCCCTGTCCATCATGGTCCCTACCCCATCATCCTCCCCGTGGCTCCAAGTATGGAGTTGAGACAACTCTGTTTGAAAACTTTTGACATGACACAGGAGATACGGTGGAAAACCATGACCAAGCCCAGGGCTGGGCAAGCCTTGCAAACTCTGCTCTCTAAATGAGCTTGAGATCCCCTCCTAATTTCATACAGGTCTTTGCAAGACATTCCTGGTACAGCCTGATGGGGAGAAATCAAGGGCATTGGGTGGAAGAATGGCTTTTGGGAAACATAAGAAAATTCCTGCCTGAGAGTTCCTGAACCATGACACCCTCTGAGCATGGCCAGCAGATCTTCCAGGACCTCATTCCATGCTCTCATCCAGTGATTGGAGGCCTCCTGGAGCCAGTGGACCCTGATGGTGACCAGGAGAGCAGATTGCTGGCTCGTTTCTGCAGCTTCTAATGTCTGTGTGTGCAATGAGAGACACAGACAATTCTGGCCCCAAAGATTTGTCTCCAAACCAAGGCTGGTACCAACTGGGAAGGAAAAAACTCTGTCTCCCCACAGCCTCAACTCTTCCCCAAGGATGGAGCTGTTTTTGTCTGTGAAAGTGCATTCTAACATGACTTTGAAGAAGTCCTCTCCTGACTTGCTTCATCCACTGGCAACACAACCCATCGCTATCCATCCAGGGTAGAAAGAAAACACTAAAAAACCTCTCCTTATTTTCTTTCCCCCTCGAACATTTTCAATTAAAATAGATTTATGCAAGCTATACTGAATGTGCCACAAATCTCTTTGCATGGTTAAAGTTGATTAATTGGGGTCGGAAGTGAAAATTAAAAAGTGGCAGCAGCTCACAAAACACAAACAGCCTCTCCTGGGCCTCGCGGATGGTGGAGCACAGGCAGAGGTGCTGGAGCTGGTTCTGCCTTGAGGAGAACCGCCTCCTTCACCTTGGGTTAAACACTCAAGAGCAAAGCTGGGGTTTGGGGGGAGGAGGTTGGCCTCCAAATAATGTGTGTATAATCCTCAAGATAATCAATTTCTTACAGATGTTTTGTAAACTTTCGTGTTCGAGAGCGCAAGCCATAGTACTTTCTAAATCCCTAGGGGTTGTACTTGATATCCATTTGTTATTTCCTAATGCTATTCAATCTTTCTTTCCCCCTGATTTTTTTTTTTTGAAGCTTGCAGCAATAAGCCTGAGCCTTACGTCGGCGGCTGCCACCGCTCCTGCCATTCCACAGTGAACTTTGTGCGTGTTTTCATATTCCTTCTCTTACACTCCCGATAAAAGCATTATCAGGGAAATTCAAAAGCAAGCAGAAAACTGGCATAGCTAATTTAGGCTAATTAGTATGGCAGAAGCTGAGTCTTCTACTTCAGAGGTTCCCATGCCCTCCCATGTCTCCACCTGATCGCCTTGTCCAGCAGCAAACCCAGGAGGCAGCTCCAATTATATCATAACCTCTTCAAACACCAAGCCACTCAAGCTAATTTTATCCTATTAAACAGACTGAAGGATTCAGAAGAAAGGTTCTCCCCCAAAAGCTTCAATTACCAGTGTCCCTGATTACCATCTTTACAATCCTATATGCTACAGTTAAATACTTTTTTGCTTAGTGTTGCTTTCTTGATTTAGATGAAAAGCGAGTATTAAGAGCATGTCTTTTCAACTCAAGCAAGTGACATTCATAAAAAAAAAAAAAAAGGAGCCTCTCTTGTTATTAGCGTGTTTAATCAAAGTCAAGTTTAGAACCGTTCAAAGACAATGTAATTGGGGAAATGTAAACATCCCCTCGCATCCGGTGGCATTTAAAGCAGCCACAGGTGACTGCCAGGAACAGCAGTGATGGCCAGAAGTGTTAGGTCTAGAAGAAAAATTAAAATCAAATAAAGAAAACAACAGGATCTCCTGGGGAAAGGAAATGTCGAAGGGTGTTTGGATTAAAACCTGTGTCACTAATCAGCAATAAAGACAGAAAACCCCTCAGGTGCTGAGCTGCTTCACCCTTCCTTGCACCAACATGGGGTGGCCCTGAGCACACGGTCACTCCTGGCCAAACACACTCACCTGGGTCACAGCTGTGCCTGGGTTCTCAGTCCTGGTGGCAGCCTCAGGTCTTCACTCTCCATCCCAGAGACTCTCCTTCTCTGGGGGCCAGGAGCTTACTGGAGAACCAGCTCCCCATTTTCCTGGCCAGTGCCTCCTCCAAGGGTGCCACAGTCTTGGCTGGTGTTGCTACAATTCAAATAATCCAGGCCATTATTTTTAACAACAAAGGGGAAAATGGAAAAAAAATGTATGTCATCTGAGCATCAAATTAACCTGAACACCGAACCTGGGAGAAGTCCTAGTGATGGCAGTACCTGTTAGGACAGCATTTATATGGAAACAACACAAGAAGAGCGACCTGGGAACTTCAGGAGCACAAATCATAGCAAAAAGACATCTCGCTTTTTCAGAAAGGAACTTATTCATCACCTCCCCCAAATAGATTCGTTTTGCTTATTCCTCTTCTTCCATTGACAGTAACTGTTTTAAACACACAGCTTAATATCCTTGTTTTCTTTCAGCATCATCCCAACCTGTTAGCTCCCGCTCCGTCATGAGCTGGAAGTGTTTGGGGGTTGGATTTCACTTCTGATCTACTCCTCCTTGCAGTTGAAAATGAGCATTTTTCTTTCTCTCTAGAAACAAACAAACAAACAAACAATTTCTGTCATTTAAGAGAAATTGAATGAGTTTCACCCAATTGCCCGCACTTTGGGTGATAGGGAGGTGCTATTGTCTGCAGACAATGATTCTCATGCAAATGAAACAACAGCTAAACAAGAATCCTCCCTATCTCTGTTTGGGCCAATTTTCTTAGCGTTTCAGCAAAGCTTAATCTGTTGGCAGAAGTGTTTAGGCCCATTAACAGCTAAAGTCACAGAGTCCACAACTCACCCTGCTGACAGTAAACATGGAATTTGAGGAATGGCCTTTAAACAATGGCTAAGCCACAAACCATTTTGTCATCAAATGCTGTGAAAGGCATATAGGCTGATGATTTTCTTCCTTGGGTTACAGCGATTTGAAAGCCTGGCTTCCCTCCCCCGAGCCCCCAGCACCCTCCAGGCTTGAGTTACAGCTGTTTTATTTGCCTTTCCAGCCCTACAGCTGTGGGACGGGTGTTGCAGGTGTGCTGCCCACAAATGAGTCATTCCAGGGCTTCGTATTATTTATTTGTATTGTCTTGGAGGGCCGTGCTCACCACTGCCCAAACACAGGACACCAACACGCTCTGTGTCCTGCAGGGCAGACTCCTGGATTTAATCTTGCTCGAGGAATACCATGCCCAGGTCCCTCCCTACCAATCCCCATTGCAGAGGGGTTGGAACTTTAGGGTCCCTTCCAACCCGAACGGTTCTATGCCTCTGTTCCTTTGGAAAAGAGAAAATTTGCCCTGGGGGAGAGAAATAAATGGTGGCTTCTAAATAATAAAATGTTAAATAAAACCCAAAAAGCTTGAATCCTGTCAACAGGGATGAAGATGAGGATAGGGATGGTGTGTCTCTGAGTAAGAAGCTTTTCTGGGCGATGCTGAAGGAAGTCACTTTGAGTTTATCCCCTTTCCCTGGGGAAAGAAGCACAAAGGGATGGCAGATGGCTGCAACCCACAGAGGATGTGGACAACCTCTCACCTGGAGTACTTTGGCAATGCAACTCTGGAAACTCATGATACCAGCACCTTCTGCCTCCCATGCACTTTTCCTTATGGATTCTTCCCAGGGCAAACCAAAGAACGGGGAGGGGAAGAGAGGAAGGAGGAACAGGGCAGGTATGAGGAACAGGGCAGGTATGGAATGTTCTAACTGCACATCCAGGTATCCCATACTTTGGACTTGGTCAGGCTAAATTCAGACTATGTTGAGCCCACCAGGGCCAGGAGGAATCCCCAGCATTACCAGGGAATGTGAGAAAAGGAAGGAAAAAGAAAGATGGAGTGGGAGAGGGTTGGCTGTGCCTGGAATGCAGTGTTAGGCACCAGCATGGCAGAGCTCTTCATCATTCCACAGCTCTGGATTGTCCACATTTCACTTCTCCACCTTGGACATTCATTGCCACTAAGAGTGGGTGAAAACATGAGGTCATTTTAGTATGAGCAACAGTTTGGCAGTTCTTTTCCCCAACTTTGGTACAGATTGGTCCAAAGCAACCAGAACATGTCTTTCCAATGAATTAGTTCTGTAGCAGACAAGATGCTGAGTTTTGTTGGAATGTAAGTGAAATGAAATGAAATGAAATGAAATGAAATGAAATGAAATGAAATGAAAAAAAATTAGTAATATAAAATAGACTTTTTTTTTTTTTAAGTAACAATAGGATGGGTTGTGGCCAAATTTTTCTGCCCTATGAGATAGTATTATTTATAAATAAATGCTGCAGTGTTTCGTGGAAAATGTCTAAAATGAAAAGGTACCAGGCACTCCATTAAACTGTGTTATTCCTTAATGCCAGATTTGTTTCATTTATATCTTTAGATCATCATGGTTACAGTGACACTGTTGCCAACTGCTAATTAAATGTGGGAGGAAAGGTTGGTGAGGCTTTTTTTACAGATGGAAATTGGGAACAACTCTGGCACTGCCAGTATCAAGCTATAGCGGCGAAATCAGAAATTAATTTTTCCATAGATCCTTCTGGATACTTTGGAGTGACGTGGTTCCAAATACCCACACCTGTGTGCAGAGGTGGCTGCTGGGTGTGGTGCTGGCTGATGGCACAAAAATTCTTGTCCCAGCTCCTGGTGTGGTGCCACTGTCCCACCCTTCAGCCCCTCACACAAGCATTTAACTACAATTCCAGCTTTCCCCTGACTCCACGTTCAAGCTGATGCGAACAGATGGAGGGGCAGGGCATGAATTACATGAATGAGAGTTGGAAATGCACGGAAAGGATGAGCACTAAGAGTTCAGCATGGAGCAGACACCTTTATCTGCAGCACTAGGACCACAGGGATGTGTTTTGCCAGAAGAGTGTGACAGCAGCACTCCGTGAAGTTCCCTTTTTACGGGCTGAAAGCTCTTTTCTCTATTTTTAACATACTACAGAGCCCTTATAAATCCCAAAATACCAACCAGAAGTACTCCTTGGTAACAAAGTGGAGTTTATGCAGCAACCAAGCCTTTCAATCTACCAAGGCAGCATCAAAGAGGGGATCTAATGAAATTTTAAAAAGGAACAAGCCATAAAACTCAGATCAAAGACTCTGAATCATTTTGCTTATTTCTGACAGACCTGAACATTTCTTGGGAGAGTTCCTTCTAAAATAAATAAACAAATCCCCATCTTAAAGCCACAGCAGGACATTCCCACATGTATATACCCACATGTAGATACATAACTATGTACACACACACTTCGGTGTACAAATAAAATGCCCACTGTAAATCAGTTTGCAAGGCCTGATTCTGCAAGATCCTGCTCAGGATGTCCTGATGGGGAGGAGGTCTCAGGAGTGTGGTGGGAGAGGAGCCCCCAGTGCCCAGTGCTGGCCAAAATGAGGAGGCACAGCTGTCACATCTGGCTTAGCAAGACATTTATAAGTTACTGTTTTTGGGGTGTGCAGCAGTTTTTAGTCTGCTCCTGGGATGGTGCCCCTCACTGCAACCCCCACACTTATAGTTTTGTACCTTAAGAGCAGAGAGGACTCATTTTGGTCAGTGTGGTTTTCTGCCTTTTCACCTCTTTGATTAGAAAAGAGGTGAAAAGAGAAGCCTAATTAAAACGTATTAATCTAAGGCCTTGGGTGAGAGATGTTGAATGAATCACAAAACTTAAATTTATTAGAATTATCAAAGAGACAGAGGCAAGAAAAATTCGACTTGAATTGTGCTTGTAAGGACATATCATGTAATTGGGAAATTTTCACTCCCATTTTAAAAATTCAAAAGGTATCACAGCATTCCTTTTTGGGGAAGGTATAGATTGACACTGGATATTTTGCTGGAAAAGTATTTCTTCTTTTGGGCTTTATCAGAAGTGAAAATGATCTCGGCGTTCGCGGCTTAGTCCCGGTTAATCAGAACCTGCAATGAGACTCCACATCGTGTTCCTGCCTGCAGGGAAAGCCACAGTGAACGCACCTGAGTGGGCCAGGGGCCTTTGGTGGGCTCAAGAACCTTCTGGCCATGGATGAGGGTTCTCTGCTGCAGAGTGAGACAGAGATGGGTTCAAAACTCCCCTCTTCAGGGACAGGGTGGCACCCCAAACACAGCCCAGTTCCCTGTGGGGTGTTGGGAGCTCCTTTTGAGTGCCTTGAAACCAGCCACTCAAACTTTGCCAGCACAAACATTCACCCCAAACGTGAGCATGGCTTGAAGCGAGCAATGGAAGTTAATCAGCATCATTAAATCTGTCAGAGCAGCAGGTTATTAAAATCACCACCATTCACTCTGAAAATGGGAACAAAAAAATTACACTCCGGCTTTCTGAGCCTGTTTGTCTTGTTTTCCCACACTGCTTATGAATTACTACAGTATATTACAATGTCCTCTATCCGTCTTCATTAGCATTGTGAGCAAATTGTATTGGGCTGTAATGCAGCTTTTTTTCTTCTCTTTTTTTTTTTGTATTGTACAAACATGCACGGTGTACAGAAAATGGGCAATTTAATATGAAAAGAATATTGTGCCTCAGAATTTTTATTTTCTAAACAGTCATTTCAGTTGGGAATTATTGCATGATTTGTGCATAATTTCTCATGGATAGTTATTTAAATATAAATAGGGAAAATATGTAAGTCCATATGGTGGCTATCTACTCTTTCTTGATGCCTCTCCATATTTTTAATAGTGCAATAAACAAAAGATAAAAACATCTCTAAGCCACACACTAGTCAAAAGGAGATAATTGTGCCTCTATGTGTTTATTGTAATTTGAATGTGCTTCAATTAACTTTCCTCAATATTTCCCAGTTCTTTTAAAAGAAACTTAAATTGGTTTTTATTTTGTGAAATTTGTTTTCTGTGCAATAAGGAAAAAAAAAACCACACTATGCCTTTGTTTACCTCATTATGGATACATCCTATGCAGGAGTAAAGCTCAAACTCTTTATTCCCAACAACCTTTTTTTTTTTTTTTTCCATTCTCACATGCTTCTTATCATACTTTAAGTAAAAATATCAAATTTCTAGTGCTCCCGAGGAAGAGGCAGCTCATCATCACTCAATATATCACATATCAAAGTGTGGTAAAACATGAAAATGGCAGAAAAGCAAACTCTTGCACTTTTGCACTGCAGTCACTTTTAAAAGACGAGAATTTATTACCCTTACCTCCTGTAAATCATCAGGGCCACCAGAACAGAGAGAATGTATCTAGAATGCTTGTTGTAATTAACCTTGAGGCTTTTATTTAAACAAGGTCAAACATTTTAACAGCTTTATAAATCAAGGTTGGGTCCGCATGACTCTGTAGCGTCAGGCTAATGACAAAATGCACATGGAATACTTATTAAACAGCATTTATTTACAGAAAAAAAATATCCTGCAGGCTTCAGAGACCCACCCACCGTCAGCCCCAGCACTGAGGGTGGATATCCAGCTCCAGCCCCAAGGTGACCGCTGGAATGTGCTTTTTTTAGCTGCTACAGAGGAGCCAGCCCAGGTATGGGCAAATTAGGTCATTTGCAAGCAAAGTGCATTTTTAATGTGATTGCAAAATTACAGGAGGTAGATTGCAAGCATCCCAGTATCTGCTGTTCCCGTCCTTAATGTTGTTTGATTTTTATTTACTCTTTCTTCCGCTTCGGTTCGGTTCTGCTGGAATGAGAAGGAAGGAGGACATGTGAGTTGAGTAAGATGAACTACTGCTGCATAGAGAACCTTAATCAGTCTCTAAAATTAACACCCTTGGATTCTTCTGGCCATTCTGGGTTATCTCCTCCTTCCCAATAAAAAATGGCCATCAGGAGTAATTTTTTTCAGAACAAGGAACATCGATATTTCTATTTTGCACTGTAAGTAAACCACAGCTTTCAAGTCACCCTTGTTTATAATTTCACATGCTTTTCAGTGTGAATATGAAGAAAATCACAAGTCACAGTGCCTGACACAGTTCCTTTACGTGGTGCTCCTCTCCACAGGCATCTCTTACCAAAAATCCTCTCTCTGAAATCCAGGAGATCCACGTGGACAATATATGACCTCCTATATGTCTGACTCTCTCCCAGCTGTAAAACAGCTGGCATAATCTCCCTAAATGACTCAGGTAATTCCTCCTCAAATATTTCTTGTCTGTTAATTGTCTTTTTTCTGTGAGTTACACAGACCCCAAGGCTCACTCTCCTTGAACTTCACATCAAACCACCTCCCAGGAACTCCGGGTCCCTGAAAACATTGGTAATGCTGCAACCAGGACCTTCTCCTGAACCTAAACCTCCTCCCTGTCACCTGGCCACGGTCACAGAATCATTGAAGCACAGGATGGTTTGGGTCAGAAGGGACCTTAAAGATCGTCTCGTCCCCCAACCACAATCACGTCCCACCAACAGAATTAGGTGAGGAGAGAAACATTTTTCAGCATCTGCATTCACCATTTTAATTGACTTCTCCTTTCATTTGTTCCCCTCCCGTGCCCTCCAATACTGAGCATTCTCACCGCCGTAGTAACCCCCAGGGAAAAAAAAAACAAACAAACAAAAAAAACCCCAAACAACAAACAACAGTTGTGCTAAATGAGATTTTTATGTGTGGGTGTTTAAGTATCCGCGTGAAGCAAATTTCTACCCTCTTCTCATCAAAAAGGGAACGAGACCATGTGAGTGATGTGACCAATTACCGCCGAGCACCCCAGAGCAGCTCCTGAATATTCACGTCCAATTGCTCCTTTGGTGGAACAATTGGTTTGAACAGTTTGAAAAGGCAATGATGTCAAATGTGCGGCGTGATTAAACGCAGCGAAATTAGCAGCCGTTCGGCTGAAAAAGAAGCTCTCTCTCCTTCCCAGGGTAATTCCCCTTTCGGATCTTGCTCTGATGGGAGCGGGAAACAGCCGGATCTGTCAGGGGCGAAGGTCCAGCTGAGTTTTGGGGGCAGCACGGACTGGGATGCACACGGGAGCTTTGCCAAGGGTGCACCAAGCCAAAAGCTTCCTCTTCACCCTCTTCTTCCTGCAGAACCACACTTCTACCCCAGCTAGAGCAACACAGAGGTGTATTTTGCAATAAGCACACCCTGATGCAAATGTAATTCGGATCAAAGATTTTTAGGGCCAAGTATCTGTGAGTTGAATTGCCCAGAGCACCAGCAAAAGCTATGGGTGTTCCATCAATATCAGTCCCATTTGGGAGCTCTCTGTACAGACAGAACACCCTGAACCCACAGTCCTGCTGCTTGGTTCATGCCTGTTTCTGTCATCACTGAAAATGGCCTGTAGTCATAAGAACCAGATCATTAATTCTGCCATCCCATTTTAAAAATGTTTGTACCACGTATCACACTTCAGTCCTTTGATGAGACATACACATCCAAGCATTTCTTGTTGCAGCACACAGAGCAGTGTGTGCTTCCCAGATGGAAGAAGGGAGCTGGGAGCATCCATGAGGAGGAAAAAAGTAACACGTCCTCCAGGATCACATCTTCTGCTGAGCCCTTGTCAGAGAGAGGGGCACAGGAGGGCCCATCTCCAGCTGCTCAGGTCTGGGCCCAGCTCTGGAATCAATTTCTCTCCTCCTGGTCTCCGTTTGGGGAAGGTGATTGTGCACATTATTGTACAAAAAATTATTTTTTTCTCAACAAGCAACTCCTACACATTTTGTGAATGTGCAAAAGGCTTCTTAAATGTGATGCAGGAGGCTAAGATGGTGAAAGAGCCTGTATAAAATCCTCCCTGAAACTAGGGAACTTTTTCTTTTCCGTCCTTTCTTCTTGTTTCCTACTCAGAGATCTGAACTAATTTTCCTTACCCATAGGCTCCCCCATCCCCTCAAAAAAAAAAGGGGGGGGGGATGGTGGGGGAGACTGTATTCACTAATTATACATCCTGAAAAGAATTTGGTTCAGTGTAAGATGATCCTAGTGATATGCTAATCCTTTTTTCTGCTTGGTGCAGCCTGAAGCCTGTGTCTAACATTTTTTTCAACTGTATGACAATAAAAGTTGTGGCAACAAAAGAAATAAATGGGCAGCTAAAGAAGGTATAGCTGAAACACATGGCAGACCAGTTCTCTCCTCTCCTTCTGGCTGCTCTTTTGTAGGCTCTGGTTTGGTATCCTCAAGTCAATAGCCGAAAGCCAGCCACCTTAGCAACTTAGTATGACACCCAAGCCCTCTCTCTTTACATTCATGAATAGTCAGCAAGCAGCAGACAAAATAGAACTAATCTTTTTTGACAGAATTGTTCAATTTTAGAGGAAAGGCTTTTGAGGCACCTTCCATACATTTGCAGAATATGAGACAACAATGGCCACCACCACATTTTGACAAAAGGACGACCAGGGGTGTGAGCACACACACGCACCACGGCCGTCAACACAAAATATTGCAGCCAAGTTCAAGCCACTGCAGGATGTGCCCATTGTTAGGGGGAAGGCTGGCAGGCAAGGAAAAAAATAAATAAATTTATTAAAGAAACATCTCCATTGTTTTGCTGCCGATTATTAAACACACACCTCCCGATAATGTGTGATTAGGGTTGTTTGTCTTGATTAGCCCAAGTTAAGAGAGCTGATTAATATCCACTCTTTAATTTCCTGTCATAGGCTGATAACTTCATCTTTTTTTTCCCTTTTTTTTCTCTTTTTTTTTTTTTTTTTTTTCTGGACCAATGAATCTTATTGCAAAATGCATTCAATCCTGCAGGTTCTCGCCTGCATTTAAAATCTGGTTTTGCCATTTCGAAATCCTGTAACACAGCAGCCACTCACAAGTCGAGTGTGTGCAGGGAAGGGCATTCCCCCTTTTCCCTTCTCTCCCCTCCATTTAATGCAAGCCATATCTCTCTCTCCAAAGACAGAGAGCAGGGAAGAGATGATGATGATGATGATGATAATAATAATAATAATAGTAATAAAAATAATAATAATAAATCTACCCAGTCTATGGGCAAAACCAGAAGTTAGCAACCTGGTCCATGCAGCTGCAACACTGCATTTAAAATTCAGTTTACTCCTAGGAAGAGGGCTAATCCTGCCCCTGTAATTCCCTACAGCCAAAATGTACCCCCCTCCCTGAGTGACAGTGCAATGCAAAGACACTCGCACGCTTATCTTCCCCAACCAGATGGCCGACTTGGATCAATGCACACACGCCACGATCAATGGGAGCGATAAAGAATTAGGAAAACAGTGGTACATGCTCCCAGAAAGCTTGTACACTGCATAATTATTTTATGATTCTACACATGGCTACATGTGATACTGGAGTCAAGAAGGAAAAGGATAATTAGAGAGGCAGAAAGCACCCGTACTGCACTACACACTTTGTCAGTCAGCAGTTCCCACTCGGCTCAACTCACCGCCCTTATCTCCTCTCCTGCCCCTTCGCAAACGAATTTAGGGAATACGTAAAATATTAGGGGGAGGCGGCTTCTGGGTTACCGAGACGGGATACGGGAGATTATCGTGTCCTGTGATACGACAGCAAAAGTTTTTGTCCGCGGGGTGGTGAGGGCTGTGCGAGCATCGCCCGCGGAGCGGAGCCGGGGGTGGCATCCCTGGGGCACCTCAGACCCTCCCGGGGCTTTGTTGGGAGAGGGACACGTCCACATCCATTCAATAAAATACAGCTGCATAGGTTACTCCCCGGGTTTGGGGTTTTTTTCCCCCTCCTTTCCTGCCAGCAGCGATTCCGTGATTGGCTCCCTGTCTCCAGCCTGTTTGCCTCCGCTGAAGGGAAGAGGAGGGGACGGGGAGGAAGGAGCTGCCCCCCAACGCTGATCGAATGACAGAACAAATATCAAAGCGCTGGATGGTGGCGGCCGTGAATGGGGATGCCAAAGAGCACATGCCCGAGATCAGGCAGCAGAACAATGCCAGGCAGAGCGCTGCCCTGGGTGGCAAGGCGGGCAGAGCGAAACCACAGCGCCTGGCACTTCCAAAAACACCTCGGCACCGCCTGGGGACACCGAGCCACCGGCGCGTCCTCGCCCCGCCCGCACCAGCGCAATCCCACCCTCGGACTGCTGCTGGGAACGCACAGGGAGGACAAGGAGATGGGAGCCACCCTTCTCCCTGGGATCCACCCTTCTCCCTGGGATCCACCCTTCTCCCTGCGAGTGCCCCACGGGCAGGACCTCCTGCTGCCCATCAGGCTGGTGGTGGGACCTGGGCTCACGGCGTGGTGCTGCTGTGCACGGGGAGAGAGACAGGAAATACCCAAAATGGGTCAGGGAGGGGTCACGCACCAACCAGCCCAGGAGCAGAGTGGTGTGAAGGAGAGCTGGAGCTCCGAGCAGAACAGGGGAGGTACCACTGTCCCTTCTGTGGAATCAGCTGCAGAGGTGTCACCGTGGTCCAGAGACACCTGCCCAGGTCCTTCTGCAGGGATGTGGCAGACAGGCTCACCCTGCATCCCCTCATCCCTGTCCCTGCACAAATCAGGGCCAAACAGAACTTTGCAGTAAATAAATGTTTTGGAAATGTCCATTTTAAACATGAAGGTTTACTGGGGTCTCTCCTGTTGACATTTAAGTCAAGACCAAAGCCCAGAGCCTTTGTCCTGACATGTGGAGCAAAATGTCTCTGATGTGCTCTCAAAGTCTCTCCAAGAGCATCTGCACTTTACTGATCTCCTCCCCTCAAACACAGATCACTGGACAGACAGAGGCCCACCCAACTGCAGCAGGTTCATCAGTAGAAACCAGCACTGTGGACCTGTCTGTGAGGCCAGACAGGTGATCAGAGACACCCCATGAACAGCAAGTTACTCTCTGGGTTGGTGACTGTAGCTCCAGCCATGAACACACATTTCTGCTGGTGGCATCTGTGAGGAGGGGGATAGAGCTGACACTTAGAAATGCCTAATCAAGGGACATTTTCGACTGGGAAACTTTTCCTGAAGGATTTATAGTCCTGGCCAGCTGTGCATGGGATTTCACCTGCTACAACCAACCTGCTCTGATGGGCATATGGTCCTCACTGGTGTAGATGTCATTGTCTCAGCAGCATTGTTGCACCTGAACAGGGGTGCATTGTCCCAGGTCTTGGAGAGGTGGCCCTCTGGGGGAGGTGGACAGTGTGCAAGTGAAGTGCCATTATTTTGACCACTGTGCCTTTTTCAACTTCTTATCAAAATGTCTCTATGAAAAAAAAAACCTAACCAACCTTTTGGACAGTGTCCTGGTTTGAAATTTTTGTTGGTGCTTCTGTCTCTTTTGATACTTTACAGCTATGCATGGAAACCCCCTACAATAGTTCCTTTTAAATATGCCATTTTTGGGTAAAAGTTTTATTAAAGACTTATCTCAAATTGAATATTTACCCTAGAAATTAAAAAAAAAAAATCTCAGTTTTGGTTCTCAAAGCTCTTCCTTGTTTTGGGTTAAATAATGATAGGCGCTTCAGATGGAAAAGGGAATTATTTCCAAAATTTCTCACAAGAAATAATTGCCTCCACTAATCATTGTTTCCACAAAGAAAAGGTTCTTTAGTGACACAGGTTCTGCCTTTGGAGTTGGCATCACACTGGGTAACAGCGTAATTAGAAATGGAGAGATGTAATAACTCTCCAGGTTGGAACAGATCTGTACGAGATCAGTTTTGCCTCACTTGGAGATGGACTATCCATTTCTGGAGTGCAATTTAATTACTTCTGTGGTAGCAGGTGGTAAGTTCTGCATCTCCCCTGACTGACAAAGTGCCTCTTCTCCTCAACCCAGTTCCCTGCACCTTCACTAAGTCCATCCTCTTCCTCGCTGCGTCTGTCTCTGTTGTTTGGTATTTTCCTGCCATAGTGGCTACGATGGACAAATTGTACCATTTGTTGGGGTAAGAGAAGACCACAGCTGCAGCCAAGGAAAGCACACTGCAGCTCAGGAGAGGGGATTTTTCCCCAACCTTCTGTGTGTTAGTCAGTCTTTCTAACAGAATTAAATAACCTTAAATTTCAGGAGCTGCTTTGGTTCCCTTAGGACAGGCAGGGATGACTAGAAAATATGGGCCATGTCTGGTTTCTCTTGGCCAGGCTGCAGCCAGAGGTTTTAAATATCACAGAAATATCTAGGTATTGACTCTGGAATGGCTGGATTGTCATCTTTTTTAGCACCACTGTGTCTTTGTCTTCTGGTGATGCTGGTCCATGCCACTCATGGAGTAACATGAAGTTCCCATGGCATGGTCCATGCTCTGGATCAAGACTGGAAGTGCAAATGCGTATCCTGTCATGAGAGAGGGTGTGAAAACAACCTGGGATCAGCTGAGGAGATGCCTCAAAGCAATCTCACCACAGAGCAGCTCATGAATCCTCCCCAGCCGAGGATTCTGCCTGGGATGGGAGCACATCCAGCTCCATGTGGAAAGCCCCCTGATGAGGAAGATCTCAGGATGGCTATGAAGAGGTTCCTGCAACCCTGTATCACAGAGCTGTAGAATCATAGATTCCCAGACTCACATAGAATCCCAGTTTGGGACAGAAGGGACCTTCAAGACCACCTATTTCCAAACCCTTGCCATGGGCAGGGACACTTTCCATTACAACAGGTTTCTCCAAGCCCCGTCTTGAACACTGCCAGGGATGGGGCAGCCACAGCTTCTGTGGACAACCTCTGCCAGGGCCTCACCACCCCCACAGAGAATTTCTTCCTAATATCTAATCTAAACCTCCTCTCTATCTGTTTAAAGTCCACCAAGTAAAAGACAAACATGCAAGCAGAGAACAACTCTCTGCAGACCAATGCCCTGAACTCTGTTGGAAAAGGGGAGCAGAGGTATCTCTTGGTGCCTCTCACAGCAAATGCCTGTGAGGCATCACATTTCTGTGGGTGATAACACATGACACTGATGCTGCTCCTATAGGATGACCTACAGGAATTGCTGAAATAAAAGAAAGTATCATTTACTTCTTACCTATCTAGAGCAAATGGGACTTAAATTGTCCCAGATGCAAGTGGGCTGTCTATTCTATATGTCAGGGTTTGGGTTTTTTTTCTTTTTTTTTTTGTCTCTTGCAAAGCTAAGGAGCAATTTATCTCTCTTCTCTTCCAATATTTCCTACTTAATTTTAGGTTCCAGTTTTGGCCTTGAACAAAAACGCTGCTATCAGAGAGCAGTGCCTCAGACTCATGGAGGCTTTCAGAAAATATTGGTGCCATCTTCCATAAAACATTTTAAACACATGCTATTTGTTTTTAGTCTCCCTTCTGGTTTTACACCCTACAAAGAGGACATTTAATATGTACAATAGAATTAATAGGCATGCAATGTAAGCAGGACTTACATTCAAAATACACTTCCACAAAACAAAGGAGCAGCTGTGAAAATGTAGAGTCTGCTGAAAATTTTCTACTTGGGTATCACATTTGCTAAAAGATTTACTCTGCAAAGTTTTATCTAATTTCCCATTCATTCAATTAAGCAGAGAGATAAATTCCCAGATCCCAAGAGATTAGGGGAAACTATGTTTAGCTCCCCCTCACACTTGCGATCGAGACCATGTTCAGTTTCATGATTATCGCTCTAAAGCTTGTGTTTACAGGGTCTGTGCTGCTGATAGAGGAACACCTCCATCTTCCACCAATTCCAGTGGGATTTGGAAGTGCTCAGAATGGCACAGATCTCTCCAGATCAGGAGGATTCAAAGCAGATAGGAAGAAATACCCCGTTGAGCAAGGCTACAACAACTTAGTTAGGATTGGATTCTGAGCAACCTGGTCTAGGGGAAGGTGTCCCTGCCCATGGCAGCGGAGTTGGAACTTTGGAACTAGATGGGCTTTAAGGTCCCTTTAAACCCAAACCATTCTGGGATTGTACAATTCTGTGAATGGCTTTCAGCTTTTCTGGAAGCAATGGGCAAAATTCGTGGGTTGCCAAAGTCAAACCGTTCAGGGTAAGAAGCACCCACCAAAATCCCTTAGAAATGGATCATGGGATAAAAATAAAGCTGAGGAAAACAGCAAAGTGAAAATTATTCAGTTTTCCCTTGGTATTTGTATCACATTTGTATCAACCTGCCTAAGCAAAGTCAGCAATATTTTTTAACAAAACCAGAAACACTTGGCAATGTTTTGTTGAAAATCAGTCCAGAATTCTGCTGTCTCCCTGGCAATTGGAACATGTTTTAGTCATCTGGATAATTATTTTCTGGAGTTAGCTACTGGTTTAAAGGTAAACTATGGATGTTGTGAGTGACAAACAGGTAGAAGGGTTGAACATGGAGACACACCTTGAAAACACCAAGCTGTGAATGTGGTTCCTGGCTACCCTGATGCATTAGAAGGCACAACTGAGGTGTTCCTATGTCCCACCAAATGGTTGGGAGTTGTTGGCAGCACAAACAGAGAGCTGCTCTTGCCTTATTGACTTAATGAACTAAATACAGTACTGATGCTGGGTTGCAAGAGTTTTTCCTGCAATTTACACCTCCCATGCTCGTATGGGTAATGGGGATGGACAATTCCAGCACCCCACAGACCAAAGGGAAATTAAATTTCCTGCAGTCCTGGTAGGCAAGGTGTACTCAGGCCCTCTTATTCCAAACACTAATGAACAGCAGAACTGTAGAACAGCAGCTCCTTTATGCATTCAGGGCAAAGCATTTGGTAGCAGGTTTGATGAGATCATTACCTCTCATATTGATCTGCATTGTCTCAGTAAGTTCTTCTTTTCATCCATTTGGTGCCTCTAAACTTCTACTTGAATTGAAAATTCTTAGAGGATAAAAAAATCTTGGTTTTTTTTTTTCCTTTAAAAGCACAATAATCCACAAATAGGCTGTAGTAACTCTGTGATATTTATCCTCCTGCTGCTGCAACTACCACTGTAATTGGAATTGAACCTTGATTAAGAATTAATTTCCAAAAGTATCCTCAGGTATGGAGAAGTTTGGAGATTTGGGCCTCAGATAATAAACATGGTTATTTGACAGCATAATATAAAATGTTAGTTCATTCACATTTCAAAGCAAGAAAACTTCAGGACACTAAACAGACTTCTTTGGATTTTGATGTCTTCTTGTAAAAAAATGAAGGAAACAAGACAAATGTTAGAAAAACCTGAAGTTATTATTCTAAATGTTATCAGAAATTTATGATTAAACATTTGTGAATGCACTGCCTGGTTTTAATAAGCTTGAAAACATCATCAGCAATTAATGGGCAAACCAGAATAATGCTGAATAGTCAAGCAAGGGTAATTGTGCTCATTATATTGCCAGAGATGCAGCTGATCAAAAAGAAAAACACTGTTTTCCCTGAAGTTCATTTACAGTCTTTAGGTGGAATCAGCACTGAGTTCATAGGCATTAATCAGGCAAAAAAGTGCTTCACACAGGAGCTGCTCCAACCTGCTGTGCCTCGTGGACAGAGGGTGTCCCACTGGATGTGTGTATCTCTTTTTCTCTGCTTTTTGGGCCATTTCACCTGAAATAGCCACATTTATACCTCAAGAAGCAACAGCAGCCTCTGGTCATTCAGCACTGAGGAGGGGAAGTGTTGAGGGAGCGCAGGGTGCACGGATACACCTGCGAGTGTCTCTTTGGAGAAAAACTCACCCCTGTGAATTTACTTGGAAAGAAGAATATGGTAGAACCCTGCTACTACAAAAAGTGAAAAAACTAATTATTTTTCTACATAATTATAGTCATCCAAGAATGTGAAAGAGGCAATGTCTGCAGGCAGAGGTTAAAAAATCAGTTGATATAACTGGAAAAAGGACAAAAAAAACCATTTTCACAACAAAAATTGTCATAGTTTTTCTAATCCAAACCTGGGATTTCAAAGTTTGGCTTTTCCATTCCTATCTCTCTCCAGGATGGGGCAAACTCTCTGGACCACCCTGACAAATTGCAACTCCCTCTACAACCAAAGGTCACATGCAACCAGTCAATGGTGACTCTATAAAGGAATTGCCTGCTTTGTTTGGGCCTTGCTCTGCATATGAACAAGCACTTCACCCATTCCCCTCACCCTGGCCTCTTATTTCCATAATTACCTGCATTTATTGCTTACTGTGACTATGATGCATTTAATGCCTCAATTTATTCAAACGGGGTCTGCAGCTGTAGGTGCTGTGTTGTACCTACAGGTTTCTTTAATGGATTGGCACTTTCTTACCCAGTGTAACCAAGCACCAGCTCCCTCCAGGGATACACAACAACCTCTTCTCCAAGCCAGCAAACTGTTAGTTATGGCAATATTGCTTCGTGATGTCTGTTTTTTTAAGAAATGTGTGCCAATACCATGCCTGCACCCACATTTTCAACTGAGAGACCTGGGGGCTTGAATTACAGCTGGTGTTTTACCCACTCCCAGTGCCATGCCTTTTAAAGTCCTGTTTAAGAAAAAACCTTTTTTTTTTTGCCTCAGAAAAAAAGATTGTTGCTCCTTGTGCAAAACAGATTTTTTAATTTACAGTGAGTCCTTTGAATTTTTAAGCTTTGTGGGGAGATATTTCACATGAGAACCACATGTGCAAACATGCAAAGACATTTTTAGTATTTCATGAAGATACAGAGAGGAGACAAAAAAAGGGGATTGCAACGAGGTTCGGCACCAAACTCTATTCTGCATCTCAGCAATAATTCACCGATATAATTACATCAAGGACTTACATCAGCTCCATCTGGACTAAGAAAGTTCGAGGAAAAGCCTCTGAGCCTTTAAGCACAGATTCCTTTTCTGAAGAGTCAGGAGGCAGCAATTACACTCAGTTACATGGGGGTGAGCGTGCCCTCCCCATGCCCAGCTCAGGGACCACACACGTGCCTGGTGGCTCTCAGGGGGTGAACGTGTCCTGCTCTGGCCGGGTCACTTGTAGCCAGAAACTCTTTGAGGTTTTGGCTCAAAGGTGCAGCCCTGTGAAATCCTTAGGGAGACAATCCTGCCCCACATTGGCTGCCCTGATGAAGTTGCCCCTTTTGGAGGACGCAGGACATCGACCCAATTTGCACAGGCCCTCATCATTAGCATAGACCCATTTCAAGAGAGGTCTTTGAACACCAGTTGCCTCCAAATTCCATTACCTCTCTCCCTGCTGGGTTTTGTGCTTTAAGTATCAGGCAGGGGCTGGGAGAAGAAAAGAAAAAGAAAAAAACCCCAGTAAGTTAAATCCTAAGCCCAAATAATTAGACGTGTTGTGGTTAGTTCTCTAAACTCTTACTTATTGCTTTTTCTCCATTTGACAGAATATAATCTGCTTTTGCTTTTTTTTTTTTCTTTTTCAGTCTTGACACACAGGTCAGTTAATCCAGAGGTTCCTAAGTATGAATGAGGCAGAGAGAGAGGCAAACACCAACTTTTCATGTGTTTGTCACAGCACTTCATCTTTGTTTGCAGCCTCATCTGAGGTACAAGCAAATTTCAGAGTCATCCTTGCTTGCAGGTACTCTGAGAAAACTTCAGCTGGAGAGGGAAAAACAAGCAGGATGTCTTTGCTGTCTGGCAGATAAGCTTAAGGGTAACAATAATATCTCATCCTTTGCGAGGCAGGCTTGGGGTTGCTGGATAATTTTAAGAAGAAAACTGCTCATAGAAAAATGCTGTGTGGACAGGGGAGAGTCTTAGCTCTACACTGAAAGGTAGCAGACATTTTTTCTTTTTCATCTGGAGGTGAAGATTCAGCCCTGGCCTGGCATGGAGGGGACCCATTGCTTTTGAAAAGCAGATTGTGAGTGCAGGACATCTGAAGGAGTCCAGCTGGTTTCATTGCTCAGAGATTTTTTGCTTCTTTTTGTTCAGAAGTGACTATTTAAGCTTGTTGTCTAGCAAATAGAGAGGGGAAAAGGTTATTTCTGCTAAATATCCAACACTTTCGTGAACTCCACCATCGTTACTCTCTGCAAATGAGAGCACCAGCATCCAATGTCTGTAAAAGCACATTTGGTTCCTCACATGGACTAAATCTCTCCTGCTATGGGATATTTGGGCTACACTCACTTTGTTCAGACCACAGCACACTAACCCTGGGGCTGCAAGTGCAGAGCTGTTTGCTCTTCATTCCTTTTCCTTTCAGTGGAGTTGGCTGCATTAGTCAGGTTTTCTTCAGAAGCGGAATTCTTACCTTGAGTGATTCCGGTACAAAAGAAAGTGAGATTGAAAAATATGCATGGAATAGAAAGGAATGAGCTTTGTGGTGCTCTTTTCTTCTCCAGCAAGCTTTTCACTGGCTTTCAGGGAAGTTGTGTCTGTCCTCTGCAGGGACAGGAGTTGGACTCAACAATCCTGGTGTGTCCCTTCCAACTCAGGATATTCTGGGATCTCTCAACCCTATCACACAGGACTCCACAATTCAGAGGAGCAAAATCCTTGAGGATAGACCTCAGGGGCTCTTGAATGGTTTCTTTTCACACCTTTTCCAGGGCTTGTTGGATCTTGTCAACAAAGAACAGACTATGAACTGGATTTTAAATTCTCTGAAAACCACTTGAAGGACTGTTGGGACGATGCAAAGTGACATTACCTGATGACATTTCTTACTAGCTACAGTTTTCCAAATACTGATGGCTCTCTACACAGTTCTCTCACAGTGCTGCAGCTTTCCTGCAAAATGACAAAATACTGCAGGAACAAGGTGAGGTCACCACTGAAGGAGACAGGACAGAATCTGTGAGCTGGAAGGAAACAACAGAGGATATTACTGGCACATGCTGCTGTGGATGAGATTACTGTCAGGGAAGACTGAGCTGAATTGACACCTTCAACAAAAAAAGAGACAGTGCTACAGCTACACACTCTTTGAAATCCTTTCCTATGAGCAACAGCATTACCTCTGCCTCGCTAAGATTCAGCTTCAATGAGCTCTTCTTCCTCCGTGAGGCTGTCCTGGTGTGAAGGATGTAGCTCTGCGTGGTGGCAAATGGGAAAGGCTGTGTGTTATCTGAGCTGCTGGCACTCCAAGTGATGTTGCCTAATCAGTTTATCTTTGGGTTTCACAGAGATGCTGAAAAAGGCCACAGAGGAGCCGATCCATGTGAGACTCCACGAACAAAGGACTTGGAGGGGCAGCTTTATTTAGCCAATTTTAGGATTTCATCCTGCAGCCCTGACACCTGTTTGCCATGAGAAGGCAAACCTGCATGGTCTCCAGGATCAAAACCAGTTTCTGAGGTTGTTAGCTGGTGTTTGGGTAAATTCAGAGCTTGCTCAGGAGTGGGAGCTCAGCTGATGGGAGGCAATAAGCTGGGACTGATCTACTACGAGGTGGGAGGTTTCCTTCATGTCTGCAGGATGGAAATGGCATGGACTGGATTAAGAAGATTTTGGGGGACAGGGAGGAAGGTGAGATTTTTTTTACATCATCCAGAACTTCTCAGATGCAACAGCACTGCTCCCTGGGAGCAAATCCCATCTGTGGACTAGTGAGTAAAAGCCACTTTTTTCCCCAAAAAACACAGATATTAAAAGCAGCTCTGCCAAGGCTGGTTTAAGGTTGCTACAACAATCCTGTGTGGAGCCTGCTTTCTTTGGTGTTTTGACAGCCATTTTGCACACATATTGTGACCAGATTTCCTCAGGATGGAAAAATCACCTACTGAACTTTAGTCTTGCTTTTTCTCTTGGTGAGAGCTTCAAGCCCGAGTGGGCATCAGAATGTAATTTTGCAGATTATTTGGAAGTGTCACCCTGCTCAGGTGCACCTTTTCCTGTCATTGTCAATATCCACAAAATTTAGTCTGCTTTGAAAGCATTCCCTGCCTTAAAATAATAGAATTTCACCCAGGAATATATAGATTTTAATAGTTCACATCAACAGACTGTGAGCTTGCTAATAAGTACAAGAAAACTCCAGAAACTGAAAGTTGTGGGGATTCATCTCCTTGAATATGGATTCATGTATGCAATTCCCATGAGCATTACCAGGAGTTGTGGATATAAATCCCAACACATCAGGAGGGGAATACAACCCCTGGTGGTTTGGAATTACAGGCATTCTGAGGGGTGCAGAGTCTCATCTTAGGACCCAGAGTCACTGTGTGCATCTAAATCCCTGTGCACCAGGATGTGGATATGTTGGGATCACAGCAATAACAGCGATGATGCAGCTCGTTTGGGGCTTTTGAAACAGGCTGGCACAGACACATCTTTCCAAATTAGTGATTTAAAATTGCAGGTGGCTGCTGCCTTCAGTTTTCATCCCCTCTGTAACCCTGGAGATGGTTTCACTAACACAGCACTTCCCAAATGTTTAGACTCCAGGTGTGCAACAGCATTCTTATTGATGAGATTTAAATTCTATTTTTTTTGTCAGTACTCCTTATGATAGGAACAAAGATAACTGCATCAGGCCATATCTTTCATTATCACACAATCTTTCTTTCTTCCTTGCATTATTGGTGATGGGTTTAATTTGTTTTACAATGAATTTGCTGAGACTGTACATATATTTGTGTACAGGGCATGTCCTTACCTTGAACCAGGATAACAGCTACTCTCTTCACTCATGTGTGAACACTGTCTCCATATGCACACTTGCACCTGCAGCTATTATTTCATCAGTGAGTTTTAAACTATATTATTAATTTGGGTTTTTTTCTTTATTTTTTGTAATGTTCATCTACATAGACTCATAGAGTCATAGAATTGTTTAGGTTGGAAAAGCCCTCTAAGATCATCAGATCCAACCGTTCCCCCAGCACTGCCAAGGCCACCACTAAACCATGTTGCCAAGTGCCACATCTATAATTCTTTTAAATACCTTCAGAGATGGTGATTCCACCACTTCCCTGGGCAGCCTGTGCCAGTGCTTGACAACCCTTTCCATGAAATTTATCCAACCTAAATGTTCCTGGTGCAACTTGAGGCCATTTCATGTTGTCCTGCTGTTTGTTACTTGGGAGAAGAGACTGACTCCTACCTGGCTACAACCTCCTGTCAGGGAGTTGTAGAGTGACAGGGTGTCTCTTGAGCCTCTTTTTCTCCAGGCTAAACCCCTCCATCTCCCTCAGGATGGTTTCTTTATTCTGCTTTTGCCAAGCTTTGGACATTGTCCCTGCACCACCAGAGGTTTCAAGGTTACTCCCTTTAAATGCCTGAGGTTTACTTCAACACTTATTTTCTTGTCTAATGAGGGACAGCAGGCAATATTTTGGTTGGAGGGGGATCCACCTGTTTCAGGGCACATACACACTGCACAGGTACTTCCATCAGAACTAGTCCTTCTAAGACATTTTAAGTCAGTGTAGAGAAATAGGCACAGTTTAACTCAGTCCCACATCAGATGAACAGCATCCCAAAAGTTCATTCTCTGTGAGTTCTTGCAACCAGGAAAGTCAGACCGATACAGGAAAGTGCCTTATGGTCACCAGGTTCTCTATATTTATCTGCTCAAGATTATACAAGTGCAGGGGGTTTTTTTACTGTATGGAGACCTATGGAGATTTGTGGTGTTGTGCATATTTTCCTTTAAGTTATGCTTAGGTCTACCAACACTCATGATTTTGAGATGAGAATCCCAGCATGAAGTGCTGTGTCCTGTGCTATTCAAAAGTCATACAGGACTCACCCAATATTTGCCTCTACCTTAAAATATCTGAGGTCTACAGACAAACAAATACAGCACGAATTAAATGCAGATTTGCTGTCCATGATACACTGTGCAACAAGAAGCAAAACAGACAGTCCCCTTCTAAAAGGACTGCAGGATGGCAGGCCAAAGTACAGCACCCTGAAAATGGAATAAATCCATCCCTAATCACTACCAAAGTCCTGAGTGTGCAGGAGATATTTCCCTTATCAAGACCTATAGCTGGATTCGCTGATACAGGTAATTTCCCAGGTGCTTGCTTGCCAGGGAAAGGGGTCACCCAGGGGAGAAACTGTCTCCTGGAAGATGAAGAGCTGTGACCCAGCAACAAAATAAGTGTAGGGAAAGGTCTGCCTATACAGCAAAATGCTACAGCTACTATAATTCCTGAAAATGCCAGGGAGATGGATTCACAGGGCTCTTCCAGCTGCAGTTCCTGTGTCCTACATGACACCCCTCCACCTGCACCAGCTGCAGCCTGTGCCTTTATGGAAATAACCCCAAAGTGTGTTCAGTAAGAGAATGAGACTAGAAAAGGGCACTGTCACTATCATGCCAACATATTCCAGAAAATAAAATATAATCTCTGGAATACTATATTTTGATTTTCCTTCCTATTTCTGAATGAATTACTCTCCTGGTTATTCCCCCGTCATTTTTACTGCCAAGGAAAAGCCTGAATGTGCATTTTCCTCAAATAAGAACCTGCTGAGCACAGATTTCCTACATAACCCTTGAAACACTGCACAGTGAATTCATGTTTTCTTTTTTTTTTCAAGTACTGAGACTGGAGATTTGGCCTTGGGAGTCCCACTCAGCCACTGCTGGCAGAGAAGCACTGCTGGGTGACATCTGACATCAGGCACTGCTGAGCTCAAATATTCAGTTCCTAGCAGCAAGTTGTGCTTTAAACAAACAAACAAACCAACAAAAAGCCTTCAAAGAATTCTCCAATGACAGCTTGAAGCAGAAGTGAGCATGAGAAAATTTGATTTATTTTTTTCAGCCACTCCTCCATCAGAAATATTCCATCAAATACCACATGATTAGTTGGAACTGCAAAGTAGTTGGAACTGCAAAATGAAAAATATCAGGCATCAATTCTGGTCTAATTGTGGTTTGAAGCACTTGTCCAGACAGAGGATTTTAGGCAGCACTATAGAGAAAACACTTGATAGAAACATGGATTTTGACACCTAAAGAGAGATGCATAAAGAAGCAATGCCTTGAGACTCAGCCTGAGAAATTCTAGAAATAAGGTAAACATTTTTAATATGGAAAGTTATCAACTCTAGTGACAAACATCCAGCAAACTGGGGAACTGTCTAGTTCTTGAGGTCTTCAAATCAGGAATGGATATTTTAAAATCACAAAATGTTGAACATTATACTGATTTTAAATTAATAAAACAATCCAGTTTGGGATGTGCAGTGTGTTGATCTAAGGACCATCCAGACTTAAAAAGCTGAGTCAGTGAATGCAAAGGTGCACAGGGCTCTGCCTCATGAGATGGAGCAGTTTATCCCACAGCTCTAAAGCCAGGGTCAAAGATTGTTTAAGGATTAGACTTGTTTTAGGCTGAACCTGAAGCTCTTGGTAAGTTCTCCACACCAAAAGGACAGATGATATGTTAGGCAGGAAAGGCTGCAGCATTTTCCATAGAGCTTGAGAGCCCCATAAATGTATCTGTTTAAACATTTTGCCACCCAACCCCATGGAATTTAGGATAGACAGGTTCCCATCTTGATTCACTTTAGACCTGTTATGGGATCCCAGGCTGGTTCTCCCACTCTGTTCCCCTCTTCCCTAAACCAAAACCACCTGACCATTTATTTATTTCTAGTGGAAGGTGTCCCTGCCCATGGAAGTGGGGTTGGATCTTGATGGTTTTTGAGGTCCCTTCCAACCCCAATCATTCTGTGATTGAAAATGAAAGCTCTGGGAGACAAGGCTCTGCCCCTGCCTTGTTGCAAAGTTTGTCCTAATAACACTCTTAAATAAATAAAAGCATAAAAGCATTTCCATCACACCTTTCTCTTACATGTGTTCTAAATGTAACAAAAAACCCCCAAGCCAACAAACCAAACAAACAAAAAAACCAAACCAAGCAAAACCAAGACAAGACAAAACAAAACAAAAAAGAGAAAAAAGGGGAAGACTACTTTTCCCTGTTTGGATCCTACACCATCCCCAAAAGTGAGGTAAAAAACCTGATTAGAAGGCAACAAAATACTTCCCATAAAGGACAAAAAACTAGCTGTATTTTAAAAATGGTACAAACCAGCTGTGGGTGAGTGCAAGTGTTGACATGACTATGTTGGGTTGAGGTTTAGAACATCATTATTTGCTCTTATTTACCAAATGTCTTACCCACCATATTATCTGCCTTTTCAGATGTGTACTGCTTTTGATTTTTAATTGGTCTTATTTACCAAATGTCTTACTCATTAGACTATCTACTTTTTCAGATGTGTCCCTGCTTTGAATTCGCTGTGAGGAGAACCAACACATCAAACCAGTGACACACGAGGCTTTCTCAGCATCCTGCTGCCTTTGACAGTGTCCAGCACCCTGGTTTATCTCTCTGGTGGTTTCACAAATTGACTTTTCTCCCTTCCCTGACCTGTGATTCAACCTGGTCAACAGGTAGGGAGACTAATGAGGCACTGACCATGATGGGGCTGAGCCAGAGATGCCACAGACTCTGTTTCCTCCACTCTTTGCTGTCGTGTCTTTCTGAATTGCCACCTTTTCAAAGGAATAAGTTCAGCACCCAAAATTGTTTGTAATTGTTTGCGTTTCTTTCCTCACTTGACATTGTTGTGGCAAGCTGCTCTCATCCCCCAGATTTCTGAGGCATGAAGTCGACAGCAGAGCAAGAGAAGCCCCTAGGGGTGTTCAGTCACTCAGTGCTAAATATGTTCTGAAGCTCCTGCTGCAGGAGATGCTCACCAGGGGCTTTTTGTGGCGGTGCTAAAACATGGTCCAAACAACCCACAGAAGGTGAGGGAGCCCAGCACAGGCTGGAGAGTCAATGTGGGTGTTCATGCAATCAGGGATTGTCTCTGGACCTGGATAACCTCAGCATCTCCACAGGAACCCAACACGATGTTCCCAAGCAATTCCCACCCTGTTGGGCAGAGCCAGCGATGCCTCTCACAGGCACCCACTGGACTGGAACCCCACAGGGTGGGCACCAGTGGCAACAATAAGGACCAAAATTCCATCAGTTGTGGGGTATTCACATTTAGCCTCATCTTCCAGCAAGTTCTTCACCTCTCATGGCTTTGAATTTACAATTAAAGGCCCTGAAGGTGGAAACAAAAATGTCAATTTTGTGTGAAGAACAGTTAACTGTGCAGCAGGTTGGAGGCTGAATTTTTTGTTACCTCATACAATAAAGCAATTTTTTTCTCAATAAAACCCATCTGTTTGCACTAACTGCTTAAGAACCCTATAGCATTTGATCTAAAAGATATCTCCAAGTGATAGTTTGCCCCAGATCTTTTGGTAGCTGAAAATCCAGACCACAAAGGATGTAGTTTTCTAGAAAGGATGTAATTTTTTAAAAGAATAGCAAAGTAGTCTAAGGAAATTAAAAAGAAAATTATAACAATTAAAAAATACATAGAAATTATAAATAATTATAATTATAGAAATACTACATTTTTCAGTTTTTTCACTGTTTGTAAAGATGTCAATGCATTACAAGCCTCTCCAGAGTTTCACATCTCTGAAACTATGAAACTAGTATTAGAAAAGTATTAATGCCTTTAATATTATTTTAAAAATACTATTTTTAGAATATTGTTGAAAATATTTTAATATTTTTAATATTAAATTTTTTAATATCAACAAATAAAACTAGAATTTTTTAGTAAACATAAGTAATTTGTTAGTAAAAATGAGTAAATTTTAATATTACTAAATAGAATTTTGTAATTTTTAATATTATTTTTAAAACTCCCTCTATTGCCCTGTGCAAGCCATCATTACCAACAGCAAAAAGAAAATCAGTGGCAGCAAATATGAACAGTTTATCCATTACAACACTTCAGATTATTCTCTTTTACCAAAAAATTTGCTTCATTTACAGCTTGAAACAGGCAGGCTGAATTTTAATGCATTTTGCCCTCTTATTGTTTCACCTAATAAAAATGTCCTTAGCTCATGACAAACACCATGATGAAAACTGATGGCTTGATATGCAAACTTTGACCCACAGCGATGGCCCACTATGGCACCAGCCGGGAAAATTCCAAGCGAAAACATTTTTGACAATAAGCAATAAAGGAACAGCATTCCAGGGAGGAATTCACACTTGAGGCTGACAACTAGGCAGGAGATTAAAAAGGAGAGAGTGAATTTTTAATGACCTGGAATGCTCTGGAAGATGCTCCTGGTGTAAGCACCAAGAAATTACAATACAGAAGGCGAGCTTGATGGAGGCCCAATATTTGAGAAACTCTCAGAGAAAAAATGAAGTAATGTTATACTGCTCCTTCATTGCATATGGTAATTTTAATTGTGTTTTGGCCAAATTTAAGAAGGAAAACTTTGGCTGATCTTCTGTCTATGTTCTGTACTTTTTACTGGGAGGATGATTTCTGCTCAGTTATCCTCTCCAACCCTTCTTGCCTGGACACCATAGAATCCCAGAATGGTTTGGGCTGGAAGGGACCTTAGAGACCATCCCATTCCACCCCCTGCCACAGGCAGGGACACCTTCCACTAGACCAGGTTGCTCCAAGCCCCACCCAATGTGGCCTCCAGCACCATCAGAGCCGTACCAATTCCCCTCTGGGAACTGAATTCCTAATTTAGGCTGTCAGTGCCCGCTCTCAACACCAGCAGTGCAGGGCCTGACATCAAGTCCTGTCCCCTTAATTCCACAAAGTGTGACTTAAGCAGATGCCTCATACAAAAAGGAAAAGAGAACAAGGACCGTGTTTCCCTTGGCACATCCAGTAGTTGTGCCTTAGAGGGTCACAGTTCTGATGGATTTTTGTCCCATTAATTTGTCTTTCCTTGTCAGAAACTTGAATGTGATTTCTTGCTGGAGTCTTTCACCCAAAGGCAGGAAGATGACAATTTTTTAAAGTCAGGAATCAGAAGGAGCCCACCTGACCCAGAGCAGAATCAGTGCAAAATTCCCTGGCCTGGCATCCAGACTCCCCATCCACCCCTGCCAATTCAGATCCCACACATCCGTCTCATTTAAAGAAGAGGCCTCAACTCGCGTTTTAATCTTACTTTTCTAAAAACCCAGATCCCCCTACAGCTCAGAGCAGGAGCTGAAGGTGTTTTGCAGGGCTGAAGACTGATGGTGTCATAACAATCAAAAGCACCAGGACTCCAACACCTCAAAGAGGGCACCATGACCTGCCCAAAAGCTCTAGGTAGATTATTAAGGTTTCTTGTGGACATTTGACCATGAAGGTGCTCAGCTTTTCTTCCCACTGCAAGCTTCTGCAGTCCCTAAGCCCTAGCATTTATTGAACTCTCTTTTCTTACAAGGAAAGCAAAAGAAAGAAAAAAAAAGAAAGAGAGGAAAAATTGTACAAAAAAATAAATCCTGCTTTTGTTCTGGATAAAACTAGGTCAGCGTTTTCCATCCCCACTGTCAGTTTTCTGCAGTGTGTTTCATACAAAGCATCATCATTCCAGCAAAAGGTATTTATAAAGTGAGCTTTGACAAAACAATTGTATTTTTTTTTTCCAGAAAGGCTTTGGCATCTGTCACTGCCAGGAAAGATTTAAGATCTAGGTAGAATTTTCATCTCTCAGAATAACTTGGCCTATATTGGCTAGAACTAATAGATCTGATGTTTTAAAACCCCTTGTGCAGCAAAGCACTATAAATTGCAGCTGTTTAGAAATTTTCCTCCTCCATGGAAAATTTACAGTGGGAAAAGTATAAATGTTTCCAGGATTTATTTTCACCTGGCACCCCCACAACCCCCCCAGTTCTTTTGACTCAGAGACAAGAATATAGTACCACAAGGAAGCTGGAAGATGCCAAAAAAAGTACCCCATGGGATAAGGAGGATGCCAAGAACACAGACTACTGTGGACAGGAGGCATGGCAGAGGTTTTGCTCGAAGAAATGAGAGAGAATTTTCAGCAGAAATGGTGAACAAAGACAACTTTTTCCATTTCTTCATAATTTTCAACCAACTGGTAAACCCAGACCCTCTTCCACACACATTTCAGTGCAGTTATAGACATAGGGGGAAAAAAAGTGACACTTGAAATTTAAAAATAGAGAGAAAAATATCTGTAATTTTCTTGCCATCTTTTTAACATGCACATAATCAAGGCTGGTTAAGGCTTATCATGCACACACAGAATATTCACTCCAGGGCATTTACTCCATAGTGGGGACACGTAACCCACTGGAAAGGCAGTGCCTCCACTTACCCTACTCTTCCCTCTTCATTAGGAATGTGCTGTGACTCCAGGAACCTCAGAGGTCCTTGCCTGTTCAATGAAAGGGGATTTGGAAGTATAAGGTGCAGCTGGGGCAGATGCTTAACATCAGTTCTCCAGACAGATCATCCCTTAAAAACAAATATATGAGAGAATCACCCACTGTTGATACATAAAACAAGCACAGAAGATCTACATCAGGGACAGAGACAACAAGGAAAGGACTGAAAGGCCCAGAGCTCGCTCAGAGCCCAATGTCTCGTTAATAAAAGTGGGATCTGGACTGAGCAGCAAGGTGGGAAGAGTTGGGAAGTAGAGACATGCATGAGGGAGAAGCACAGGTGACCTGAACAGGGAAAAATAAGAGATGGATGAAAGATCATAGGGCTGGAGTCAGCAGATTTATCTGTAGAACCATCAGTGAAGGTGTCACAATCGGGCCTGCATTTTCATTGCATTTTTCTTGCTCTTGGATAGAGTCAGAGGAGTAGGCAGAATAAAACCTTAGACAGAGAGAGAGGACAGGCAGAGGGAATTTCAGAACATCCCACAGCTCTGGAGACCGGGCTAGAGCCAAGACAGAGTCATAAACTAGTTAATCCCAAAAACTTCATGTGTGCTAAGACAAACATGCCACCAGAATGGATTCCTGCAGCCCTCTAATAGCCCAGCATTCCTCACAGAATCCACAGAACTTCCAGCAGAAGAGTGAGGTTAGTCAGGAAATCAATATTATGTCAAATCCCAAAGTTCACCTGAGCCTGATTCACCTCAAAAATGCAGTTCCCATGTCTTCAAACGCAGCCAAATTTTTAACAGGAAAAAAGTATTTGCTTCCCTGGTTGTTGTGAACAAGTAAATAAGTCTAACAAAATCCAAACACAATTTGGCAGGATATAACACTTGCTGGAGATAATCCTACCTGCTGAAATTTCCTTTTAACCTCAGTGAAGACTCTGGTAGATGCTAAGTATAATCAGCACAGATACCAATTCTCTCCCACTGAAAAGCAGAGTGAACAGTCTTCAAAATATTTCTTTTTTTGTGTCAGAGCATGTCAGCAAAGGAAAAGTTCTAGAAATAGTTACTTTGGGCATTTTCTCCTGAAAAGTAAGATGGGTGATTTTGGCTGTTGTAGGTCGCCCAGGGTAATAACAACATCCCCCTTAATAATATAACACACACATAACCTTGAGAGCATTAAATACAACACTCCTGGGCACATTGTGTGATTCTTGGGGTTTTCCTCTGCAGGGCCAGGAGCTGTACTCGATGACCCTTGTGGGTCCCTTTCAACTCAGGATATTCTATGACCATATGATTCTATGAAAGTAATTCCAAATTCCAAATTTTTCAGGTGATGGAGAAACAGAGAGTTCCAAAGTAGGAGGATTGCAGATTCCCAGCAGGTGCTGGTCTGATTTCTTCAGAATCCATGGTGGGTTGGGAAGGACCACAGGCAAAGCTGTTGTTGATGTTTCTCACCAACTGCAATGCCCTCACTACAATTTCTACCTTGACACCCAGCTTGAAAGTGGCTCTCAAGTACTACAGGATGGGGATGATTCTTGTGGTCCTCTGAAGAGGCAAACAGATAGTCCCAAGATCCCACAAAGACATTCCCTGGAAAAACCCATTATGTGATATGAAGTGTTTGTTCAACTTCAATTAAAGCTCTGATCATGCACTAATTGCAAATTTTGTTGCAAACCAGCGTGAGTTCCCTGATGATTAAAGGACTGATATTTCTGTTATTAATTATCATTTCTAGCATGGGAGGCTGCAGTGTGATTCCCTCTGCAGAGGTAGGTGCCATATATACACTCCTGAAGAAGCATCCCTGGCCTTGGAAAACTTAGAAATCTAAACAGACAGTGCAGACAAAAGAACTACCATTATCTTCCTTTTCCAGATGGGGAACTGAGGCACAGAGAGATTAAGTGACTTGCCAACATCTGTGGAAGAATGGAGGATTAAACCTTGATCTCCTGAGTCCAAGTCTGATGTTCAGTCACCGGACCAGCCTTCCCGCTCCTGCTGATGTGTTATTGCTATCATCTGCTCAGTGGTTTTTCCTACCCATTCCTACCTAATCCCTTTTCAAGGTAGCCCTTCAGGGACTGTTACTTACGTGGGTCAGGGCTGGATACAGCCATGCCAAAGAGGGACACACTCTTTTTGTCCTGTGGGCACCACTGGCCTGGCTGGCAGGTGCCATTGCTGGGTGGCATTGCAGGAGCAAGGACTTACAAAGTCATTTCTACTTCCAGGCAGGAAAACCTGCCATGAAATCACTGGGCAGCAGGGAGAGAGGAAGCTGATTGCTGTGGCTCTGGCTGCATCTTCAGTTCCCATCCTAACAAAGCCAAAGAGCATGTTCATTTAGGAAGAAGGATTGTAAGACAAGAAGAAAAACATCTTGAAAGATGAATATTTGGATCTCCGGGCTCCATCAGTATTTATTTCTTGCGCTGCAATACCACCTGCAGGCCCCAGACCAGGGCTGGATGCTGCAGAGAAAAGAGGGTCTTACAACCCCGGGGGGCAGGTCCCAGCCCTCAGCCTCCAGGGAAGCTTTTCTGATAGATGGGGAGGGTTGGGATGATGCCTTGCACACACCACTGGACAGACACACCCCAAGCCTCATTGTCCAAACCAGTCCCCTCAACCCAAGCCAAAAAATCCCTGTATGGAGGAGGCTTGCAATGAAAATTCGTCTGAAAACAATCTTTGAGGCAAAAAGCTGCAGGTCCTCCCAAGGAACCGGGTAACGACGCTATTTCCCTGCCTGCCACAGGTCAGAGCTTTGTGCTGCACTTGAGCAGAGCCCCAGAGGGGCTGCCCCGCTCCCCCAGCCCCTGTCCCGAGGGGGGTGAGGGCGGGGGTGTCACCGCCAGGCCCTCTCCTCAATGCCTGTCACCCCGATTGCGGTGGGCCAGAGATCACAGGCGAGCGGCGGGATCTGCTCAGGAGGCATCAGATGGCGTCGGAGCAAGGGTAATCCAGTTATTTTTAGAGAAGTTTTTCCACTCGGAGATCATACACACTGCAGATCACAGAAACACATGCAAGCATGAAATTTCATTTTTGAGAATTCTTTTCCCGGGGCTTCCATGTAAAGTGGCAGTGAATGGGAGAAGCTACAATCATGACAAGACAATTACAGAGGGGTTTTTTGCTAAGCATGAAACTGGGAAAAAAAAATGTTAAGGGAAAGGGAGAAAAAAGAAAAGAATTCTTGAGAAAAGTAATTTTTGTCCAGTTGTCTTGTTCCACTGTAGCTGAATTAGACATCATGTCACATAAGTGAATTTTTAAATAATAATTGGCTTTAAACTACCCAAGAAAAATAAGTAAATGTTTGAGTTTAAACTGCTTTTCCTGGCTTGGCTCTTTTAGTGACAGTGTGTATGCAAATGGGGAAACCCTGCACCCTCCTAAATGCTGCAAAACACACACACACACACACACACTTGTGCTTTTAGCATGAAAGGACTGGGAGACATACATTAGGATTTGTGGGATTATGGTGAGAAAGCAGGAGTGATAACTTTGATGTTCTTTAAAAAAAAAGAAGGTGAAAAGAGAGAAAACTGCGAGTGGTTTTTCTCTTCTTGGCAAAGACCCCCAGGAAAGAGCTAGCATGGAAAATGGATCCCCTCTCATCTTCTGGAGAGGCAATTCCTCCCCGTCCAGCCTAAGTTCACCGACATGGCTGTGCGGGGGAGCTCAGACACCGCGTCTGAGCCCTGCTTAGCCTGTGGATAAACACAGAGGCTGGCTTCTACAACGGGCAGCCATGGAAAACTTCTTAAGTAGCAAATATTCCCTGCAAAATAAATAACAATTGTTCATCCAGAAAGGCTAAGATAGAACTGATTTGGTATTGGCTAGAAATGAGCGATCGCCGCCGCCACGATGGTCACAGAGCTGGGAAATTTAATTCTGAGGAAGGTTTCTAACTTGGCTCTCATTAAATCAACTCCTTTCTTGGTGTAGGCATCTTTTGATGCAGCAACAACTGCCTAGAGGTTTCCACAACTGCCCTATTCATGAGTGGTTTTAAGTAAGAAATAGAGATCTTGGTAAAAAAACCCAAACCACTGATTCACAGCAGAGGGAAGCAAGATGTTTAAAAATTGCTCTGAAACTTTTCTGCTGTCCTTATTCAAGAGGCAGGTGGTTTGGCACTGATCACTTAGGAGGAAAATGTCATAAAGCAGAAAGTGTAAGAGGGTTTACCTTGATTTTGTAGCATTGCAGCATCTCATTGGGTTGCTCGTCCCTCCATCAGGCAACGCTCAGCTGCACTCAAAGGTGGGAGCGACACGCTCAGCTCCTCCAGGTCTAGAGACAACACAACAAAATAATTTGTCAAATTGTCAAAACTTAACAGACAGGGTAGAGGAGCAGACTGGGGAAATTTGGATAGAGTGTGCCTTCACCCAGTCCTAATCTCACCACTGGAGGCTGTAAACATGATGGGTAAAGTGACAGTCTGGCTACAAATCTGTCTGGCAGCTTCATTAGACATCTTTCGCCTGACTGATTAAACTGCATTTAAGACCCACTTTCATTTTTTCAAGTCTTTTGTTTAAATTAAAAGGTCATGTTTTCGAGTGAGTGATCCACTGCCCTCTCCAGTCTCCTGCCACAATACAGTTACATTACTACGAGTGTTGCACAAAGCGCTCTGAATAAGATCCACAGACACCAACAAATGTCGCAACCAGCGGAGGCTACAGAAAGGGGTTTTTGTCTGTTCGTTATGTGCCACAGCAGGGAAACGAGCTTGAAAAGTCCCCCAGCCTCAAACTTGGACTATTTCAGCTGTGCACTGGAGGGCTCGCAAAAAGCACTTGCTACTTTTGCAAATTTATTCAAGCAGCAAACCAGGTTTGCCCGGCGCGTCTCGCTCCACCTCGGTTTTGCTGCTCCTTTGCCACTCGTGAAAGAGATTTTTTGGTTGTTAGACAAAAAAAAGACCCAGGACTTGGGATTTGGGGTCTAATGCTGCCAAGTGCTGAGTGCCATCTGTTCCCACTGGCTCCAGAGCTCCCAGGTTGGGGCCCTGGCACGGCGGAGCCTGACAGAGCGGGGCAGCTCTCCAGAAGATGTAACTCAGCATCTTGGGAGCGCTCCCAGTCTACACCTCGGAGTGTCTGGCCCACAGACAGACCACACTTAACCTGTCACCCCACAGCCAAGTGCTTCTCTCAGCTCCCAGAATCAGCACTCCAAACTGGGAGAGATGTCCTGGCTGCGTTTGAGACTTTGGAATGCTTTGTTTCTAACTCAATCCATGTAGGGAGTCCCTTATTATCAATGTTCATCTCTTTTCCCAAGTAACAAGTGATAGGGCAAGAGGAAATGGCCTCAAGTTGTGCCAGGGGAGGTTTACATTGGATATTAGGAAAAATTTCTTCATCAAAAGTGTTGTCAAGCACTGGTACAGGGCAGTGGTGGAGTCACCATCCCTGGAGGGATTTAAAAGCCGTGTGGATGTGGCATTTGGGGACATGGGTTAATGGTGGCTTTGGCATCAGTTGGACTCAGTGATCTCAGATTTCCTTTTCAACCTACAGGATTCTCTGATTATCTGTGCTGGGAGGTGATGGTGCTCTCAGCATTGCACTTTCTTATGGCACGCTGATGTCAGTCTAAAAAAGTCCCCCAAGCTCACTTGCACTTTCCCAAAGGTTTTTTCTGGATAGAGGGAGCACAGAGATGAATTGGAGGGTCAAGGCATGGAGCAGCCAGTCCCGAGGAGGGTGATAGCTCAGTTGTCTGCTCTTCTCAGGTGAAAAGCAGAAATCAAGGGAGTGGAACAAAAGGACTCAAAACAAGACACTGGGTCACTGCTCCCGAGGAGTCCTTGCTCCCTGCTGAGAAGTTTAACTCCAGCATGAAGGGGTCAGTGCAGTGCCTTGTACAAGGGCCCACTTTTCATCCAGGGGATGTGAAAGCTGACTAATTTTTACTAAATAAAATGAGCTTTTCACAAGTGGTCTGCTACAGATGCCTGTACTCTGACCCACTGTGGCCTATTGTATTCCCTAAACTGTAATTCTCTTAATTGAGAACATTATAAAAGTGATTTAATAAACTGAACCAAAACTTGGATTGCAATACCTAACATGTCTCATCCTGAGTCTTTTTTTATAAAGCACACTGCACTGGAATTTTGGTTGTGGAATTGTATACAGAAATGTTTTTGTAGAGGGTTACTTCCCTTCTTTTTCAGGTCCAATTAAATCCCCAATAATTACTGAGGTTTTTAGCAGTGGTGGTGACATCAGAATCTCCCAGAAACAGCTTTTCCATTGGATTGCAGTGGGATTTGATCTTTAACAAGCACAAGTACATAGTGATATAGCAAAAACAACCCTGCTGTCTACTTATTGCCAGGACAATTATTAGGTAAAACATCTACATTATTACTCAACAATAAAACTGCCTTTTCTGGCCCACTGGCACAGAAGTTGCTGAAATCCTGCAGTGTAACATTTGCTTTAGGACTACATTTCTCTAATTGATGTGCCCAAGATCCACATGCAGGTATTGACAGGAGAATAGACCCTTTAGCATTTAAAAGTAAATCCTTGACATTTCTGTCTCAAACAGTAAGTCCAATTATCCTCCTTTTACTCTGTTCCCCAGCCAGAAATTTGAAAGGCAGAAAAAAAATCCAGAGTACACAGTAAAATTTTTCCAAGTTGTATGGATTGCTGGAAGAGCAGCAGTAAGTAAGAATATTTTGGATATCAATAGGGCTAAAGCAGCCTTTAAGGCTTTTCCAAATGGGTTTGCTTCTGTAAAGCCAGAGGACATTTTGCTGCTGAGTGCTCATTTAGAGAAAGTGAAATAACGTGATTTTTCTTTCCCAAAACCTGAGAGAAATGGCTCTGAATGTCCCTTTTTTCCCCCTTCACACAAGCTGAGATTTTTTTCACAACTAGCTGACTATGAATAGTCACAGCCATTCCAGTAAGCCATCCATTTGTACTGCCAACAATTATATCAGTTATCCAGGCCCTTATGTGTCATTTAATACCTACTTTCATAAAGGGAGAGATGAAAAGAACAACTACAATAAGATGCAGTTAATTATGGATATGTTTAGAAACAGTCTAATGAATAATAAACAACGTTTTATTTCCCCCTCCTATGACACAGTGGCAAATAATTAAGAATCAAAAGAATTCAAAGTATTAGGTAACAATCAGAAAACTTGTGCAAGATTTTTTTCTGCTCGAGTTTAATTGGTTCATTGTTCCCATGAACTATAAACCACGGGGTTGATAGCGGTGCTAAAGTTTGCCTCTATAAAGGAAGATTAACATATTCGGGAACTTTACCCTAATCCTTGTTTTGCGTTAACTCAAGCAGATTGGATTAGTAATTCTTACCTACCACCCACTAGAAGAAAACGGGTTTCTTTTCTCAGACAACTGCCTGCATTGTACCTCTGTGTGCATTATCTGCACTGAAAGCGTTCTGCAGAAAGAAATGATGTGAAGTGAAAGGGAAAAGAGTTTTACACTGAGATGGCAAGAAACAATCGCTGACGTGGCAAAGTCTGAACTCTGCTGAAAGGTTAGACCTGTTCCTGCCCAGCTCATGTGCTGCTATTTCAGGCAAAAGGAGAATAAGCCTTTCCTGATCTACTAATTCAGAAAAATAATGAAAACTAAGGAGAGTTGATTTATGGGATGTGATTTGGAGACCACTGGGGTGCACTGGGAGCAGAACTGGTTTAGTGGTTCTGTTCTGCTGAGTGGATCTGTTAAGGACAGCATTGCAAACCCACTGGGCTCCCATGTGCTCAGCTCAGCCAGGAGACGAGCAACTGCTGTGGGAATCATCCCATCCTGGTGGTCTGCCCGGTGCTTGGACACTGTCCAGTGTGGACCAGCCACAAGTACCACCACAGCCCTGGGCCCACAGAAATATCCCACTGCAGAGTCCCAGCAAGTCTCTGCCAAGCTGCTGATATCCCATTTTCACTAATTAGAATGAAAGAATCCCAGAACGGTCAGGATTGGAAGGGACTTTAAAGACCATCCTGTTCCACTCCCCTGCCATGGGCAGGGACACCTTCCACTATCCCAGATTGCTCCAAGCCCCATCCAACGTGTCCTGGAACACCCTCAGGGGTGGGGCAGCCACAGCTTCTCTGGGCAACCTGTGCCAGGGCCTCACCACTCTCACAGGGAAGAATTTCTTCCTAATATCCCATCTAATCCTGCCCTCTGTCAGTTTAATTGCTTGAACCAAGTCCTACTTGTTCTGAACTCAGTGCCACGTTTTTACTTCGGGAAAGAAGTGGCCATTACTTGTTCTGTTTGCAGTTACTTTTCTCCCGATTATTTTCGCTTTCAGAGGCTGTAGCCCAGACCCTCCTGCTCCCTTTCCATACACAAGAACAATCCCTTTGGTCCAACAGGAGCAGAACAAGATCCCCAAGAGGGAGAAATGCTAACAGTGACATGATTGCCAGCAGAAGGATACAGGTTTTTGTGAAGCTTGGTAAGCCCAAAGCATCTTCCAGATGCTTCACTGGGCAAAATTATTTTCTTAGATATATGAACACACTTAGCCAGACTCTTTCTATTATTCATCAACAAGTTATGCCAGGAAATTGGAGAACTCTTGGAATAAGCAGAATCAAACCCTTTGCACAATATTTATGAGCAATATGACACCCCAGGTGAACACAAGAGCTCCATGGATCACATACACACAACACAGGGACCAAAACATGCAGGGCCATGGAAGAACTCAACACAAGTAATGGTTTCTGTCCAAGCTCCATGGTCCAATGGTCTAAGCTCCATCCAACCACAAAGCTGTGAAAATCCCACAAAATGTGGCAGCAGTGTTTTGAAGCAAATGCCAAGGCATAAAAAGGCAACTTTTTGCTTTCTTGTTGGTGCTGGTGGCTTCTGCACCTCATCAACAGAGCTGATGGTGTTTCCACAATCATGGCGAAAAATCAATTACTATTTGGGCGATATTAAGCAATGATTTAAAAACATTTTAAAAACATTCAGTTTCCAGGACAATAGGAAGTAAAGAGTTATCAAATATATGTGCCCTAAGCGGTGAAAAATATTTAGCACAAGCACAACTGCAGCAATGAGCTTTGTGTTAAAGTGCAGGGAGCAAAACCAGGGATTTTTGGGGCAAAACCCAATGCCACCTATTAGCTGTATGTAGAGGAGACAGCTGGCTAAAGCATTGACCATTTTAACCTGCATTTCTGATTGGACCTCAGCAGTTATCAATAAATCCCTTTGACTCAGTAGTTGTCAATAAAACCCATTTACTCCTGCTCATTAACAGAGAGGTGTATTAATTAACTCTGCACCTAGGAATGAAAGAGAGCTCCTTGAAGAAATTCCAAGTATTTCCCCATCCTTCCAGCCCAGTGTTTGGGGAACAGCAAGAAAACCCTGGGCTGCCCCAAGGGTCCCACATAACTTGGAACAATTCAGTGCATTTCCCAAGGAAATTTGGGGTATTTTCATAGCCATGAACAACCTTTGAGCTTTGCACTGCTAGCCTTGAAACCTTTTTTTTCCTGGGAAAAAGGAATATTGCTTCTGCCATATCAATTAATGAAAAATGAGGAGCGGATCAATAAATTACTCAGATACTTTGTGCTGTCTGCTATGAGAGCTGCTGGTATGAATTTTTCACCTTCTTCCTTTCTCATGGTTTTCCACCAACTGTGCCAAACACGCTGCATATCGCTTACTGTTTGGGATTTTATGAAGGAAAAAAAAATAAATAGAGCCTCCAAGTACTAATTTCAAACTGTTGTAGTGAACTCTCCCTTTTTTTATTACATAATAGAGCCTTTTGTCCTCAGTTTTCCATCTGTTTGCTAAGCATTTTTCACTTGAAGACTCAATTAGGACAAAAAAACCCCACACAATCATTCAATTCAAAAATTAATTTGGAGATCAAGGGACTGACTTAGGCCTATACCAGTGACTAAAAGCGATTCAGGCTTTGTCACATGATCCAAGAGAACTGAGCAACAACAGTTTAGCTGCTTTAATCCTGCTTAATTTGAGTGCAAAGAAATTCACATGTGCTACTAAGAACATTTTGGGAGTACACTGTGTCCATTTTTCTGGGTGCCCACGTCCAAAGACTCATTGAGAGTTCATGACATCCTTGATTAGTGACCCCCATGCAGACAAATGAAATGCACACGAATTTGCAGAGGTGTGGAGAGACCTACTCAGAAAATTCTCTGCTGAGAAAGAGGTGGTTTCAGACAACACGTTTTACAAGCAGGAGTGATAGCAAACCCAGCACCTTTAGGGCTTTTGGCAGGGAGGAAGGTCCCAGAGGCTGTATAAAAGACACATGCCATCAGCAATCCAATGAGTATATTGAAAGAAACAATTAGCTATGTCATGGGAGGTCTTAGAAATCTCTCTCTTACTAGTTTTATAACTTTTTTTGCACATTTTGCACAGGCTATGGGGCCATTAGCAAAGAAATGCTGTCCACTCACCACCTGGCGCAAGTGTGTGACCCCAGGGCCACGCCACGGGGTATCAGCCCACCAGAAGCTTGGCTACAGCCTATTTTAATGGGAACAGCCAAGGAAATTTTCATTAGGTGAAGGAAAACTTGCAAAAATCCCATCCGGCAAACACGCACGTGCACACGTACCCTTCCCCTCTCTAATGCCTTGTGTGCGTTTGCTGGGTTTGGAGAACTTAATTAAAACCAGTTGTGAAATTTCCAAGGAAAAAAAAATGTAATCCCTTACAGTAAATGTGTTGTGATTGTTCTGGGTTCGCCGTTCCTCTCCCCCTGGGCTGGTCTCATGGTGAGACAACATAATCTGAGAGATCAAAAAGCTGAAATGGGCAATGCTCGCTTTTCATCCTCCCTCCAACAAGAGAAATGGCAGTGGAGGGGACTTGAACTGCTTTATCCAAGCAAGGAACCTCCCCTGAAAGAAACCTCCTTCCAGTGCCTTCAGGGACTCCAAGAGAGACAGAGAGTGACTTTGGACAAGGGCATGGAGTGACAGGACACAGAGGAATGGCTTCACACTGCCAGAGGGCAGGGTTAGATGGGATATTGGGAAGAAATTCTTGGCTGTGAGGGTGGTGAGGCCCTGGCACAGGTTGCCCAGAGGAGCTGTGGCTGCCCCATCCCTGGGGGTGTTCCAGGCCAGGTTGGATGGAGCTCTGAGCAACCTGGTCTAGGGAAAGGCATCCCTATCCATGGCAGAGGGGTTGGAGCTGGATGGTCTTCAAGGTCCCTTCCAACCCAGGTCATTCTGTGATTCTATGAAACCTCCCTTGGAATCAAAGAATAATTTAGGTTGGAAAGGACCTCTAAGATCATTGGGTCCAAACTTTAACCACGTCCAAACAACTCTGCTTCCCAGGAACAGGATGGCAGAGGACAACTTCTGGTAATGGATTCGTTTTACCCTCTTGCCTGCAAGAGAAGTGCAACACAAAGGTATAACATTTTTCTTCCAGCCCCTTCAATCTCTACATGTCTGGTGAGTTTCTAGAAGTCACATGGAGTGGGTTGCAGCCCCCTGTTTAACCCAGAGACGACAAAACTGCTCAGTCTTCAGCTGATAAAAAGTGTGGTGGAGAAAGGGGATGAAAGTGGCGTGAGAAACACAGAGAAAATTCCTGGGAAGCAGCCCTGAGCAAGGCAGGACACAGTCCTGAATCTCTGTGCTCCAAGGCAAAAATTGCACCCTTCCTGCTGCCCTCCTGGTACCTGAACTCTCCAAACCTGTCTTTTCAGGTCTGTGACTTGTCGGGCTGTGAAGATCCCAATTTTCCATCAAATATGGAGGTGCAGAGGGAATCTCACTTTCAGCTGTTGCAGGGCAGGCATCATAGGCAGACAGAATCACAGAATGTTTTGGGTTGGAAAGGACCTTAAGGATTGTCTAATTCTAACCCCTCTTCCACGGGCAGGGAGAGCAGAGATTTAGTGTGGAAGAGCCTGAAGGGCCTCTTTGCCTTGATTTACAGCCACATTGGGATCTGTGGCATTTTGGCAAAAATTGCCCTGCCACAGCTATTGGAAGAAATCAGCTCCTTTAAATCCCAACCCTCCAAAATGCTGGAAGGTCGATTAAAGACACAACCAAACGGAGGCCACAGGGACAAGGATCCCGTGGCTGCGTTTGGGAGAGGAGCTGCACGGAGAGGTCTGTGTCAGAAACCCAACTCGTTCAGCATCAAAGGGAGAAGAAATAACAAGCAAGGCTTGCCCTCCTCCCCTTCCCTGTGCCGTGTGTTTTATCCAGTCGGAGTGGCGGTGCTGGCGCGGCGCCAGGGATCTCTCCGATAGATCCGAGCGCCGCTGATTAAGAAATGCAACCCAAGTAATTAATGATGGGGGAGGACTGAACTGCCAGCGCTGACGGCGGGGCTGGGGCCTGACTCGTTCTCTGCGACCATTAACCCCAGAAAGAGTCAATTAGAGCAGGACTTCCCAACCTTTTGCCACAGACGCTCTCACTTTCAATTAAAATGGCTCGCTAGGAACCCCGAGCAGCAAGTTGGAGCCAGCAGGCTGCGCTGAGCATCAACCTTCCCGTGCCTTTGTAGTTTCTGACTGTATTTCTCTGCCACACCAGTTTTTAATTTTCAAAAATACTGCCTGTGTTTCACCCTGGCTTTCAGATGCATTTCAGGCCTCTCTGAGCTCCGTTCAATATCCTGGACAAGGTTCCAGCCTCTCCAGTGTTAGCAATGGCACTTGCTCTGAGTTTCAGGACAGGATTTGGGTCTCCCTGTGTTTAGGTCACTGCTATCAATAAGGCCCATGTATGATCATGCTGGGTCAATATTCTGAGCTGCTGTAGAGTTGTGGACTTCCAGTTCTGTCTCCAGGATGGATGTAGGTTTGTCCATCCTCAGATCATAATGCAGGGTGGGTTTGTGGGCTGTTGAAGCTGATTTCAGCCTCCTGAATTCAATATCAGTTTGGTTCAGGTGTTGTGGCTAAAGTCAGTAACAGCTCTAGCCACTTTCCCTCAATAGAGAGCAAAGGAACGAGCCAGGAAATCTGGGCTGAAAAACAATTTTAACTTTTCCTGTTCTCTCTTACATATTTTGCATCAAAGTAATAATGTATGAGAGAATTGCAAAGGAACATGTTAAATTTTTCAATATGTTTGTTTGTTTGTTTATTTGTTTGTCTCTTGAAAGAAATCTGCATTACAGACCAAAACTCAATTCACCCCAGCAAGTCCAAAGGACTGAGAAGCTTTAGACTTCTCCTGAGTGGCTTGAAAGAAGACTCTGTACTTTCACAAGTGGGAATTGGTTTTATTTAGCTTTGCTTTATGATCCCATAGAAAGACCACACTGTGCTGAACTTCAGCATCATAGCGGAGAGGTAATATCTTTAAATTTATCCTTCATTTAGGTCCAGAGATAACCCTCCTGAACCCCCAAGCTGAGGAATATTTACCCTATCAGTGGAGATACACAGAGACTTAGTTTCTTTCCCCACACCCTTTTCACATAAGACCAAGGTTTATTTTCATGACACTCTTTTATGATCTGCATCTCAACTGGAGAAGACTTTTTCCAGCATACAGGGCAGAGGCTTTGCTTTATATTGTCAAAAGTAGCAAGTTCAAGTCCTGTGGTGAGGGTCACATTTTTTTATAATAAACCCTTCATATCCTCTATTATCTCCTTGCTAAATGGTTCAGTACATTAATTATCATTATCATCCAATATATTTTACACTGAATGAAAATACTTCACCAATGCTTTTGGCTGAAGAAACAAAACATAATTTACCATTTTATGAGTAATTTTCATGAAATTTTGCATGCATCCAGATCTTGTGAGGTAGGGAACACACTTTGTTTGAACTTTATAGCCTTCTCATTCAGTTTTCATTAATAATTTTTCCTTTAGTTCTCAATAGGTTTCTCTAGCATTGAGGGAACAATATCAGAGCCCTCCTGTAGCTAATTTAATATCTGTAAATTTCCATGACTGATAAGCAACAACTGTGCAGATGAATGGAAAAATAAAATAGTGAATGTGGGAGAAAAAACAAAACAAAACAAAAACCAACCACAAATGAAAGTGGAGACTGCAAGATGCTATGAAGTGATAATCCTTGCAAAAAGTTTGGCTTCATCAGGTAAAACCACTAGCACAAGAACAGTGATTAATATTTGTCCTCTAAAAGAAAATGGAAAGTTTAAATTTGTTTGTTTGTCCAAAAATCGTTCTCTTAATAGGTAGAAAATGCTTTCTCATGGAGCTTTCACAGGGAGCCCCTGTCCTGTGCTCACACATCTTCCCAGCTCTCTAGAGGCTCTGGCAAGGACAGATGTGTTTCCTGGACCAAGAAATCGTTTCCTACCACACCTTTCTCTCCCCCAAAGCAAAGCTCTGACCCACACTCGTAACTCTGCTCCTGTCCTCTACAACCAACTCCCAGATCAAGCCACCTTGCCCTTTTCAATCCTCCTGCCTTGTATTTCCTGACCAATTACATTCCCTCTCTGAACTATGTATGATACAGTTGCTCCTCCTTATCCTCCTCACCTCCCAAAGCCTGAAATAAAGCCCCCATTAATGGTTCCATCCTACCTATCCTCTTTGCCCCTGTCCTACTTACTCCCATTCTGCTTTTCTCACAGCACAGTTTGGAATTGTGTCAGGACCCAGTGATGCCCAACCCAACTGCTGTGGATGAGCAGCACCCAGAGCAGCCCAGTGACACGACCCACATCCCACTCCCTGTCCTCTCACACCACTGCAGGAAGGGTAAAGCCCTGGCCTTCACTCTCACATGAATCGAACATGTTTTGGTGGCCACTTCAAAAGCTGACCACACCATCCTGGATGAGAATTTTTGGAGTTGTCTCATTCAGAGACAGCAGTTGGACTCAGTGATCCTCATGAGTCCCTTCTACGATTTTAAGATGCCACTCTACAAAAAACACAGAGAAACCCAAACACTTGGCAGTGTCTGATGCCACTGCCTTTCCACAGGGACTCCACCTTTAGCAGACACATTAGTTGCAGCTCTACAGCAACAAATCTTGCAGAAGCTGCTCCACAACAGGCTGGGGAAAGGGTCCCCCTGGAAAGGATACTCACAGGTCTATTAATTGAAGGTGTGTTTTTAAATTCTTTTGTGCACAACTTCTTCTCAGGAACACTCCCAGCTGCACTTTTGCAGCCACAGTACAAGAAATACTGTACTGAGATTGAGGACAGTCTAATGTATATTTTTTAACAAGAGTAAAAGCCTGCAGGATCACGGACCTGGCTGCACTTAAATCACCCCTCCACAGCAAACTAGCTGGTCTGTAGAGAAATGCACGTGGAAAGGAGCTGGAAGGGTGTTATTTTGGCTTGGTTCTACAAGCCTACCCATGTTATCCAGACAGGACTGGTGCCTAACACCAGGCCACCGGAAAGACAGGACCTGCAGGAGGAAATAAATTCCCCCGGAACCACGGGACCAACCATGGTGCTGGTCACCAGGACATAACAACAAGCAAATTCTTTTCCAATCCTGCAAATACCCAAAGCCCTGGCACCCGCAGACCTCACATCTCTAATTAAAAATGGCCATGAGTACTTCAATAAACAATGCAATCCATCATGTTCAGGACATAATAAAGGGACACGGAGTGGAAAAGAAGCTTTGCCCTGTCCTGTGTGCTGTACTGTATGTGTTTCACCACAGGGAAGCATGTGCTAATTTCTTACCTCTCTGCTGACTGCACTGTCCTTTTGCATAGTTGCTGCTAAACTGCATGAAAGGTATTTCTAATCTCGTGACGGTGACTGAAAAGGGTTGAAGGACACAAATTAAGTCTCATAGCAATAGAGCAGCTCAAGAATGGAAGGTCAGCCAGTTGACTCTTCCCAGAATCCCCTGAACAATGCAATTATTCATGAAGGAAATTTCAAATTATTTTCATTAGACTTCTGTTTTACCAATCTAACCAAAGTGATTAATTAGGGATTAAAATATTTACTCTGCACATGCTGCCTTGGCACGGCACTAGAATATTTAAGCATTGTGCTAAAAGGGTCAGCTGTCTCCAGTACTGTTTGGAATTCATTCTCTACTTTCTGTGTAAAAGGGCATTGACTCTCATGTCTATACTACACTTAGGATCCTATTAGGGACATGGAGAGAGAAAGGAGTCCCTCTTCCTGCCCGTGGAGCTGCCCCAAGCTCCCCAACTTCTCTACTGGACTACTTCAGCAGAGAAGCAAAGAGGAGAAGCAGCAGTGACTACAGCAAGCCAAGCAGTGGATTCAAGTTGCACTCCTGTGCCACAGAGCCAGAAAGGAGGGAGATGCTTGTGAGAACCTGGAAGAACCAGCTAGAAAAGAGAGCACTGGGATACACAAGGATAGAAGAATTGGACTCAAATTTTGGCCCATTTATGGAAATCCTGCATGACCCTGGCCAGTTTCTTGTTCTAACTTGTGCCTCAAATACTTATTTTTAATTTGGGGCTTGCCAATATCAAGATAAGACTTTATCAGGCTTAGTAAAGAAGGACAGTGCTTGGATTTGAACTTGCCAGGACACCAAACACTCTTCCAGCAAGGTTATCAGGATGTGTCCCAGGGGAGGGGACACAAGTCCTGGCATGGACATCTCACAAACGTTTGTCCTCCCTTGAGCTTTGATACCATTAGATATCAAAGCTATATGTGTCAAGGCACAACGAGGACATCAGGGTGGGGGAGTCACATCAGTGCAGGCATTTAGGAACCTCATCCCTCTAAAAAAAAAGGAACATGGACTTACCCAAAGTGGCAAATGCTTTCAATGTACGTGAAGTTTAGAGAGAGGAACACTTGACATCCCCATGTGAAACAGTGGGCTGGAAATGCCATGCTTGCTGTATTCCTTTTCCAGAGCTGTATCCCAGGTCAGAGCCTGGGCCAAATCCAATTCTCACTGACTTTGGAGGCTCCTGGAATCCATTGCAATTCATCCCTCACCCACATTTGTCTAACAGACTCCAAAGCAATGGGATACCTAACTAGGAAAGACCCCAAAAGGGTAACATGACAGAGGTGAGGGATGGTGCACCACGTTCCACCAGATCCATCAGTCTCCACAGGGATGGTTGGATTTGGCTCAGAGCTGAGGGCTGCAGTGGCTTTTGCTGGTTGCCAACCTGACACAACTCACCCAAGTGTCTCTGCAGGATGGTTAAAATGCACAGCACCTCAGAGCTGGCGAGTGCTGCCACTGCAACCTCACCAAGATGAAAAAGATGTATAACAGGATTTGCATTCCTTTCCAGACTGACTGCTGCAAGCAAACATTTCAGCACTTATTTGTTACCAATATTATTAGAAGTCTCAGCCCATTTCCTGGCTGGGGCATGTTTCCTCGAGGGGACTGAAGTCACCTGTCACTTTCTTTCTCATGTTACTTAATCGTTTTAGTCCAAGCAGCAAGCTGCCAATCATATTTAATATTTAGTCACCTTGAATGCATTGCTACTGATTAAATAGACTGCTATTTCAGTAAACAACTCGTGAGAGAATACTTACAGCTTCATTATAATTATTCCACCAGATATTAGAACATTATTCATATGTAAGTCCAAAGAATATTTAGGCCTTCTCCTATTTAGTTCACAAACAACATTTTAATTGCTGCCATATTAGCAGAGCTATCAGTGCTAATTGGATAATACCCCTTCAAAGATTTTTCTTATAGCAAACTCTTTTGCTTGCACGCCTTTAAAAAGTCTCTGGTTTTTGGCTCTCTGCTTATTCCCAAGAAGAAATTTACCCTTATGAGTGTATCAGCCAGGCACATATATGTATATATATATATATATGTATATATATATATATATATATACACACACACACACAGACACACACACATATATTTTGGGAATCTGTTGTTTGTATACAGTGAAAACAAGGGGCTCCTACATGAGGGAAGAAGAAGGTGATGGGACAAAGCCTGAACTGCAGCTCATGGCAAAGGCACGATGAAAAATCCAGGTCTTCTGAGATCATCCATAGCTTTATCCGTAGTAGATCCCCTCAGCTGGGCCATGTTCTCCTGGGGGCTTGGAGGATCATTTTAAAACATCCTTCAAAAGTTCATTAGAGAATCATAGAATGATTTGGGTTGGAAGGAACCTTAAAGATCATTCAGTTCCAACCCCTGCCATGGGCAGGGACACCTTCCACTATCCCAGGCTGCTCCAAGCCCCATCCAGCCTGGCCTGGAACATTCCAGGGATGGGGCAGCCCCAGCTTCTCTGGGCAACCTGTGCCAGGGCCTCCCCACCCTCATAGGGAAGAATTCCTTCCTAATTTCTAATCTAAATCTACCCTCATTCTGCTTAAAGCCATACAAGTAAACTTATTGTTAAGAAGTTACAGTTAATAGAATTAAAAGCAGGGGTCTTGCTTCCAGTAGAAAGTGTCTTACAGGGTCCACAGTTTAAGAAGTGTTGGAAAATAGTGCAGACTGGAGCTGGCAGCAGGTTTTGACAAATTATGTGATTAACAAATCTTTGCACAGTGTTGGCAAATTTATTGAGTTTTCCTAGGAAAGGAAAGGTAAAGGAGAAATTTCAGGAAAATAGAGGTGTTCTGTGTCACCACCACCTAGGCAGGATCTTCAGGTCTTGCTTCTGGAAGGAAAGTTTTGTTCAGGAACCCAGATAGGGCCATTTATCAAAGGAACAGATAATACAAGTGTTTGTTTCGCTTCAGTGAGAGAAAATGAGAAATTGTTACTTAAGGTTGACCCAAACATTTCTCCTTGTTTCTTCCCCCTCCACTCACCTCCTCTCCTGCCTCACTCAGTTTTTTCAGTTTGACCACTGAACTGAAAAATTAATTATTCTTACAGCTCTATTAAAGGATGACTTATGCCAGGCTGCTTGCAGCCTAGCTGATGTATATTAAATATCTCTATTTCTTATTTGTTTTTTCCCCTTCTTTTAACATCTATCCCTTCTTTTGATAATTTCAGAATTCTTAAGTGCTCATAGGGTGTGGGGGATTGTTCATTAAGCAAATATATGCTAAAATAAAATAAAATATTTGCCCTATAAACAACAACAGCAGCAACATTAATAATGATAGTAATAATAGTAATAGTAGTAGTAATAATAATAATAATAATAAATAATAATGCTGAGTTTGAACAAGAAAGATAAAATTAACTCAGAAGTTCCTAATCAGAACTTTCTGTTACACACAAAGTATTTAGGCACACACAGTCTTCAGTGTGCACAGTAATGAATATCTATGTAGGACAGATTTAGATGGGATATTGTGGGATATTAGAAATAAATTCCTGCCTGTGAGGGTGCTGAGGTCCTGGCACAGGTTGCCTGGAGAAACTGTGGCTGTCCCATCCCTGGCACTCTTCCAGGCCAGGCTGGATGGGGCTTGGAGCAACCTGGGATAGTTGTCCCAGGGTGTTGGAGTGAGATGGTCTTTAAGGTCCTTTTCAACACAAAACATTTTGTGATTCTAAGATTCTCTTTAAAACTCAGTCAGATCTTCCTGGTTTCTCAGGAAAAATCACCAGCTTTATGATTTTCTTGTGCAAATTTTTCAGCCTGGAGGGCAGGGAACACCTGGCTTGAGAAACAGAGTGAGGTGATCAACAGAAATCTTATACATCTGGAACTAACCCACCTTGTTCATTTTTTGTCTTTCCCCATCCTCTCAAGGAGCTCTGGGCTTTGGTCACTCTCTGCCTGAGTCAGTTATTTTAGTTTTCCAGCAAAAGATCTTGAAGATAGAGAAAGACAGAATTTTAACCTGGTCAGAGGAATCCTGAATGCCTCCACCATGGGCAAGGCTGCCAGTCCTGTGCTTTTCCTGGCCACAAAGCCATGAATGGGTCTGTCCACTCCTCCACTAGAGACTACATGTCCAGCTGTGAACCAGCAAGGCTGCAAGGGTTCAGTGCAGATGTGAAACCAGAGGTGAAACAGCTGGAAGCAGACATGGTGCATTCTTGGCTCCCAGCTGAGAAAGTACTTCCAGAAGAGAAATTACATAAATATTGGGTCCAGCTGTATTTATATCACAGTGCAAGGCATGCGATACACTTGGAAGGACCCACAGTGAGCAACCCCAGGCAATGTCCTGCATGTTTCAGAGTGAGAGAAACATTCACAATTCATCTCCACTACCCCTGCTCGCTTGTCTCAGCCACACTAACACTGGCCAGCGGTTCAAAACACAGAAAATCAAAGGCCAGCAAAGTTACACTGATGTGCAATTTTTTTACATCATCTTAAGAGTATTTCAGGGTGTAGAATAAACCCATTGTTCAGAGAAATTGTCACATTTCCCCCTCATTTAATTTCAGTCATGTGTACATCATTCACTTTCCAGTCCAGCTAAGAGAACTGGAAGGAACAAATATTAAAATATTCAGAACATCTAAAAGTGCAGAGTTAGAGCTTTTTATTGTTGTTTTATAACTTTGCTTTAATCAACTTTTTATCCATTGACTCCCTTGCAAGTTCCAACCAATATAATTAGCACTATCTAAATTAGTTATCACTCAAAATTACTTCCTTCTTGGAAAAAAACAGTTTTATTTTTAAATCATAGGTGTTGCCATAGGCTGTACTAGAACTATATGCATGGACAAGTTTTAAGTAGATAATATTTTTAATCCTAATGAAAAAAAAATTCCTCCCCTTCACAAAACATTGAGATTTGTGAATGACCTTATTTTAATTTTTGATAGACACATGGTAACAATCAACTGATTTTCATTCATATACATACTGTGCACCTTCCATTGGGGCATTGTGTTGCTCAGCTAAGCTCTTCTATAAACTGAAGACACATTTTCATCGTGGGGTTTGTTCTCATTTCATTGCCCACTCAGTGGAGAGCAGAGGAATCAGCATTTCCTGAGGGTGCCTCTTTCAGGAGCTGTTATTGACACACTGCCATTAACAAGTAGGGCTGTGTCTTCTGCAGCTTCCAAACCTCATCAATAAAATCACCTATTGATTTCAAGGTGAGGTGCAAGTACATGAGTACATCTGATAAGACACCAGGCAGCTCTCAGCAGCTTGAGTGGAGATGTTAAGATACCAAATCCCCAAACGTGGATTTGGACACAGAACCTGCCCAGGGTGGCGAGTGGTGCTGGGCACCCCAGCTGAGCCACTTCAAAGGGACCAGACTGAGTAGTCCAGAGAAGCTCACAAGGTCATTATCTGGCTTTCAAAATGTTGGCCCTGATGGAAATTTTTAGTCACCCAAGTTTGGAAATATTGCCTGGAGATTTTATGCAGCTTAGGGACATGGGTGGGCTTGGCAGTGCTGGGTTAATGACTGGATTTGATGATCTTAAAAGCATTTTCCAATATAAATGATTCCACAATTCTGTGATTCTACATCCTCCCATCTCTCAGACCATTGGGAGGCCTGCAAGGCCAACATTGCTGCAGCAGAGCTGTTTGAGGGTCTGCTCTGTAGATTGCAGGAACAGGCTTTAGCTGCTCATCCCCTTATATCTCAAACTGATGTGAGAGGGGGCAGCTACTCCTTGCAAGTCCCAGCTCCAAGTCTGAGCAGTCTGAGTTGACAGTCATGAGCCACACAATCTGTTCTTGAACCCCAAAGGGTTCATAGAGTCATAGAATCCCAGAATGGTTTGGGTTGCAAGGAACCTTCAACACCACCTATTTCCAACCCCTGCCATGGGCAGGGACACCTCCCACTATCCCAAGTTGCTCCAAGCCCTGTCCAACCTGGCCTGGGACACTTCCAGGGATGGGGCAGCCACAGTTCTGTGGGCAACCTGTGCCAGGGCCTCCCCACCCTCCTTCCCAATATTCAATCTAAAACTGCCCTTCTTCAGCAGAAGGGAACAGTTTATAAGCAGAGGATGACAAAAGCTCCCTAAAGATCCCATTTCTCTGTGGAAGGATCTCCTGGTGACTGGGTGAGGTTTGCCTTGGCATTCCTTGCTAGTTGTCATCTTCTTAGGGAAGAAGATCATCTGCACTGCACCTGATACTTATCCCTTGCTTAGGGAAATAAACATGGAATGAGGCTGCTGGAGAATGGACTGAACTCTGGGAACAGACTCCTTCAAACACAGAAGAGGAGCAGGATGAAGCACAGGATGGACAGTGTTGGAAGAGGGACTGTGGGCACACGGCTGGAAGTGTTGAGCTGTGTTCCTCACCTGGGAAAGTTCTAGATTTGTAGAAAACCCACTCTAATTCTCATTCATTGGACATCCCAGTGTCCTTTAATGCTACACTGCAGTGCAGCTTTATCATTCACTGCAGTAACAGCATCCATCACAAACTGCCCCTTCCACAAATTCATGCTCCAGCCCCTCTCCCTCTCTCTCCCTCCCCCAGTTTCAAGTCACAGGAGTACAAGTGGGGGGGCTGGGAGGTGCAACAGGAATCAAAGCGACATTATCATTTAAATGTATCATTTGAAATTGGGTAAAGAGAAAGCTGAATCATTCCCCACAACCTGAGGGCAGTGCTATCTTTCATCCTGACTTGTTCTGCTATTTCCAAAAAAAACCTGCATAATTACCAGAGCAAATGCCACGTCACAGCCTGCACCTGCTATGGGCAAGATAGAGAACATGTTTCTGAAAGTAATAATTAAATAAACCCATCCATCATTCATCTTCATCTAGTTTTGTGGCTTCTGTGTGCTTTAAAGAGGAGCAAAACAATGCATTTGTGCAGCGAGCTTTCTCTTCATATTTTAATGGCAATTATTGCATGTAAACTAGCTTTTGTAAGAACTAGGAAGCAGATGGATGTGTCTGGAAAAAAAAACCCAGGCAAATACACCCACTGGAAAATCAAAAAGATAAAAATGCAAAGTCACTGCGTGTGTAGTTGTGTGTTGTGGTTCTTTTTAGCCTCAGCATCTGAATATTCCCAATGGAAATGTTATTATAAAAGACAACAGGTTGTTTCAGCAGAACTGATCAAAGGCTGTGATTGCCGTTCCAGGCACGGTCCCATGATGTGACTGACAATCCTGAGCAGAGGAATTATTATTTCCCAGCAGCTCACCCTCGAATGGAAGAGCCATCCAGGAAGAGCTGAAGATGCTTGAAATCCTGGGAAGCAATGAGAGGGTAAGGATGTGATGAGAGGATTGACAGCAGGGAAGCATCTTCTCATCTCCCCTTCATTTTCCCTCTGAGCTGTGCCACTGATGCTGCTGCCAGGTGTGCCAAGCATGGCACCCCTCCCAGGCTGCATGAAACAGGAATTTCAGGCTTTCTTTGGGGATACAGCAGTTTCCTGATGCAAAAATTCATCCTAGCCCAAGCCAGGGGGAGAAGTTGGGTACTGGACCTTCACAATGACAACACAGATGTTTAATGCTTGGGCTCAGGTATCTAAACATACCCCACATCTCTCCATGTGCTTCTTTCTCCATCTCTTCATGATGTATTTTCCTCTCTACCTAGCTGATATGTGTGGTGCACATTCCTTCTACACTGTAGTTTAACAGACAACTGGAATGAGCACCTGGATGGGACTTCTGTCCCGTGTCACCACTCAAGAGAGCTTTACTTCATTGCTTCTTCCCTGCCAACAGACAATTTTACAATATTAAACCATTCCACATCAAGTTTTGGGAAGTTGCATGCAAGGTAGGATTATGAGGATTAAAGAGGTGGAGGGCTCTACTTTCCATTAAGGATTTGCTGACAAAGAATCTGTTGGCAATTAATAGATTAATAAATCTTTTTGTGAATGTCTCATGAATTCTTACAGAGTTGAGCAAGGCAGTGATCCCAGTTCACAAGCCCACAGAGCACTGTGTGGTATTTAAGGCTGTGATTTGCAACTCTTTTTTTTTTTTTCCACAACTTCCAACGCTCAGAATTTTACTACAGTGGCCCAGCCCCTGCCCAGTGTATTTAAACCACTTGCCAATGTTGTTCTTCCTACCTCCAGAGACCTTGCAGAAGCAATTCTTGGACAACTTTGGACCAAGCAAAATAGGCAAATCCTGACTTCAGAATGTTGATTTTTTTGTTGCCAATTAAGCCTTCAGAATGTACTGAAAATTCAAATCTTGAAACACACTGCAACTAAGAAAGCATGTTTGTAAAGGCACCACATCCTAAATGGGAAGGCAACAGAAATGGTTCAAGAAAATTCCAACAGATGGCTCCTACAGGGAAACAGACCTCAGGAAAAACCCTTCATAATCACCTCTTCAGACTGCAAGGAAATGACTTCTAGGACGGATTTAGTTCCTTCCCTTTTCAGTATCCCAGATATTCAGAAACTCTTCCTGAGATTTGCAGTTCCTACTTAAAGAGTAATTTATTGACATTCCTAAGAGAGAAGGCTTTAATTCACAAAATACTGTTCATCAAAACGCTACAAAAATGGCAGTTTTATTCTGATCCTAATCTATAAAGCTTTTTGTCTATCTTTAAAGCTATGGTTATCTTGAAGTGCTTAGTCTCATATTCATTGCTTTTATAATTGGACAACATAGAACAATGGGAGATTTACTAGTTTATTAAGAACCAAAATGAATGTAATCCAATATCACCCTTTGTTGAAAGCCACCTACAAAAGAATTGCATGAGGATGTGAAATGAATAATCTTTCTTGGTTTTCTCCTCTTGAAATCACTATAGTGCCTTTCCAGAGCTTAATAAATGGCAGGATGTTCTGGAAAATTACTACAAGTCTTACCAGGTAAACAATTGCAGTAGATTTTGGGAACTGGTGCAGCTTATTTCTGACAAATGTTTTCACAAAGGAATCCTTTTTCATTTGAAATTATCCTGATGGTCCAGAATTAAAAAACAAAGCCTTAAAATCAACAATCTGGTTCTTGTGCTACACACAAGAAAGTGGCTATTCAACGCAAACTTTTTTGCCTTTTTCTTACTGATAAAGATGGGCTTGTGAAGCAATGTTTCTAAGGTGGGAAAATTAAAATTATACCAGAAAAGGTAGGACAATAAATAGCATTTAATATATAATAATATAATAGCACCAGGAAATAAACCAGAAAGAATTACCTTACTTCACAAGAGCTAAGTCATCCTCTGCACTACTCTTATTAGTCCTTTAAAGAGGAACTGAATGATCAGTGCCAAGCAGGAGTCAAATCTTGGAGGATTAAGAACAATGAAGAAATGAGAACAGTGTCTCTCAATGATGTGTCAGAGTTTAAACCAAGTAGTCAAACACACAAAGGGATTTTGATGCTTCCTTGCCATGGACAGAATTACTTTTACAAGTTCCAAATTCTTTCTAGGTTGGGATGAAGCTGGAATACAGAGAGAAAAAAAACCACAAATCCTGTTTTGGATGAAAATGGGCTTTGATTCTGCAGTGAGTTCAGAAAGTGTCTGCCACCATCTTGGCCTCCTGAAGCATGCTTCAAATCAGAAGACCAACTTCCTATTGCAGTTCAGCTCAGTTCATCTCTATCACTGTTCAGCTACACCATTAATTACAGAAATTTCTTCTCTGGTCCTCTAAGGGCTTTTGTAAAGAAAATAAAATGGCACTGTGCCTAATTTGCTATTAGAGAAACTGAGGCACAAAAACCAAAACCTTACTTTCTCCTCGCAGACTGGACCTGGATACCAGGTCAGTGCAAACCAGCAGGAATCATTGTTGCCTGATGCCAGGAGAGGTCTGTCCTCTGCACCAAATGGGCACCACGGACTCAGACCCGTCTTGGGGTTGGATTTCTGTGTGAGTGTTGCTTTTCAGCTGTAAATCTGCTGGGTGAACTGTGCCCCAAAGAGGAGCCAGGGGGTCAGGGCCTGATCACACACATCACATGCCACTTTGTCACTTGTATGGATATACAGCTCCCTGAGGAGTCAATCCTCAAACATCTGGCTCCACTGAGTGTCTCTTTGGACCCCTTGATCATTCCTGTATTATGAGAAACTTTCATCTTCAATAATCTGCCTTTCCTGACCATCCCCCTGCCAGCTCAACCAAACCTAGCCTTGCTCTGTAGCTTCTGGGCTATGTTGTATTGCAAGGAAAAAATGCATTGAGTTACTTGGAACAGACCTTCAGAGAGGTTTCAAAGCCTACAGGAAGGGAACTGCAAAGCAGAGGTGTAGTAAGTTAATACTTTAATGTTCCTTTATTTAATGTGGTGCTTGTGATAGGCCTTATTCCTACCTCACTCTCCTGCACCATGAACTTGTGGTCTTCCCTTCTCCTGGGTGAACAAACTGGATGCTGGTGTCCCTGAGAAACTTGGGAAAATTCTCTCCTTCTGCTAGATAGGATTCAGCTCCCCACCTCCAGGAGGTGTCTGGGTTAATGCACCTCCAGGGAGCTGGGAAAAAAGATGGCAAAAGCTCAGCATGCAGCTTGCCATGGCTCAGCTTCTCCCTTCCCATCACCTGCATTGGAAACAAGCACAACTGCCACTGGGTCAGTGCATTTAAGTCTTTTCCATGTGGAAAATCAGAGGCAACAGGCTGGATTGATGCCAAAGGCTCCACTGACCCAGGTGGTCACTGACAAACTGATCCCATGGGATCTCCATGCAGTTACACCCTGCAGAGATTCCTCCAGTTCGTGGAAACGCCTCAAAGGGCAATGATCACTTCAAGCTCTCTCACACAGATCATTCCTAAGATCTTTTATCAATTTAAACTTCACTCATTGGCTTAAAAATGTTGTTGTTGATTCCTCAGCTATACTGCAGTTCATGGCAGGGCAGGATGTCAATTGTTTCTTTTCTCAGGACTCTTGTGCTCCTCTGCTTTTCCCCACAGAAGCTTCCTTATAAAGAGCAAAAAAAAAAAAAAAAAAAAGGTAATGAATAAATTGAAAAAAAAAATGCTTGTAGACCCAAAAGAAAGAATGCATCTATTATAAAATAAAATCTCTTTTAGTAGCTATTAGAATGCATTAAAAATATTCACAGGACTCTCCCCTCCAGTTATGTTGCAAAAGCCATGCAAATAATAATTGTGGCTAAGTGCAGTACAGTGACAGTCAATATTGTACTTCCCAAGCTAGTACTCATTATTCTTTATGGAAATCATGCATTTTGTGAAAGATCAAAAGATTTACATATCATATGGAGTGCTTTAGGGAGTGACTTGCTGTGCACTTTAAATGCACAATGTTCCACAGCCATTTAAATACAGATTTCATTTCTCTCTTCTGTGTGATATTAAATTTGAAAAAGGAGGGAGGGAGAGACGAAATCGACTTGGGTACCTTTGTTCACATCATGAAATACAATTTTAATTTGGTTCCGATACAGAAGTTTAATATTTTTATGGGATGTTATTGAATAATCTGCTAGGCTCAGCATTGGCCTTTGCACAGGAAAGAGATGAAAGAAATCAATTTTTTTTCCCCTTTTTTATGAGCACTGCAGGAAAAATCATCTGCTCTTCCGTGCCCTGGAGAAGGGGACAGACTTTGAGTGCTTGGCCTCCCTCCACCACCAGCTTCCCTGCAACCTCCCCCTGTTAGTTTGGTCTCCACTCATGGGTGGAGTGTACCAGCAAGTGAAGAAGGAGCTGTGTCCTATTTCCTTAGTTCCAAAAGGAAGGAAGATGCTGTGATTTCCATGCTGCCCCAGGCTGTAGAAGGCATGGCAGCATCATTCTTGCCTGCCATGGGTGAGCCACTGCATGCAGGTTCCTCTGTGCAACACAGAGACTAAAGCAGTTTTTTAGCTCATGGGGGACTTTGTGAGGATAAAGAGATACATGAAGGACAGCAGGATGGTCAGTTTCTATGGCAATAGGGCCACAGGGCTGTGTGGAGGGGCTTTGAGGCCATACCTGCCATGCCCATGCTCTGCTCTACACATTTGTGCTCTGCATACTCTGCCCTTTAGCAGGTGCCAGGCTGGAAAAGCATCTGCTGCCCCAAGGAGCCTCAGCCTCTCCCAGCCACCTTCTGTGTCCCTGTGGTTCTGTCACAGGGACAAAGAGAGGAGACCCCTGGGGACATGGGAGGTGTCAGGCAGAGGATTGAAAACTTTGTGACTTTCTGCACTGGAAGGGTTTTCAAGCACTGGAAGGGGCTGCCCAGGGAGGTGGTGGAGTCATGATCCCTGGAGGTGTTCAAGGAACAACTGGATGTGGCACTCAGTGTAGCTGGCAAGGTGGTGGTCAGCCAAAGGCTGACTGGATGATCCTGGAGGTCTTTTCCAATCTAAAGGATTCTGTGACTCTACCCTGGGTGTTTCCCGCCTGAAGGTGAGACGAGACCCACGGAAACCCCAAACTACACTCCTGGGAGACCTGGGAGTACACCAAGGTTGGGACCACTCCTAAAAGTAGGTTGTTCAGAATGTTCTTAATGACCAGAGAAGGGTCATAGTTAAACATCATTTTTGGGATGACTAAGAGGACAGCAGTCTGTGTCATTCTGGGCCTAAGCACCCGCAGTGGGAGGAGCTGGGCACCACCCAACAAGAAGATCTACACAGGTAAGGGTGAGGAAATGTGTCCCTCTGCCTTCTCTGAAGGAAGAAAAGAAAGGTTTCTGCACAAGTAATTAGTCCTTTATTTCTGAAAAGAAAGAAAAGGTTGCATGAACAGGAAATTTACCCCATTTGTTTGCTTCTGATATATCCTGCATTGTTTTCCAAATGAAGCAAATGGAAAACCTCTTTAATGAAGCATAACTATGTTGTGATTAAGGCTTATTCTGTCTAAATATTGACTTGGATAACATTTTCTCGGGAGGAACAGACCATAACCCATGACTCTGGCAACAAAGTCAAGAAGATTAACAGGCAAGATGAATTTTCTGGTTGTTTGAAGGGAAGTTTGACATGGCCAAGACAACAGGCAGAGTCTTCATCATTATTTATGAGATCCAGGCAGAGGGGTTTCAAGGGGCTGAGCTTTCTTATTCCACTGGACCTTTGAAAGCTGAGGGAAAAATAGCTCTGTCATCCCCTCATTGGTTAGCACAGAGACAGGAACAGAGGCAGAAATTTCTGTAAAATTTCCACAAATGAAAACTTTTCCCATTATCTTGGAGGAAGGATTAACCAAGGAGTCCTGCAAGCCCATGTGAAGTACAACCACGGGCTCTTTGACCTTCACCTGCAGGTAAAATCAGAATAAGTCAGGCATATGGATACTAATCCTGCCTAAACAGTTCAGGAGAACAAGTGGACCAGGGTGTGGAAAAAGAAATCTGTAATTAGAGCAAAGAGTGCTTGGAAAATTAGCTCAAGAGGGAAAGATAAATTGTCTTGGACACAGCTGGTCTTCTGCCAATTTGTACCCTGTGATATTTTCTCTCTGTCTCTTTCAAAAAACACACATTTGTGTTTCTTTAATAAATGAGTTTTATTCTCAAGAAAGGTCCCTTTCTGAGGGAAAGGCTGTGAAAGGTTTTTGGGTTAGACATTGTGCATTACAGTCAGTCCCAGAGACCCAGACTCAAACAGGATCCTATTTTGCTAAAAAAAAATAACCAACAGGAGTGATTCTCTGCCCCAGAAGGGTTACCACAAGATGGGGGTAGGCACACAAATGGGGTAAGATGATACAATTCTGTTTGTTGGGACTTCAGACCTTTCCATCTCTGTCTTCAACCAGGAAAGCAATGATACCTCCCAGAGAAATACCACCTCCAGGGCTAATCAACTGCTATGGATAAAGAAATGTCTTGGAAATATACATAAATAGGCAGAAGATGATGATTTGTTTCCCACAAACACTTAACAGATAAACCTTCCTGGGAAGAAAAAAAAAAGCTCCCTGAGAACAGCATTATCTCCTTGGTCTGGGGGAGGTTGTGATCATTCGTAGGATTTTAGAATTAAAAGAAATCATGACAATAGGTGATTGTGTCAAATAGAAAAGCAATGAAACTGCTGCAGCAGCACAGGCACAGCAGTGCTCTGCAATTCCAGAGTCTCTTGGCCTAAGTGGGATGTCACCAGGGCAAGGTGAGGAGTTAGGAGTGTTAACAGGAATTATTTGAGCAATAATTTAATTCTTTGAGATTTCATTGCTTGTTTTAGATTTCAAAACTCTTAAAAAGACAAACTCAACTTTGGGCATACCCCTAGGTCTTAGGGTGGGCAAGGGAAGGATCTACACTGTGGTGTTTTTTCAGGGTTTGGCAATGCAGACGATCTTGAAGTAAAGTCAGGAGGAACTGCAAGGTCCTGGACCTGAACCTGCACTCTCTGGGCACTTCAGGAGGATCATCTAAACTAGATTCTCATTACTCTACAACTCCACCTTCTCTCCATTCCTTTGTCTGCTTTTAATTCAGAGAATCATGGAATTATGTAGGCTGGAAGAAACCCTCAAAGTCATCAAGTCCAACCATTCCCCCAGAGCTGCCAAGACCACCGCTAACCCATGTGCCCAAGTGCCACATCTGTATGTACAACACATCTGGAAATTTTTCCCTATAGCATTCTGCCATTGTATTTCCACCTTTGCCACCCGTCCAGCCCATCTAAACTTTCAAATTTCCTCTCTGTTGCCATTGTAAACTTCCCAGAGCTGAGCTCTGCAGTTCCCAGGATTTCTAGATGGACAGACAGGAGAAGCACACAGGTTAGCTAACTGTTTGTAAAAGATAAAATTATTATTCTCTGGGAAAAAACACAATGACAACAACAGAAGAGACACAAAATAACAACCCAGCAGATCTCACAAGCCAGTTGCCAAAAACCTTTACAGTGGTGCTTTGTCTTCCTACCAGCTGCACATCCCAGCCCTTATTCTGGGCTCTGCACTGCAAAACTGGGCTTTCCTTTGCACCAGAAGGAACCAGAAATAAAAGAAGCAGGGAAACGTAGAGGCTGAAATTAAAGTGGGAGAGCAGCGGGAGCGTGGCAGTAGTGGTGTTAATGCTGAAGTATTCCCTGGGAGCGTGAGCTGGCAAATGGAGTGGACACCCAGATATTTGAAATGCAGCCAAATAATTTGGCACATCTCTAACTGGCACAAAGCAGTCTTAGCAGAGCTTCCTACTGCTGCTGGCACTTTTACAGCTGTCTTTCTTCATCTTGCTCTTCCCACTGCAACAGCTACTCAACAGGTGTTTCCACAGACACAGTGTGTTTGGCAGCTGCAACCCTTCAATATTATCGCTGGAATACATTTTTCTCCCTCTCCACAGCATCGCTTGGGTCCATTGCCCAGAGGCCGGCATGGCAACGGGGACAGCTGACCAACTGGATTTGGGAAAAGGGGGCTCTGTTTTGGGCAGCCAGATGTAGGAGTCGCTAGAGCAGTTGGAGAACATCAAGGCTTGGCATGGTTCTGGAAAGCTGGAGTAATGCTTGGCTGAGGTTTATCTGGAACCCATCTTCTGCTCACCTGGGTCTTCCCTGATTTTTACTCTTGTTGCCCCAGGACAGCTCGGTCCCACATCCATCAACAGAATATATCCTGAGTTATTCTCCAGTGGTTAAACAGTCTTGGAAAGCCTAATTCCCTCATTATCTGTTGTTCACTTGGAATACAAGGGACTTTAATTTTCTGTGATTTTTTTCATTGCAAGCAGGTTCCCATAACTTTGGGCTTCTTGTCCTTAATTTTATCATAAGGATTGAGTGTTTGCTCAAATCATGATGGTTTTTTTCTGCCTGACCCTACTCAGCCTTCAGTCCAAATCTGCTTAGAGAAAAAGACAAGAGAACAGATCCTGGAGGAAACCTGGGTACTGAGAGACTTTCAGACACAAAAAGTACCCAGAACAATTCAAAGGTGAGCCATTTTTGGAGTACAGTTCATGAAGACATTAAAATTTGTCTTATTTTCTCCTTTTTTTAATCTTGCCTCTGTATTTTTTTGGCCTCATGTATCCTTCTTGGTTTTCTGAGCACACACACACACAGTCAGTCTCAGTCCTTTCAGCAATACAGTCTGTGGTTTGCTGAATTTTGTCTCCTTTCCACATATTTTCCCAGTGCACAGAACTTTGCAGCTGAGAAGCTTCCAGAGCAAGAGGAACAAGGTGCTTAATAGCTCCCAAATAACCTTCTTCCCAAACAATTTTCTTTCCATGGATTTATCTGCTTGCTTTTTGAATTGTAGTGAACTTAGAGCATCCACCAAATACTGCAGCAAGGAGTTCCACCCCTTCACAATTCTGTGTGCAAAGAATGACTTCTGCCTGTTTATTTTGCACCTAGGACCCAACAGTTTTGCCTGGTGTCCCTAAGTCTTGTATTGGAAAACAGGTGGGAAAATGAGTTTTTGTCCCTCCCTGCTTCTTCAGCAGCTGTGGCTTCCCAGATATGACTTCATGGGTATATCCTATATCCATCCTCCATTTTCCATGAAGTGCTTGGCACGGGCCTTTAAAATATAAGTATGGAAATGTCCCAGTGGATCTTCACTCGTTCTTTGCCCCCAAGAACACCTCACCTTGGAAAGAGTCCAGAGGAAGACACAAAGATGATTAAAGGGATGGAACTGTCTCCATGGGGAAAGGCTGACAGAGCTGGTGTTGTTCAGTTTGGAGAAGAGAAGGCTCTAGGGAGATCATAGAGCTCCTTCCAGTGCATAAAGGGGCTCCAAGAGAGATGGAGAGGGACTTTGGACAAGGGATGGAGTGACAGGGCAAGGGGGAATAATTTAACACTTAGAGAGGCCAGGTTTAGATTAGATATAAGGAAAAAAATTGACTTTGAAGGTGATGAGGCCCTGGCACAGGTTGTCCAGAGAAGCTGTGGCTGATCCTGGATCCCTGGAAGTGTCCAAGGCCAGGTTGGATGTGGCCTGGAGCAACCTGGGATTGTGGAAGGTGTCCTTGCCCATGGCAGGGGGTGGAACTGGATGGTCTCTAAGGTCCCTTCCAGCCCAAACCATCCCATGATTCTGTGGCCTCTCTGAAGAGTCAGAATTATATTTCTAGCCCTTTCTTCTCTATGTTCATGTTTGATATGTAGACACAGACTTGCTAACTACAGGTAGGGCACTTGAAGAACCCATGTCTCGAGGTATCTCTGCCACAGAAAAAAAGTTGTAAAATCTCTGTCACGAGAACCATGAGCCCTCACTTCCCCATCAGGGCCGGGAGGCCATGAGGCTGTTAAACCCTCTTCCCACTCTCCCCAATGTTGCCATTAATATGTAAAAGCTTAAGCTTGCTAAAGGGATTATTTCCCATCCTATCTGATTGTAAACTGGCATTTCAATGATTACATGTATCTTTTTGTCATTTTCTCGTAAAACATCTTATTCTTGAACACCATAATTGGCCTCTTACTAATGTTTAATGAATTATTAAATCAGCATAAATGCAACATACAGCTCAACATGGAAAGCATGTTTACAACCTCCAGAACCACACAAATGTATTTTTTGCAATACAGGTTTTAAACCCTTGTAATTTTCTAATTATGAACTTTCTGGCATATTTCATACAATACATGGGAAAGAAAATGTGAATTTGCCTGTAAGAGCTTAGAAGTAATTCCATCACTTATAATTTTGTTTGCAATTTCTAACCTGTGCATTAAAAACACCTCTGTGGTTTTCATTTAAGTATATTATATAATCTTCCCAAATTAAAAGCCAATTAAAATCACATAATTGAAGAGCTCAGGCAGGTAAGTCCTGATAGAGATGGCCAAGCAAGGACACTTCTTTGTACTGACACATCCCATTGACCAACCTCACAGAGACTCCAGGTTTTGCTCAGGCAAAGGAATCCAAGTGAAATGAAGCATCAGATGTTTATCTGAATGTAAAGAGAAAGCAAAAGGTATTTCTTCAGAGGAGGGAGAAATATGGAAGGATACAAATCCAGTTTGCTGAAGGTATGAGGTTGAGACATTTAAGATAAATGGAAATCCTGTGGAAACATGATGATCTCAGGATTACAGATGTTAAGTTAGTTTTTAAAAGTTCACCTTAACAAATGCCCCAATTATTAATAATATTAAATCATTATTTAATAAATAATAGCTGACAAAAGCCAGACACATAAAACTGGGATATGTATTACCAGAGTGACTGAAGAACCCTAATATCCTGTGACAGTGGAAAAGCCAAGTGAAGTCTTAAGGTTTATCCTTAGCCAATGGAGTTGGGGAAGTATCACTGACCATCTCCAGGGACATGGGTAGAGCAGGGTGCCTTATCCAGGAAAGATCCTCCCGTTTCAACAAGTACAGAGAAGTCAGGGAGATGGGAATTTCAGTATTCCAAGAGAAGATGCAAAAACATTCGACTTTCCCTGTAGAAATATGGCAGGGAAGTAAGCAAAACAAAGCAAAGAAGCCTGCTTAGACAGAAAACTGGCATTAGCACAAGAGTATATCAGAACAAGCCAAATAGTTTCAGGGTGGAAGTTACAGCTCCCAAGCACAGAGGTGCTGAAGCAGCTCTTTGACAGATGCTGCAGGGCCAAGGAAATGCATGGGTTTAGAGGGATACTGGATTTGTTTATGAAGGGGCTGGGGGTCTGTTTTCCCTTCAAAGCTACTATCTACATTGTTCAGCAAAAAAAGTTTGTCTACAAGACCAGGAATCAAAAAGATCCTGGTGGCAGCATCCTTGAGATGTGCAGAGCGTGTGCCAGGCCGCTGGGCTGACCAGCCCTTCCAGGATTCAGATGAAACATGGAATTGCTAAGATTAGAAAAGACCTCCAAGATCATTGAGTTCAAACTTCTGTGAGTACTGCCAAGGCCACTGCTAACCCATGTCCCCAAGTGCCACCTCCACATGGTTTTTAAATCCCTCCAGGGATGGTGATACCACCACTGCCCTTGGCAGCTGTGCCAGAGCTGGACAATCCTTTCTGAGAAGAACCCAGTCTAAACCTTCTCTGGCACAACTCAGGGCCATTTCCTCTTGTCCTGTCCCTGTTCCCTAGGAGCAGAGCCCAACCCCACCTGGCTGCCCCATCCTGTCAGGGAGCTATGCAGAGCCAGAAGGTTCCCCCTGAGCCTCCTTTTTTTCCAGGCTGAGCCCCTCCAGCTCCCTCAGTCATTCCTGGTGCTCCAGACCCTTCCCCAGCTCCATTCCCTTCTCTGGACATGCTCCAGCATTTCAATACATTGTTATGAGGGGCCCAGAACTGTCCCCAGGACTGGCAGTGCCTCAGAAGTGCCAGCACAGGGGGACAGTCACTACCCTTGTCCTGCTGCCACAGGGGGATGTTCACACAACCCACGCTGAGATTTATCCAAGCTGAACACCAGAGCTCCCCAACATCCTCCAGGCTCATTGCCATGCCCTGCACTCTGCTCTGCTCCAGCTGCATTCAGACAGCATCAGGTTCTACATGGGTTTGTAGGGGTGGTCGAGTTTCATGAGAGGTGAAGTCCAGGGGATGGAACCATCAGAGCCCTGTCTGAGGGTAATGCTGCTGCAGAGGTTACTCTCCCAGGCATTCTGCTGCCTGGCTCTTCACCACCAGTCTGGGTGAGCACCTGCTCATGAGTTACTGAATGAGAGTAAATGTAGGCCAGCAAAGCTTGCAATTGCTTATGCAGTCAAAACAGGGGCCAGCAGGTTCACAGAAAATGAATAGAGCAGTTGCTCTAAGAATCATCACAGTTTACTCCCAGGCATATGAGGCTCAGTAAAAGCTGTGAAAAATATTTTAAGATACATGAGATGGTTCAGCTACAAAGAAGTGTTGGATGTTGCAAGTCAGCAAACTGTCTGGAGATTTCCCCAGCTCCCTCTGGACTTCTACTAAAGAAATATCTCTACTGAATATGGAGAGGATAAGAAATGGGGTTTTTATCCAACCAGTCCAGTGTGATTCTCACACAAATGTCTTTTTCCTTATGCTCTCCAATAGCTGTAGCTATTCCTCCAGTGCTTTTATGGCAAAATTCCATGGTCAGGACTCCCTCTTTCTGCCCACTGCCCAACCTGTGTCCTTGTCCATGAAGCCCAGCTGACAGGAATTCTCCCTGCAGCCTGTTTTACCGTGGAACCATCCCACATCTTGCTGCCTCCATCCACTTCTGGACTGAAGCATACAAAGCAGTAAAAAAAAAAAAAAAAGAAAAAAAGAATTGGGTTGTCTGTTGCACTGACAAATGCAAACAAAATAACTTTTAAAAAAGACAAAATAACAAATCGAAATTATAAGACAATGTCTTATAAAGGAATTCTGGTATTTAAATAAAAGTTGGGGAATCATTATTTTATTTTCTGAGGTGTTTCTCTAATTCTTCACAAGGGTCGTGGCAGCCTTACCAGGAAATAGCACAATCCAACTGGTATCTCAACATTTCATCCAGCTACAACTGCACCACAGACTAAATCTGAGTTTGGCAAATGCTTTCCTCGTCTCATCATCTGGTTTATAAAATCACTGAGGGGTTTTAAAGGACCACAGGCAGGTGCACCTTTAGTTGGCATCACAGTTTTGATTAATGGAAAGCCCTACCCACCAGCAGCAGTGAATGTTACAGGTCTCAGCAAAATCAGCCTGGATTTATTCATTCACATATGAGGAAGAAAAGGCAGGCACTGAAACAAACACAGATCCACCCATTAAAAACAACAAAAAGCCCAAGCAGCAAATGAAAGAGCATAAATTTTTTACCAAAATGCAAGGAAAAGTTAACAAGTAAAACCTCTGGAAATTTCTGGCCAAGCTGTTTGATGTTGTCATGGCAAGACCAAAGCCTGAAGATGGTCCCAGGTTGTTTTTTTAAATAATAAACAAAACCACAGTATCATGGAATCACTCTTCTAGTAAGATTTTGTCCCTGCCTTCCTATCCCTGACAATTCAGCACTGGGTGCTGTGGATGCTCTGCTTTGCAGATCCTCTGAGGTACTAAAATCACCAAGAGAGATGTTCCTGTGAGAATACCAGGTGAAGAATTAGAGTTGAATGTTGGAATAACCAGCTTTGCCAAACTGATGCAAGGTGCCTTATTTGCTTTTTTATATAAACACAGGTAAGCTATTCTTGTAATGTAGGAAAATAATGAAAAATCAGAAAAGTAATGCAGTGTCAAACTCCTTCAAGCATCCCTGATCTGTCACTAAGGGATTCCTCACCAGCCATGTTTGAGGGCTTCACATGAACCAGAACAGTGTCTACTAAGCTGCTCTGTTTGCTCTCTCTGACACAGCCCAGTGGTTTCAGTCAACACGGATACCTGGAGACCGCTGACTTCAAACATTGTTTATTGAGCAAACATCCACCCTACAGCTCAAAAGGCAAAGTGAGGGAAGAGAAAAAGATGGGGAAGTGTCCCTGTGAATGTGACTCAGGAGGGACATGAGCCAGCCAAGGATATTGAAGAGTCGATGGCAAATATCCCATTGCCAAAAGAATTTGTCTCACAGAATAGACCAAGGATAAAATGCCTGGTGTACCAAAAGCTAGAACCACAAGTAGACTGGGATTCTGAATTAAAGACCTTACCAAGTTGGTGCTTAATTCTCAGGATAATGAAATTCTCTGGATGCTCCAGTTTCCATCCGAAAAATCTTCACAGCACCTTTATTTCAGCAGCCAGGCACTCACGTGCCCACCCAGGTCCTACAGAAAACTGGTGAGGTTTTTAGGTGGATTCTTCTAGGCAGGAAAAAGGGAGGCTCTACTAATCACAAATAAAGGGGAAAGGACGTGCTTGTGGTTAAAATATTCTGTTACACCACACCAGATTTCTCACATGTCCTGTACCAAACCTGATCCTCCTTGTGTAAAATTATTCAAGAGTCAGAGTTGGAGAGAAAACAGGAGACTTCTGTGTCCTGGCAACTTCTTGGTCTTCAGTAACAGTGGTTTAGTTTCTAAATCCCTCACATTCTTTGGCTATTCTATCACATCCCTCCTGTGAGAGGACACAGAGTGGTTCTCATATCATAAAGCCAAACAAGGGAAACAGAGATAGACTAAGAGATCGCTTAAACTTATTTTGGCCATTTTAGAGTCTTTTCCAGGATTTACACATCCGTGGGCTTTTAACATGACTTAACTGGAGAGGTACATGGCATGGAAATGCCCTCCTTCTCTGGAAACATCAGCCAACCTATTTTTGTTCCCAACAAACCAGCAGAGCCTGGAAAAAGAACTGGCAATGGAGTGAAGATCATACCTGTGGGACACCACTGTGAAAGAGAAGGATCTATGCAGGGAAGCAGAGGTGGGCTCAGGCAGAAAGGGAATATGGAACATACAAAAGTCATTCAGAAAAGCACTGAAGCCTTTCTGAGTTTCCCCACGTGATGGTGGCTAAAGGCTGAGCAAGTGGGGCACCTTCTGTACTGCATATTAGAGGGGGAGAAAATGCAGAGAAAGACCCAACCAGGCAATGGGTTGTGAAAGGGATCAGATTATTGTCCATTCATCTGCAGGGAGAAGAGAGCCTGGATTCCTTCCTTAGAGGAAGCCTGGGCACTGTGTCTTGTCAGTCTCAGTGTTGCCACCATTGGCACCTCTGCTGAACAAGCTTTGGTAGTTGGTCCAGGTGTGGGGCTACCCTGCACCCCTGCTTCCAGGGGGGATATTCCCTGCTTCCTTCTCGGGGCAGGAGAACTGGCATGGCAGCGCCCTCGCAGATGGGTGAGCAAACCCACAGCTGGCACTGCAGCTTGCATTTAGACAATTAAACAGCCTGCCAGCAGCCACGCTTCTTGGAAGGGATGGTGCCGTAAATATTTCACTGACTGCTGCCCATGGCCACTAAACACTGACAAATGCTTCTGTAACAAAGGCTTGGGATCTGGACCTCAAATCTCTTCACTCCCAAACTTCAGCCTTGCTCCCATCAACTCCCATAACTCATCCTCGCCCTGGCAAGGTTGTTTTGGTGGGATTAGGTCAACACAGGTGCACCTACTTCCTGTAGTTCTTTTTATTCTGTCTGCTTTCTTTTTTAATTCTCAGCGTTTTATTGTTTCTGGAGAATTTAATTTAAGAAAAACCCTCGTCTCTGGTTTCTGGGGTTTGGTTTGGTTTCTTTTTCAAGTCAACAAAACCCCCCACAATCCTGTGCCTCCAGTGAAATTAAAACTTTCCCTGCCAGAATTAAGTGGAGGTGGCAGAAATGAGGATATTTGAACAAAGAAAGCGGGAGTGATCACTACCCCATTGCTGCAGCACACAGGGAAAGGAAAGAGAGAAATGGAACAGCAGCAGTGAGAAATATACATGCATATTCAACCCCTTTGTCAAAAAACCTTGTGCTGCAGCATTTCAATTAACAAAGTAGGATGGTTTACCTGATAAAATGCTCCCTGTGTGAGTGTAATTACATATTTATGCCCCACAGAGATTTTTTAATTTCTCTTCAGTTTGTTTGCCTTGAAAGTATTTGTCACTGGAAATGTTCTTGATGTGTAATTTTAAGGCAGGGTTGGCCAAATGTGTAGTTTGTTTTCATTTTTTACTTCACTGAAGAAGGATTGGAAGATAATGTATATTTTCAGTGCAAAGGAAAAAAATCAATAAGGAAGGTGATACATCAACCAGCTGCAGAAAAAAATGCACTCAAGTGCTGTTTCAGAAATTTAAGTCTTTTTTTCTTTCTGTTGCTTTAAATATATTCTCAGGTGCTTGAAATATCTTATTGTTCTGCCCTTTTCGTTTTGTCCTTGCTCCCCAAATGCACCTCTTGTGTTTCCAAAGAAGCTGCAATGAAGAGGCAGGTTTTAGTCATTGTTTTCCTATTATTTGAGCCCCTTCCTGAGCAATCCCTGCCCTGAAGTCTTGGGGCTGAGCACCTGCCCACCTCCATCAAGGCTTCACAGATGTGCTCGAGCCCAAACTCAACAGTCTTTGAGTTGTCTGAGTACTTGTCCTCACTTGTGCAAGTGCTCCACTGGGTCAGGCCTTGGCAGAGAACAACTGCTGTAAATTCATGGTCACGCCTCCATTTAGACACTAAAAAGCAGAGTTAAGACTTTGGAGAGCTGCTTGAATGCTCAGAGAAGAGTAGAACCCCAGCTCCCATCAAACTCTACTCTGCTATTGTTGCTTTTCTTCCTCAGTTCCTCCAAACTTCTTCAGAAAGGGCAGGGAAGGATCTGAAGGTCAAAACCACACCAGTTTTGGCTGGGGGACAGCACAACAGCAGATCACTGCTGGCTGGGGAGGTTGGTGTATCTCTGAGAGATTACTGGAGAGGTTTCCTCAAGCCACCCAGTGGTTTGGCCAAGGCTTGAGGAGCCACCACAGTGTGAACCATTTTACTGAGGATTATACTGGGTTAACCTTGCAGGCGGGGAAGAATTCTGAGTGGTGTCAAGAGACAAATCCGTGACTGCATCCCCTGCCCAAAGACCAGATATGCTGATGGCACGGGGGTGATCCTGCTGGGGCGAGCAGAGCTCCTAGCTCTGGAGGTGACAAACATCCAGGTTCATCTCCTAGACCTGACAGCAGTTTCTGACACTGGTGTTGCTGAATTCATCTCACAGGCCTGGCGGAGAGAAACGGAGTCCTGGAGTTGGCTTTGCTCCTTCCTCTCCGACGGACCCCGGAGGGTCAGGAAGAGCATCTGTTCTCTCTCTTCGAGGATGCACAAGGCAAACTCGTGTCTTCTTACTCCCAGGTTGTGTGAGAGCTCCAGGAGCGAGGCTCAGAGATGGGATTCGACTTTGGTGCCTGCCAAACCGTGACACTTCCCTGCCACAGCCAGGATTGACTCCTCTCTTCCAGCTGTCCCAATGCCCCCAAAAGAAAAGCTCTGAGATGAAAGACAAAGAAGCTGGCGAAGGCCCAACACGTGCTTGTGGGAAATTATGCTGGGGATGAGGAAAACATGCAAAGGAAATACCCAAAAATCTCAACCTTTCAAGGTGTGATCAGGAAAACAGCGCTCTGTATCAGGTCAATGTGGTACAAGTTTTTTTCTCCCTGCATTTTGGTTACCCAAGAAATGCAAACTTCCTTTCAGATACAAACCTGGGGCTGCCACCACTATGCTCTCTCTGTGTTTGGTTCCTGTCCCACTCAAAGGTGACTGGCAAAAGCCAAGGGAAAACTGATAGGGGCTAACATACAGCAGGAAGAGCATTCTGCTGTTGCATGAGGTTCCTGCACCCCTTTAAATCAGGTGGTGACTTGCAAAGCACCTTGTCAGTCTCTCTACCACAGACAGGACAAGAGGAAACAGCCTCAGGCTGCACTAGGGGAGGTTTAGCTTGGATATTAGGAAAAATGTCTTCTCAGAAAGTGTTGTCAAGCACTGCAAAAGGCTGCCCAGGGAAGTGGCGGAATCACCATCTCTGGAGGGATTTAAATGATGTGTGGATGTGGCACCTGGGGACATGGGTCAGTGGTGGCCTTGGCAATGCTGGGGTAAAAGTTTGACTTGAGGATCTAAGAGGGCTTTTCCAACCTAAATGATTCTGTGATTCCCATCTCAAATACCAGCCCTGTATCAAAGCAGCAATGTGAAACTGAGGCAAGCAGCTCTCAGGTCCATAAACCCCTGTCTGACCACCCAGGCAAAGAAATATGGATGTTGCTCTTTAGCTTGAGCTTTCACCATCCTGTTACATGGGAAATCTCACAATCTTTATACAGCTCCCTACAGTGTTTTGCAAAAGTTTTCCTAAACAAAAATGCTACCATATGGTCACCAACATCCCCAGCTGAGCTGGACATCTATTAACTACTGCAAGTCCAGCTGGTAAGCAATAAATGGACTTTTGAAAGGGAATGGAATGACAGGACTATGGGAAGTGGCTTCAAACTGAAAGAGGGTAAGGTTAGATTAGAAATTAGGAAGAAATTCTTTACTCTGAGGGGGGTGAGGCCCTGGCACAGGTTGCCCAGAGAAGCTGTGGCTGCCCCATCCCTGGAAGTGTCCAAGGCCAGGTTGGATGTGGTTTGGAGCAACCTGGGATAGTAGAGGGTGTCCCTGCCCATGGCAGGGGGTTGGAACTGGATGGTCTTTAAGGTCCCTTCCAACCCAAACCATTCTGTGATTCTTTGATTCCATGTTCCAGCTTCCAGAGGCAGCCATTTGGCTCTGGCCCAGCTGGAGTGCAGCTCCCCTGGCAGGCAGCATCCCAGGGCTGCCAGCCAGACCTGTGCCACTTGGCAGTCCTACTCTGCAGTTTCTGGAGAAAAGTTAGCATGGACTGCTGGCCAGGCTGGCAAACATCCCTGCACCCCAAACCTGCCTGGCCCAGCCCTATCCTGCAGCACAGCACTGTGGGGAGTCATCGCTGTCCACCACTCTTGGAATGCCCATTCCTCAAACTTCCAAAGGCATGAGGTGCACACGCCTAGTGGGATTGTTCATGTGAGAAGACTTTGACAGTCAGCCTGTAGGGATAGAAGAGATGTCTGTTCATTGTTTGTATCATCTCCTGAGGTTCCTTCTGGCCCCGTGTCCCTGTGATTGCTCACACCTCCTGCTGTCAGGATGGGCTGGTGGTGCTGGCAGCGGTTTTCCAGCAGCAAGGCTGAGGTCAGGCACCAGTTGGTTGTTGACACCAATTAGTTCTGGTTTGAACGGCCCAAACAACCTGTTCCTGTTGCAGGCTAAGACTACCAATAACAACAACAACAAACATCAACCAAAACAAATAAATAAACAAACTCCATTGCCTCGTAAAGTGTTGTCTTCCCTTACTCTCTCTGTACCTCTGTAAGACTCAGTGTTCTCTCTAGTCTTGTATTCCAGTGATATCTTGCTTATCATGAGATAAACACCCCACCACATATCCCTCTCACAAGTTTCAGCTCCAATTCTGGCATATTCTGCTTCTTCACCTCTGTTTCTCTTTGGTTTTCCCATCCCCTCTTTTACCCCTTAGCCAAAAATGCTCTATCAGGGGCCCACGCCATTGCTGGGAATGTTTGAGTGCACAAAAAAACTCCTGAAGGATATTGGTTTCTCTGAGAGGTTTGCACAGAATGCCACATATCATCTCAGAAATATCTGCTTTTTTAAGCTATATGGTAATGCATGCTGTGCATCTGAGATTAGAATAAGGCCCTGAGGAACAAAACGCTCCTCTCCCTTTACAGCTGACAATGCAGAGCTGATTTTTATGAGCTCATTTCCAAGAGATTCAACTCCATTGTTTAACAGCCACAGTTTTCAAGGGAAATCTCCTAAGATGGTTTGACTTTGAGCATTGCCATTTCCACCTCTGGGGTGTAAGTTTTCACTGGATGCTATTGATCTGTTGCCTGGGTGCCCAAAGTGGGGGTGGGCATTCCAAAACAAACTGGGGAAACCTCCAGACTTCCAACAAACAGCCTCAAATGTGTCAGGGAAGATGCAGGATGACAGGAGGATGCTCTTGGGAACTCCAAGAAGATTGCTCAGTTGCTGTGGCCTCTTGCTGCTTTGTAACAGATCATCATTTATCACTTCCTGCCTTCTTCCTTTTCATTTTTAAAGACTTCAGTGCAATGCTTGTCCTTTCTCTTAAGTCAGAGTACATAGATTCAAAAACAAACAAATAGTGGAACAACACCCTGAGAGACTGGGGAAATAAAATGGTGGAGTTTTTTTGGCTAAATTTATGGGGCCTAAAGAACTGGCCAGTCCTGTAGGAACAGTTTGCATCTCACCTCAAAATAAAATTTATATAACCACCTTGTCCATAGCCCAACCCTTCTGAAGAAATATTGCCTTTAAACCACATTATTCACATCCTTACCCAAAACACCATTTCAAAAACAGAACAAATGGGGCAAAAATAAGGCACAATAATGAAACTGTTCCAAATGGGCACATCACCAGCACACAGGGAGGCAGAACAAGAACCCCAGGACATGTGGACTTGGACTGCCATGTACAGTGTGTTTGTACAGGTTCTATCACTCTCCTGGCCTGATCCTGTCCAGTCTTTGCTCTGCCACAATCACAGCAGCAGCAACAATGAATTAAGTTCTGCCTGCAGTAGATGTGGCTATTTCATTTTGGCAGCACGAATGTTGCTAAGTGAAAGCACGTCTTTCTGAACTGCCTTGCTCATGGGAACCATTTAATCATTATAGAGCAATTATAGAGGTCTTTATTCAGTTGTTCCTTAAGTCCTCATTCAGGCAAACCTATTTCAATGGAAACTGTGCCTGAAAGGGACTCATCAAAACCTGACCAGGAAATGGCCAGTAAGAGTAACTGATTTCCAAGAGAGAAAAACTCATGCATTACATCCATAATGGGTAACTTCTTATGAATACACCTATTGAAGTGTGTTATATTCATTAAACTCCATTTGGAGAGGAAGGGTAACCTTCCAGTTAACACAATTTCTAAGGGTTCGTGAGAGCTGGGTTCTGTTCCTGCCTTTGACACCAACGTCCCCAGGACCGTGGTCACACCACTTTGCAATTTTACCTTGAATTTAGCAAAATAGGGACTAAACTGGGACAGTAGTAACCATCAGTTTAACTATATTTGAAGGCTGCAGCCCCTGAGTTCTCCCCTGCAAAACAGAAAGAGGAACAGACGATTTCTCCTATTTTTTATAATTTTTATTTCTGTTCACATTTTGAGGCAGGGCAGGTCTTTTGTTCTGTGTGTGCCCAGTGCACCGCACAAAACGTCTTTGAAGGGGGCTGTGCTGATCACAGAGCAATAATACTAATTGTTATCAATACAAGCAAGCAATGCTGTGCTTTTGTGGCAAATGTCCACTAGGAACTTGACTGAGACCATCAACATTCCATTTGGGACTTAAGCCCCATTTGAACTTCTCTCCCAAAGCGAGAGTTTACAAACACAATTTAGTCCCTATTTGAGCACCGCTTTGAAGATGTAAAGTACTAAATTGTGTATCTGTATGTACGAGAGACAGAGACAGAATGTGTAATTTCTTTCTGCATTCAGGGAACACAAGATTTCCTTTTTTCCCCTCTTTTTGGAAGGAAGTTTACTGCTGAGACTATTAGAGAAAATGCAAATGTGCAGACTGTTTGTTAAGGCTCCAGGAGAGAAAGCTCAGGCAGTTGTTACCATGAGTATTTCTAGGAAAATGGGAAATCTTTGCCTTTAAGTGTATTTATTTAGCCAAGGAAAGTTTGCACAGCTTGTAGAGGATGGTTCTGGAGGAAATTAAATTTCAGCTGCACCTTCATATCACTCCTACACCTGCCAATTCTTCTGAACAGCTCGTGGTGTCCTACACCGACGTCAGAGATGAGCTGTTGTGCAACCACTGGGGTTTTTTCCTCTTACTCTCATCCAAGAAAGAGGCAACAACCCCACTCCTGCACAGAGCAGATTATCTGTTGTAGCAAAGCTATAGGCAGGAGGCATGAGGAATTCTTGAGGCAGATTCAAGAAAAATAAAATTATGTTCTATGTTTATATAGGTTGGTATAGAAGGATCCAAGCTCGACGGAGTGTAAACCAGACTTGGTCCAGAACACATTTCTCATTAGGGCTTATTAACTTGGACACAGCCAGAAGAGGATCTGAGACTGGAAAATAGAGAATAACAGACAGCAAAAGGAGGGACATCTGCAGACACTGACCTTGAAAACAGAAGAAATGAGCAGAGCCAGGGGTTGTTTGTGCACAACACACCTTTCACGAGAGACAAACTGTGGTCAACCAAACTGCAGAGCAATTCAAGGTAACACAAATCACTTTGATGAAAAATACTTTGCAAACTGTGTTTGGATCCCTCAATTTGAAACCAATGCTTCCATTCCAAAATATCTTTAAATTTTAATAATTAAATCTTTAATTATGGGAGTTAAAAAAATTAAAACTTGCACACCACATTGAGATTTGTTGGTTAGGGCTCAAAGACCTTTAATTCCACCTAAAGAGATTTGTAGTTGTTGTTGTTGTTGTAATATTGAAATTTTTCAAAATATCTATATGACCAAACCAATTTTTTTTTACAATTTCTGGTTGTCATCATTGAGACACCCCTGCTCCCAAATGATGGTTATCAGAAAGATTTGTCACTGATTTCCTTGAAAGCCCAGCCATGAGATAACCTCTTAGGATAACAGATCTTATATTAGTGTTACAGACCTTTTCTTTCCACAAGACCTAATCATTAATATATAAAATTATTCCATAAAGACCCTGCACTACTGAGTCTCAACAGTAGAAGTCAAAGCAGCTGCACTGTTTTACAGTACCACCCTAATTTCAACAAGGAGAACCAGCTCCTTTCTACATTTGCCTCCTGATGACAGGATGAAAGTCAATCCCAGGAAGAAGGAAAAGCCAGTTCTCACACTGCCCCCACACACAGGAGCATCCCAACAACAGGACAAGAAGGCAGAGACACAATGTCACAGCATCAAGGAATTGCCAACATATTACAAGTGGAGGATCAGGTCAATAAAGTGACTGTAAATTTGGCTCTCCTGAAAAGTGGTTGTTTTTTTGGGAGGTGCGCAGTTCTCGCTTTGCTCCCGTTTTTTGCCCTCTTAATAGTTTATGCATGTCCCAAATCCTGGGTGCCCACTTCAAGGAAAAATCTGATGTCCTCCTAGTTTGTGCAAAATATTTGCTACGCTTGCTCAAAAAAAAAAAAAAATCTAAATTTTATCTGCATTTCAGCAAGACCAAGAAAGCTCAGCTGGAATCAGAATCATTTCATGTTATACTTTATTCAGTGCCAGAGGTGAACCCTAATTCATTGCAGCCTTCCAGTACTCACAGGGGGTTTATAAAAGAAGAGGGACTGTGACTTTTGCATGGGCTGATAGTGATGGTTAATGGGGATGGTTTTAAACTAAAAGAGGAGAGATTCAGATTACGTGTGGGGAAGAAATTCTCTGTGGTAAAGGCAGTGAGGCCCTGGCACAGGGTGCTCAGAGAAGCTGTGGTTTCCCCATTCCTGGAAGTGTCCAGGTTGGATGGGGCTTGGAACAACCTGGGATAGTGGAAGGTGTCCCTGCCCATGGCAGGGAATGGAATGGGATGGTCTTTAAGGTCCCTTCCAACCCAAACCATTCTGTGATTCTACCTCGAAGTTACAACAAAAAGGAGAAGCTGAAGAGGGGAGGAACTATAAGATTATAAAACTAAATGAGTTATAGAGCCAGCATTAGATTTCAGAGATACATTTCATCTGCCCCATGAGCGTGGCTATGTCTAAGCTGATCACTCTGGGTTCTCTCCAAAGCCACTGACAATCCAGTCAGCAAAATGGTGGAGCGTAGGGTGCAATTCACTTTTTCTTACTGTAACTACCAAAACCTGGTCAAGCAAGTGGTGCCCTGAAAGCCCCTTTGCTCCTCATGACTGGCACAGCTGTGAATGTCTGCCAGACACACAGACACATGCTTACCTACTCAGCCCTGAACAGCTGGGGTTAATCTGCCCCAGACCTCTCTCACACTGTTTGAAAAGCAGTTGGAAGGTTAAGGTTGGAAAAGATCTCTGTGATCATTGAGTCCAACCATTCCCCCAGCACATCCAAGCCACCGCTAACAAATGTCCCCAAATCCAACAGTGCCTTGGGCAGGCAGTGCCAGGGCTGGACAACTCTTTAGGTGAAGAAGTTTTTCCTACAATCTAAACTAAACCTCCTCTGGTGTAACTTGAAGACTTTTCCTCTTGTCCTGTCCCTGTTCCCTGGGAGCAGAGCCTGACTCCCCGCTGCCCCTCCTGTCAGGGAGCTGTGCAGAGCCAGAAGGTTCCTCTGGAGCTTCCTTTTCTCCAGGCTGAGCCCCCCCAGCTCCCTCAGCTTCTCCTGGTGCTCCAGCCCCTTCCCCAGCTCCGTTCCCTTCCCTGGACACGCTCCAGCCCCTCCATGTCCTTCTTGTGGTGAGAAGAATCTGAGTCTTCCACTCTGCATTTTTCCACTTCAGTTCAAAACAGACCTTTCCCTCTCCAATTGTCTTACAAGTGAGAAAAGTGGATGTACATGGAAACCCTTAATACAAACCTATAGGACCTTAAGGAAGTGTGTTGTACTTATTCTCATGGTAAGAAATCTACATTTTGCTTTGGTTGGATTTTTGCAGCTCATGTGCACACTCACTCAGCACTGTGGGGGAAAAACATAAAGAAAGGAAAAGCTATCTTCAGTAGAGCGATAACTTATCTTTCCAGTGATATTTTTCACCCCTATCTGAATTTAAAATTAGTCAGATTTGGATGGAGGGACAGCACTTGCTGCTTCATGTGCTTCAGAGGCACTGCATGTGCTTCTATAAAGTTTGTGTGTGTGTGTGTGCACTCTGGATGTATTAAGGACTTTTTTATTGCTGTTTATGAGGTTTGAGTAGATAAAAAGGACAAATGTACTGTGCTCAGACACAGCAGTATATTGGGATTAAAAAAAAAAAAGCATGGCTAAAAACTTAATTAACTCATCTCAAGAAGAGCCATTCCTTCAAACACCACACAGAATTAAGACATATTCAGGTTTCTCAGAGCCCAAACTTGCAGACAGATGCCAGGAGGAACCAACAAATATTTCTAGTGTGTTACCAACCTCACCTAATCTGTTTAATTGTGTTTGCAAATTCATGAGGCACCCAACTGCTTACCCAAATACCTCACTTCTGTGGCGCAGGCCCTAAATCACAACGTGTGGGGTACATAAACTCAAGTGCCAGACTTTGTTAAAGATCAGTCCCTTTCCTTATTAATGTCCACTCCTGCAGAGATGGAACCTTCTGTTCAGAGGCATCTCATCCTCACAGATCCCAGTGGTAAATTCCGTATTCAGTAAAATCACCGTTTGTAGCAACTATATTTTCTAAGCAAAAGAAACCAAAACATGGCTTCTTTCATTATCCTGTAGCAGGCAGGCTTGCTCTGGTTAGACATAGCCAAAGGAAGAAATGGATATCCAGAATTACACAGAAATATTGGTCTGAAGAAGGGGAAGAGGCAAGGAAGAGGGTATTTATACCTGAGTATTCTATTGCATTTATTCTCTACTGAGAACCTCCTAACACACACTCCTGGATGTGTCTTTGCAGCATGGAAATGGGTTTGTTTCCAATGCCAGCCAAACAAGGGTGGTTTATTTGATGACACATATCCATCACAGGCTTTCTTACAGATAAGGCTCAGAGAGAAACATAATTCCTCAAACCCTATCTTGCTTCCAAGCTCTTCTGCTCACACAAGACACAAACTTCAAAACAGGATAGCCCCAAACCAAGCAGACCTGAGAGTTAATGTTTGGCCACAAAATACACTGTCAGTTTGGAAAATAACATCCTCCTATACAGAAGAGCTTTTAGACATTGATGTGATATGAAAACCATTGATTTTCCATTGTTTTCTCCCACTGAGCAAAACCACAACATGGCAGGGAGGCACAGAAATAACTCTTACTCATACAGGGATATTGTGATTTTTTTTCTGAGATAAAATTTCATTCTGTGCCACATCCAGCAGGTCAAGTTTTCTCAGGTAGCTGGCAAATGCTAATGAAATATTCTCAGTAGTACTTTACAACTAATTAATCATTCTCCTAAGATGGACCTAATGGAAGAACACAACCTGGGGTGTGTTATCTCACACCATCAACATCACCCCCATGAAACTGCACTATTTGATTCCTTTCCTGTGTTACAAACCCAACTATTTGATCACTGTCAAACCACCACATAGGAAAGGCAATCCCAGTTGGATATTTACAGTCCAGCATAATACGCCATAAATAATTTTTGAGCACTTTGGTCACTTTGGAAGGACTTGAGAGAGATTATACACTTTACTGCTTGAGCCCCACAGGAAGTTCTTGATATGATACAGGCTTCAGAAGGGGGCTGATGTCTTGGTGTGCAAGACTGGATATCTGTTTTCTCCATCTGATTAATGTAAGGCATCCACACCCACTCCATCCATCTACAGAGTCTCTCCCTCCAGTTCAGTTAGTGATAACCACAGAAATGCTAAACAGAACAAACAAGGATTTACCCTAAAGTAATCTGCAGGTGCCACATCAGCCAATCTTCCCTTCAGATACACACACAGAAAAGATAACACACAATATTTAGCAATCCATTTTTCTGTTCTGTTTCATCACCACCTCAATGAAATATATATATATGTATATAAATATGCAGACATATATATGTATACATGGAATGGAGTGAGAACAGGAAGAGTGAAAACAGGAAAACGTAACATTTAAGTCCCTATAGTCAAGCTTATTTCTGCATAATCAAAGAGACAAGTAAAGCCAAGAATTTGCAGAAATTCCAAGCTCAAGTCAAACCTGGAGCTTGTTTTCCTTCCCCAAAACATTGTTTGACTTCAGGGCATTGCAGTCTTCCACCTTCTATGTGTCCTCAAAAAAATAAAATTGAACTGTGTAATGGGAACAGGTGCCAGCAATAAAGCCTGGAAATTCTATTTGTCCTCCCAAGAAATTGTCTTCTCACTACTTAAGTACAGCCTGGTGCTGTCGATAAATATAAACGGCATTTTGATAAAGATAAATTATAAAGCAGCTCTTTGGTCTTCTAAAGAGATGGGGTATTGTGGACAGCTGTTTGGCTGCTGGAGCTACATTTAATGAGATTTGTGCACAAAATTGTTTGCACGTTGGAGTGATGCATTTCACAATGGCACCGAAAACAATTGAGTGTTGTGGGATAAGTACCTTTTACAGTATATCAAGGTCAAACCTTTTACTTGATGTACTTAACTAACCATGTAAAATATTACATCAGCAAGCCTATGAGGCACTTAGAGATATATTCATATTTGCATAATGTCCTCTGTAAGTTAGTCTGCGGTCCTTAAGGGTGTTTAGAATAACTGCATGCAAGAATATACTTAATCCAATCTCATTTTAGCTTTTGCTCTTTTAAGATTTCAAAATTAATAAATCCTCCTGATACTCCAAATTACCATGAGCTTTTATAAGCATAACTTTGTAACTTTAACCCATTTATGAACATACCCTACAGGCATATGTACTAATGAATAAGAAATAACATTAGAAGTTTAAAGATGGTCTCTTTATGAAGTAATGTAAGAAAATCCTGTTAGCTGGATCAAGTACAAAAGTGTGATTTCTTAAAAATAGAAAATCCTTCACAAAATTACTTGTAATTACAATAACCAAAGGATAAAAAGTAAGAATAGTTTAAGCATTGTGCATTATTTAACTTGGTACATGAAATATGTTTTATGTATATGTATGAAGCATGCAAATAGAAATCTGATCTAAAGTGTGCTTCCATGGCTACAGGATTTCTACTTATTTATTTATTTTCTATTGTGCTTGATTGCTGTCAAGAACACTGACAGATAAAAGACCTCAAATTACCTTAAACACTTGGTGCTTCTTCAGGCGAACTAAGGTCTTCTCTTGTTTGCCTCTAAGACATCTGGAGGAGGTGGGGAAAACCTTCCTGGTCAAATGTTCTCCCAGGATCACAAGAGTCCTCTAGAATCCACAAGCTCAGCATCTGCTTTGGAGAATTAAAATGATGATAAAAGCTCATCATAATTAATGGGTCAATAATTGAAATTTCTCCTTCTGCTTACTATGGGATTGAAGCAGCAACTGCTGCCTGCCCACCACCAGGAGTCATGACAATCCACTGGATCAAATGTCCTGGTGATCAAACCCTGCCAGAAGGGAATGGGAAAGGAGTGAATCCCAGGCACTGTTGCTGACGGCTCATGGGAAAAAAAAAAAAAAAGATCATGTGGGAACCACGTGGAAGTGGGAAAGAAAGGTTCATTTTGCCCACCACATGTAACACGGGAAGAGAAAGTCCCAAACACCTCTTGCTTACCCTCACTCCTTCTCACTTGGAGTGAAACATTAAATAGACAAACTACAGGGACCTCTCCTCTCCCAGTTATTATGAGAATCCATTTTGTTCTGTTCCCAGATCAGCCTGAACCACTGTTCTCCTTGCACAGAGTAACTAAAAAAAATGGGGTTATCTGGTCCGAGCAGTCAGTGAGCATCATCAGAGCTGCTTTCAATCAATGGGGCTGATACTTAGGACAGATGAACAGCTGCCCTGAGACCTCAATGTTGCCAATAGATCAACTCCTGATTCCCTGGGAGTGGCACTTCAGGATATCAGAAATGTACTGCTTTCAGAGGGAGGACAGGTGCAAGTGCCACGTGTCACAGGAGTCACCCTGTTATTGTGAGGAGGCTGAAGAGTATTGACAGGTCTCACAATGAAACCCATTTCACCCATCACACGATGACTCAGGCAGATTTCTGCCCTGCTCAGTGGAGCAAGGAGGAAATGGATTTGAAGCCATGACAAGCGAGATGTTGCCAGGTGGGTGTTACAGAGATGCTCCACCGCTCTTCCACTGGATGTCACTCTGACATTGAGCCGAGCTCCAGGCTTTCCACAGACCAAAGTGGCTTTGTTCAGGGAATAATGCAAGAGCTGGTGGAGAGAAAAGCTAAGTGACCTCTTATTAAAGCAGCTTCAGATATCCAATAGCTCTTTGAGAAGTGGGATCGTGCTTTGTCACAGGGATTGATGGGGCAAGACAGCACATAAACAATAATTCTCCAGCCTTAGCAAAGCTGGGAGGGGATAGATCTGCTGTTAATAAATCTGGTGATTTAATGCCTACAGGGAGAAACTACTGATGCTAAAGGACAGTAATGCACATGAGCATGAGAGAACCTTGATCTTATTTAGACTGGAAATTAGAGGAAGGTTTCGACGTGTAAGATCAGAGAGACCATGCAGTTGCCTGGATAAGTGGACTAGCAGGACAGCTCTCCTCCTCCTCCCAAGAAAACAAACCCCAGACAGGATTAAAATGAACCTTGATCTGTTTAAGGATGGCACTTCATCACTGTATGGGTCAGGAGGTGACCTAAAGCTCTGACCCAGGAGGTCTCTTCATTTCTTGAGTTATCAGCAGCACCTTCACTACCACCCAGCTCTGTTACATGCTAAGGGAAAGGATTTTGTAGGGAGTACAGTCCTCAGCTGAGAATGACTGAAGATATTTCTGTCTTTTGTTATTCTCCTGCCTCCTTCACACTTGCTGTGTCACAGTCACAACAGGAGGGGACAGTCAAAGAAGACTAAGAGATGTCCTGAACTGGACAGGTTTCACAGCACCACAAAAATCAGTATTTAAGTTTAGTCACCTAGACCATCTCTCTGTTCTGGTAGTCTAAATTACCATCACCAAAAGTCTTCTTCTGCACTTCACAACCAACTTCCACCAGAACACGATGATACCAGAAGAAATAGTCAGGTACAGGGTCAGAGTTTGGCTAAGCCTGTGCAGATCACACTAACCAGAGGTAACAATTCAGGTAGCTCAGATCCCCATGCCAGTGACACCTGTGCAGGGGAACAATTCAAAAAGAACACTCTTAGTCTCCTAACAACCAATAAAATAAATCAATGAATACTCTTCCTCCTGTGTGTGACCATGGATTCTGACGGAACATTAAATCAAGATCAGGAATCTTCAGACTGCCATCACTAATATTAGAAAAACACCAAACTGGAACACAGCAGGGATCTTGTTCCTAAGTGGATGGTTGTATCTGGATACACAGAATCAAAAAAGCCCATCCTTTCAAAATACAGCATTGACAGGAACCCCAAGTTCAAGCCATGTGCCTGTAGATGGTCTAATGGGAAATTATGGAAAATATAGGAAGAGCCAAATATAGTGAGCATAATGAAATCCAAATTGTAGCAATAGAATGCAAATGCTGAGTGGGACTGAAGAAGGGCCAGAAAGGCATTCCTGGGAAGGCCACACTACAGGCATTTGTCCCAGTGAACAACCAGAAGGCAAAGTAATAAAATCAAACATTTACAAAAAAATCACAGTCCCATGGGAACTGAGAACTACCTGAGCATGTCCTGGACAAAGAAAAAGAGGCAACTTTTAAGAGCAAACAAAAATGTCTAGCGTATGTAAATCCAGGAATAAAAATATTTTGCAATAGAAAGATTATTATTATGAGTTGTTAAGTGCTGGAAGGGGCTGCCCAGGGACGTGTGGAGTTTCCATCCCTGGAGCTGTGCAAGGAAAGACTGGACATGGCACTGAGTGCTCTGGACTGGTTGACAAGCTGGTGATTGGGGTCAAAGGTTGAACTCAATGATCTTGGAGGCCTTTTCCAACCCAAATGTTTCTGTGATTATTCCTTAAATCCAACAATATGAAGTGCTGTCCACAGGATACAATTATTTGTGTAATTATTTGTATAATTATTTGTGTAAACAGTCCACAGTGTCAAATGCACAGAGAAAACTTGTCACTGAACCTCAGCCATGTCACAAGTCTGAAGTTACTTCACCACTGTATTACTGAAATTATCAAGGAAAGAAGAGTCTAACATTCCTAAATTTCTTAAAGGATGAATAATTTAATTTAATTCCCATGCTGAATAACAGATTTACTTGTAAATGCTCAGACTTTCATTCTGCACTCAGGGTAAGCACCCTGGCTTTGGGGAAGAAACACTGTATTTGCTTTTATACGCAACAGTAAGTTTGAGACAACCCTTCAGCTGTAAATCTCAATTCCCCTCATTTATTGGGCCATCATTGATGCCTCCACAACAGCAGAAGTCAGAGATTTGAGAGTTTTGAAAGGGTTTAGAGACACAAGTCCCATTAGACTCATGGGAAGCGTTCCTGTAAATCTTTCAGGCAGCTCTAAAAAATTTTAGTCAAAATTCCTTCCCCCTCCCTTTGCATATTTTAAAGAAACAAGCCCTGGGGAGCAGCAGTAAGTAGAGAGCAGACTCTGTTTTCTTCAGTGTTAGTGAGGTGAAACAAGAGAATTGGCTTTGCATGGTGGAAACGTTTAATAAAAGTTTAATAAAAGGCACTGAGAAGTGCCAACATGTTTGTCCTGAACCTGTAGATGTCACACAAAGTATCAAGTAAGTGAGGCTATAATGCCATGTAGGACAAGGCCAGAGATGAAAATGCTTCTGAAAGATTGCAGGTTCCTCCTGAACATAACAAGAAAGAGAGGTTTAAAAACCTGAAGAAAGGAAAGGAATTGATCCCATTTCAATTAAGTGGGAAGGCTGAATGGAAATGTTTACTCCCAAAGAGCACTATCAGCTTCAAGTCTGATTCTCCTTTAGGGGACAGAAAGTTTGATAAAAACGCAGCACCCTGGTGCTGGTTGTGATAAACGTCCACAGAAGATGTATTTTGGTGATGATAAGGAGCTGTGTGACCTTGTACAGCCCTGGAGCTCTGAGGCAGAGACCGGCGCCGGTGGCCGCACCCCGAACCGGAGCCGCCCTTCTGCAGGGAAAGCAGAGAAAGAAACGAGCTCAGCTCTGACACAAAACATCTTTTAACTCAATTACTGTTTACAAACACAGCCGTGCTCCTGTCTGGGGAAGCTGAGCCCAGTTACTGTCAACGTGGATAATGAAAAGGGTGGAAAAAACCAAATGCAGGAAAACCCTTTGCCCAGCATCCCTCCTTTTCTGAGCTCTGGTCATCCAATCCACCCGGAGACACAGTGGGGATTGGCCTCCTGAGAGGAGCAGGCAACATGAAAGTGTGGAATGTGCTCTGCCTGCACCCACCACAGCAAGGCATTCGAATATTGGATTTAGTGCTGTGCTTGCACAGATATAAAATTAGGCCGACAGAAGTCTGGATTCCGGCCCTTGCTCCATACTGGTGACTTGTGGAGAGCTGGTAGCCAAAAGCATTTGGAACGGTTGTCTCTCTCCAGATGCTGCCATTCATTTCTGTGGGAACAAGACCACTTACATCTAATTACAGTTTCTGCTCAAATTAACAGGACAGAAATGACAGCAAAAAAAAAAAAAAAAAACACCAAAAAACCCCCCACCAAAAACAAAACAA
>VZRZ01001797.1:328564-377022 GCA_013398175.1 Climacteris rufus | reverse complement strand
AAAAAAAAAAAAAAAAGAAAAAAGCCACCAAACCAAAAACACAAATTGAAACCCACCCCAAAAAATTGTCTGGACTAACTGGGAAAATTTTTGTCATCATGGCTTGGCTTGAAAAGCAGTTGACTTTCAAACACAGTGGCTTTTAAGTGATTTAAAGTTCACATGTTTTGACTGCTCAGTTTGTCTCATTGTTAAAGCACCAGCAAAAAGGAGAGAAAAGGGACAGTTTTAATACAGAGATCCCCTGCTTGTGAAACATTTGTAAAAAGACCGTGCAGTCAGCTGTGGAATTGGGACCATCATGACATAAAACACTGTTTTCATTATCAAACCAAATGCCAACTACACATCACACTGTATGACGTGGACTAGAAATTATACAAAGAGTGGATGCAGAATATTTCTGCCCTTCAAAGTCCATAGAAATTTAGCTATTGCCACCAGCTGGACTATGCTATCATCTCAGAATACCCTGTGTTGGAAAGGACCCACAAGGATCATTGGATCCAACTCCTGGCCCTGCACAGGACACCCCAAGAACCCCACCACAGTGTGTTGGCTCACATCACAGCTATTGAGTGACTGGTCCAACAACAAAAAGGCTGCAAATAGAGGGAAGAGTTGGGCTGTGAGACTCAGTCCCTCTGTTTCATCAGGCAGCACTAATGCAGTGGCTCCAGTCCCATGAGGAGTCTCCATGTCCTGCTGGTGAATCAACATCCAGTTCAGGTTTCCTCCCTGTCAAGCAGCCAATCTGCCCATGAAAATAATTCTGTGCTATTAATCATTATTGATTTATTTTTCTGGTCCAGCCTTGGATAGTTGCTGTCTCTCCTAGATCTCCATCAATGTGTTGTAAATGAAATAACTCACATCATTCCGAAAGAAGGGGTTACATCAACATAGTTAGAGCTTATACAGTCAATGGAAAAATCTGTTCCTTTTTTAAAAACTGTGCATCCTTTTTTGTAGCTGACTTCCAACACACCAGCTTCTAAATTTTCAAAGTTATTTCTCCCCCCAATTTCAGAATTGGACACAATTTTAAAGGACTGATAGCCAGGTCCAGCTCCTGACTTGTCTCAAGGGGCAAGGTAAAATCATAGAAACCATCAGACATCTGTTTTCTATGTGCCAGCTGTGAAGGCAGCTGACTACAGAACAAGAATTTACAGACTGCAACGCACAAAATTTGACTTTTCCTTCTGTTTCAGCAGCAGAGCCCTTAAGACACAACAGTCAAAGTAAAAATCCTTCTCTAGAAATATGGACTTTACCTCCCACTGGACAGACTTTAAAAAACATTTCAAGACTGAGGTGAATAAAAGAACAGGAGGAAAGATTATACAATGTGGATCTAGACCAAATTAATAGAAAAAAACCATGAATTACCTTTAACTGCAGCTTTTCTCCTTTGTCCTGCCTTTCCTCAAGAGAACAGAAAGCTCTCCATTTGCTCCCACTTTAATTTTATATGTTTTTTTAAACAACTTAGCATAGTTCTTGTTTCCTGGAATTAAACTCACACTGGTAGTTCTAAGAAGAAACCAGTAACTATGAACCAGATTTATGAGCAAAGAAATTTTGCTCTTCAAGCTAAAGACTCAAAGTTATTTTGTAAGGGACTAGCTAAACGTTGGGACATTTAGTTAAATGGGACCAGCTAAATGTTGACTTTTTTTTCTGGTAGAAAAATCACGGAGCACTGAATTTATATAACAGGGGAACACGAAACAATAAATTTGAAATCAGCTTGCACCATCTTAGTCTTTTCCAGTAGAGATTTCTTTCTAGCCAAATATTAGGAATACTGTCAGTTGGTTTCAAGGAAAAATTCTTGGAATAACAGTCACTAAGTTCACAGATTTAAAGCTTTACCTAGAGGAAACATGACAGTGAACATGCAGCAGAACAGATTTTTCACTCAAGACTCATTCCAAGAGCTGCAAAGCTACAACAGTTTCCAAAATGTAGGACAGAATTCCTCAGGTTATTGCCTTACACACATGTCCACACAGCCAACGATTAAAAATTCACAAGAACATCTTGTCAGATGCCTCAGCATTGAGTTTGCTTCCCAGTCTGAGCCTAATCTTACCTTGAGCATTCCTTATCTCAGGAGGGAGCAAGACTCGCAGTTAAGATGGGACTAGGCAGCAAAGTCACAAGAGTTCAAGTCCTGATCCTGCTTCTGAGTTTTGAAGAAATTGTTTAATGCCTCCAAGGTGCAGCTTTCCCTATGTAGAATGGGGATAATACCACTTGTTTTTGGTTGCCTGTTCACTACATCCAACTCCCACGTTATTCAGGAAGTCGTTTCTCGGCATATATTTACTTTTTGCTTTGTGGAGCAGGACTTCCAATGCCAATGGAGCCCATAAGCAGTAATACTGAAAGCTGGTGAAATAATGCTGAAGGAGACAATGGTGTGTCCAGATTTCCAAGCTAGGTTAGTCAAAAGCTCTCCAGAATGCTTGAAACAAAAGTGTTCCTGTCTTGAAGAACATGGTTCAGCTACGTAAGTGCTTCTCAAGAGGGTTCATCACTTAAGAGCTGCTTCTTCTCCAGTTCTGGTACAAGGCTCACAGGTCTGAAGGGATTTAATCTCGATTTAATGCTTGACATCCCAAAGACAGCACTGAGGAAAGAAGACAGCTTTCTGATTCCTATCATGACAAAAGCCAGACTGTATTTCAACCTAACATTGATGGGCCTGACAGATGTCAGGATGACATTCTCTGGATAAAACCAGCCAGTTGTCAGGACAGATTATTGCAGAGGATCCCGTTGTCTTAAAAAATTTGGCCAATCCACTCTCTGGGGAAAACTCTCAGCTCAGGCTCATGAGCAAGCAGTGACTTCTTACTGTATCAACACATGGAATCACAGAATGGTTTGGGTTGGAAGGGACCTTGAAGCTCATCTCATTCCAACCCCCTGCCATGGGCAGGGACACCTTCCACTATCCCAGGTTGCTCCAAGCCCCATCCAACCTGGCCTTGGACACTTCCAGGGATGGGGAAGCCACAGCTCCTCTGGACAACCTGTGCCAGGGCCTCCCCACTCTCACAGGTCATGCAGGGAGTAGCCGTTAGGAAGGCTTTGCAAAATTCCCAGGAGAAAATACCATCCCAAATATTTCAGGTCATTCAGGGAAATTTTTTTGTACATGAGGAAAAGGGATGCGTTTGGAAGAATACAGCCTGCAAATTGTTCACCCCGTTCCACTAAGCCTCCTAAATCATCTGGAGGTGTCCCAGTTAAGCAGAACTACAATCCCTAATAAGTGGCACTCATTGCTACTAAGCATCGTTGGACTTACATGATTTCCCTTGTAGATGTCTGGATTAAGTGGTTTTGCCAACTAAGCACCTCCTTTTTCTGATGCAGCGGAGCGTACGGAATCGCACGTATTTTACCGCTTTATACATTTCAAATGCCATGAAAACGGGCTGGTTTTGTGAAAATTAAAATACAGTTTATCTGTTGCACAAATTTTCAATACACGTGAGCTCCCGGTGCATGTGGAATACATTTCATCCCATCCATATACACAGCCCTGCATTGTGCACACAGAGCAGCCTCGCCATGCACTTAACCTGGTCTGATAACATTCTTCTGAGCCACAAATCGTGTGCTGAACGTCAGAATAATGTCAGGGCACAAAGGAAAAGGGGAAATAAATAAATAAGTCAACCCCAAATCCAGGCACCTTGAAGCAAAGCTCTGAGAAAAACGCCTGTCTCAATGGAAAATCCGAAGGCAGGTCCATTTTGGCGGTTTTCAGAGCGAGCAATGCCCCTTTCATTGGACACTCAAAGCTCTAGAGTCACATCTGTTTGTGCTGCCGTGAGATTGGCACGCTGCTCCTGCAGATGAAAGCCGGAGCGATGGTGCCAACCTGCTGGGAAAAGCATGGCTTTCAGGATTTTTTCCCTTTCTTTCCTTTTGCTGCAAGTATTCTCATGCAGTGCCAAGGCAGCGCGAGAGGCGAGCGCACACAAGTTTTCTTTGGAGGATGAGGGGAATGGAGGGAAAGGAGGAGGAGGAGGGAGTGAGGAGTGTGACGAGGGGAGAAAGATATCTTGCCTGAAAGCTGAACCTGTCACAGAGTTCTTTCATTTTTGGTGATGACAAAACAGGTCTGCAAACATCTGGAACACAGAAGGCAACAGGTTTGCCATTAACTTCTGCAGAGGCATCTCCTGTGTGCCACATTACCTCCAGGCCTGAGTGGGAATGGTCCTGATTTTCAGAATGTAACCTCTACAAATTTCTCCCTTTTCAGGTGAGGCAGACTGATTCTCTTCTCCAGTTTTCCTGGAGAAGAGATGGCTCAAGGTTGACCTTATTGCAGCCTGTGCTTACTTGCAGGGGGCCTACAAGAAAGCTGGAGAGGGACTTTGGACAATGGCCTGGAGGGACAGGACAAGGGGGAATGGCTTCCCACTGGCAGAGGGCAGGGTTGGATGGGATATTGGGAAAGAATTGTTGGCTGTGAGAGGGTTGCCCAGAGAAGCTGTGGCTGCCCCATCCCTGGAAGTGTCCAACGCCACGTTGGACAGGGCTTGGAGCCACCTGGGATAGTGGAAGGTGCCCCTGCCCATGGCAGGGGATTGGAAAGAGATGGGCTTTAAGGTCTTTTCCAACCCACGTTTGACCCAATTTTGGCACTGATGAATCAGTGTGCAAAGTCAAGCCTCCAGGCCCTTGGTCCCAGGAGACTCCACAGTCCATGGTGTGTGCCTTGGTGGCTTTATCAGTGGACAGGGAGACCTGGAGGCCTCTCAATGTGGCTGATGAGTCTTTTGCAGCTCATGCTTAAACCAGTAACACTGTCACCATTATGCAGCATGGTCCAAACCACTCACACTTCCATTTTTATTCCATCCTTTCCTGAGGTTAGTCAAGAAACAATATCCTCATAAGCCCAGAAGATGCTAACCAGGTCCAAGCTGCTGCCTCCACCACAGGAGAGCAGGGATAGGTCACAGAAATATAAAATAATTTAGGTTGCAAAAGCTCCCCAAGATGGAGTCCAACCATTTCCCCACCACTGCCAAGGCCACCACTAACCCATGTCCCGAGGTGCCACATCTCTTCACTCTTGGTGCTGTCCCTTGTTCCCTGGGAGCAGAGCTCAACCCCCACCTGGCTACACCCTCCTGTCAGGAGCCAGAAGGTTCCCCCTGAGCCTCCTTTTCTCCAGGCTGAGCCCCCCCAGCTCCCTCAGCTGCTCCTGGTGCTCCAGACCCTTCCCCAGCTCTGTTGTCCTACTTGCACTTAATTTTCAGGTAGGTTTGGGTTAATGGGAATTGATGGTTTGGCCCACAATTTGAGTTCTAAAAGGGGAGGATCTCAAACACGATTTCCTGAACATAAAGTGGAAAGCAGGGCCAGGTAAACATTACTACACCTTGGAACAGCACCACCAGTAGGAAAATAGCACACAACTCACAGGCCAGGACTTGGGGAGGCTTTCATTGCCTTCATAAAGGAAGAATAAAAAAAAGCAAAAGCAAAAGAAAAATAATTTGGAATTGCAGCAAGACTGAGATTTCAGTTAACCTCATTCTCATGCCTTGTAAAATATCTGAGAATAATTAAATTTGTTCCTTTTCTTTAATTAGCCTTGTGTCTCATTAGAGCAGTTCACTGCCACGTCTTTATTTACTTGATTCATATCTCCTCCACACCTTGCCTTCTCTCCTTCACCTAATCTTAACATCTCTCTTTTCCTTCCCTTAAAGCCCTTTATTTTAGTGCTTTGATGTTATATTGGCTTCCCCTTGACATGTTTTGTTTAAAAGAAAAACAAAGACAGAAAATCTATACACAAAAGAGAAGTCAACTACATCTTGACAAATCAAGCTTTTAAAAAGTCAGAAAAAGCAGATTTAGAGATGAAAGCTCATTCTTAACCCAGCTTCCTTCTTCAGAGACCTTAATATGATCTCTTTATGTAACTGTTTGCCAATTAATTCAAAATATAATGCAAGCTGCAATTTCGCTTAGAGACACGCATTCATTAGGGTTGGGGAAAGTATATGGTTTCCAGGCTTTGATTGATTTTTTAAATCTCATTGAGACGTACAGAACAAGACATCTTTTAAAGACATCAATTGTCCCAACAGCCACGGTTTATATCTACAAATTTACAAGAAACAGATGGTTTGCACATGGGTGGAAAACAGAGTTATCCTACAAGAATGGCAGCAGCATTTAATCTGAGAGTGACGGCAAGTCCTGCTCAAGTTATGACCTACATATGGAGGAAACAGCAGCTCACCATCACAGAATTTGCCTTTCTCAACACAGAGAGATCAGATTCCTGGACATGGAACGTTATAACCTGCAACATTTGCTCTGGACACTTGTACTTACCACTTCCACCCTCTGGAAGACGCCCTGGCATTGCACCTACGGAATAAGGACTTTACAAGAAGACAAATCCCTAAACCCAGTCCAAATTCAAATAGGAATGGGAAAGTTTTTTCCCCCCAGCTTCAGAAATACACATCTTGAAGAGACAGTAATTGCAAGGACAGAGGGTTCACAAGCTGCTTTTGTGATTTCACACCTAACCAGTGCTGCTACCCCAAAATTGTCCAGCTGATCCTTGTACAACAGCTCGCTGGCATTCTCTGGGGTACAAGGAAAGATAATAAGAAGCCATAAGCTGTAGAATGTGTTACTGAGGTTCACTGACATGTTTCAGGTACCCAGAGTACTCATTAAACAGGAAAGGGTTTAACTGAGCTCAACAGATTTAATTTTCAAGGACTCCTGAGTGGAATCAAGAGTCCAAACTTCCACGCCTTTCCGATCTCTCCACTCCTGACTTATTGAGGGTGATTTACTGTCCCTGCCCTGCTTTGCCTCCAGCTGCAGCACTGTTACAAAACAATGATGCTGTAACATCCAGCTGCAAATGCAGCACAAGATCTCATAAAAAATGGAGTCACTGCCTAGAAAAAACATTGCAGACATCTAAGTCCTGGTAAAGACTGAAGTATTCCCTGCATTTTTCACATGTAAGTGGGCTGAAGCATCAAAACTCCTACCTAGACATTTTGGGCACATCAATTAAGTACATTAGTGTATAGGATATTAAAGCTAAAATAAACTACTTGTTGAGCTGTATCACCATAGAATTTGTTTGGAGACCACACCAGCTCTGCAAACATAAAAAAAAATCCTCAGACCCTACCATTGTCTTCAGATACATGACACAGACCTTATGGTAGAAAGGTACAATGATACCTCTTCAGACAGAGCACTCTGAGTGTGGCATGATTCAAATTCCTTATGCTACCAGATCTTAGGTGATATGAGGCAGGTGGAAAAAGAAAATCTGAGCAGCAGATCAGTGAAGAAACTGGACTGACCATGAAAGAAGGGTACAGTGCAAACAACAAGAAGAAAAAGGAAAGCACGTGGCTGTTGGGTGAAGTGGTCAGCAGCTGGCTCAGCAGGTAGGACAACATCACAGGGCAACAGCACAGCACCGCAAGAGAATGAAACACCAGCTGATAATTTCAGGGTGCAGGAGCCAGCTCTAAGCTTCACACTCAGTGCATGCATCCAGAAAACTACTAGGGAGATGATTTGAGAATAAGAATGAATGGATGGCAGAACACAACCTGGTTCAGAGAGTGCCCAGTGCTGTCCCAAAATCTGATGCCATTCGAGGCTACGCAAAAATAAAGGACAAAATTTTTAAAAAATCAGCAAAACCAGTAACTAGACAACGACATAAATGGGTTCCTCAAAGGTCCCAGATAATCAGGGTCCCAGCCCTGTCCTCTTTGCTCAGACAGAACTACTGAAGGGAGGAATTTCCTCTGCGACAGAGCGTGCTGGAAGCTTGCCCAGGCCCACCATGGCTCCATCCCAGTAGTTCAGCGTGGAGCCCCCGGTGCTATTCACAATCAAGAGAGTGAATTCTATGGCCCCCTGCTTCCCCCTGCCCCGCTGGCAGCCAAATTCCTACACTGGCCTTATGCAAATCCAGCCCAGCCCCCCTGCTCCCCACTCCTTAGCTCTGTGCAATATTTTATCGAGCTATTGTTTCTCCAGGACAGTCCAGAAAACATCACGTATTTTTTTCTTTGCTGACAGTCTCAAGCTACAAAGGAAAATACCCCTGCCCTCACAGATGAGGTTTGGAAGTGCACAGCACATACTTAGGCCCCATTCCTGGTCACACAGTCCCAGGAGGTCTGGCACTCCAGGTTATCACCCAGGGCAGCCCGTTTCCCCAGCTGGTGTCACCCCAGGCACTGTTCCAGCAGTGGGATCCCCATCCCAGCTGGCAGTCACCTTCTCCAGCATCCAAGGTGCAAAACTTCACATCCAGCACCCTCCACTTGCAGGCCCATGGTGGTTTACAGGGAGCTGTGCTCCCTGCAGAGGGGATTTGGTAACTGGGGTTGGTTCAAACACTTCACATAAAAAGGCTCTGCAGAGGGATCTGCACAGGCTGGATCCATGGGACGAGGTCAGTAGTGTGAGATTCAACAAGACCAAGACCTGCTCTTGGGTCACAACAACCCCCTGCAGCTCCAGGCTGGGGGAAGAGTGGCTGAAAACTGCCCAGAGGGAAAGGGCCTGAGGTGTTGGTGACAGCAGCTGAACATGAGCCCAGGTGTACCCAGGTGGGCACGAGGCCAATGGCACCTGGCCTGGATCAGGAATAGTGTGGCCAGAAGGACCAGAGCAGTGACCTGTGCTGGGCACTGGCAAGGACACACCTCCAATCCTGGGGTCAATTTTTGGCTTCTCAGAATAAGAAAGTTGCTGAGGAGCTGGAGCATGTCCAGAGAAGGGAATGGAGCTGGGGAAGGGGCTGGAGCACCAGGAGCAGCTGAGGGAGCTGGGGGGGGCTCATCCTGGAGAAAAGGAGGCTCAGGGGCCCCTTCTGGCTCTTCACAACTCCCTGACAGGAGGGGACAGCCAGGCTGAGTTGGGCTCTGCTGCCAGGGAACAGGGACAGGAGGAGAGGAAACAGCCTCAATTTGCAGCAGAGGTTCAGATTGGATGCTTGGAAAAACTTCCTCACTAAAAGAGTTGTCCAGCCCAGGACAGGCTGCCCAGGGTACTGGTGGAATTCCCATCCCTGGAAGAATTTTAAAGCTTTGTAGATGTGGCACTTGGGGACATGGGTTAGTGGTGGCTTGGCAGTGCTGGGGGAACAGTTGGATTCAATGATCTAACAGGCCTTTTCCAATCAAAATTATTCAATGCTTCCCATGGCACTGGGCTCTTCTGGGATCCCCTGTCAGCTCCAGGAGCTGGAATGTGTGGCCAAAGCAATTGCAGAGCTGTGCCTGGTCGAGGCAGTTCACTGGTCTAGCAACATTTTCTTTCTCCCACATGACAAAATAAAAAGCAGGAGAGAATTATTTGTCAGCTCAATCCCTGTGTTAATCTAGTTGCAAGTATAATGTGATTTCCCTCCTGCCCCAGTAGTAGGTATTGCAACACCTTACATATGGATCATTTTAATCTAATATAATCTGGCTGGCTAGAAAGAAGGTTTCCCTCCACCACAGCTGCTTGTGATTAATGCTAAATATACATGCCAAGCTTCAATCAGCAAGAGTGTGCATCTTAGCTGCTCTGCCTTTGGTAAATCAACAGTAAACCCTAGAAAATGCAGAAGATGTTGCAAAGCTTTACATGCTTAAGTTATATCCAGCTTTTTGCCCCCCAGATGCTTCCTCTCTTTGCCATTTCTATGTATCATGATCTATTACTACTTTTCTTTAAGCAAAATTGATTTAACAGCTGCTGATCGCAGGAGATAAGAAGTGTCAGCTCACCTTCACAAAAAACAAACCCTGGGCAAATACTCATTAACTGTTTTGTCCTCTTCATTTTACATTCACTTGATGCAAACTTCAGCAAGAGGAGAAGCATTTCTGGTGGAACTAAGTCAAGCACATATGTTAGAATAAAAACACAAAGCCAATAAGCAATAGCTTCTTTATCACTATTAAATACAAACATGTATCCTTATTTTACTATAATTATCAAACTAGGATTAATATAATCTTGTATATTGCTTCCCTTCACGGTGAATTAAATTATGTAAAAAGTCTCCCACCAGTATTCTTACCCAGCAAGAAACATTTTAATTGTAAATTTGCCTTTTGGAGTCTTTAAATTACACACACACATGCATTAAAAAAGGCCACTACTATGGAAGCTGTGTATCCACTAATCTGTAAATAGACTCCCAGGCCAGGACTCATCTCTGAAATGTGGCATCAATTGCACAGGCTCCCATTTAGTTTTAGTTGAATAAAGCCATACTAGATACGCAAATAACATCAAACTTGCCGGATTAGAAAGGGGCACCTCATACTCTAAATCATGATTGTCAATCATCACCCAGGATTAAGGGATATAGTTTAAAAACCTAAAAGCAAGCACTTCCTTTTAACTTCTGCCTACTGTGCATTTTGGATTATCGCCCAGAAGCAGCATTACTTGAAACAAGGCTGCCTCCCTTCTACCACGCCCGGGAAGTGCAGCTTTGCCATCTCCTCACCTCTGCTTGGGGGAAAAAAAAACCTCTCAGCAAAGCATGCAATTTAGATTTGAGATCTACTGCTGGCTGTGATTATATTTATAACTCGCTTTACACAGAAAAATGGGGGGTTATTTTTGGCTTAATAAGTGCTTTCTGAACACAGTCCCCATTCTCACCACAAAGATGTAAGGCAGTTAAAACCCAGAGCAGCTGCCCTGTTCTTCCACAGACCCAGCAGCCTCCCTGAACCACAGACTTCCTCAAGAAGGGTTTTCAGGGAATTACCTGCAATGCATTTCGTTGTGCTCCTAAAAACAGAGCAGCATCCCTTGGATAACTCACCTGTCCTCCTGCGCACAAGACAGTCAACACTCAGCCTTCCAACTCTGTCCCCCACCTCTCCCTCTGTCACTTTTCCCACATTCCCCTGGTTGAGCTACAAGTTGGGCAAAGTGAGAGATGCCACTTGGAAAGGCTTTCCTCTGCTGTCAGAAAAGACCACGGGATAGGAAGATTTGGTCAACAAATATTACCAGTGAATGTGTGAACTGAGTTTAGGACTGGGCCATAAACCAAGAATAATCAATGGCCATAGTTAAGTGGCTGCTGCTTGAACCCCGACTCATAACTGAGCACCTGATTTTCCAGGTATGTGCTTTTCCTCATCTGATGTAAAATTCAGGTCATTCTTGGGTTTTTGGTTGTTTCTGCCCAACAACTGTTGTGCCAACTGATGTACCTGGACATGCAAATTTATGGAGAGCTGGACATGGATGAACAGCGGTGGGGCTGGACCCAGGGAAAAGAGAAAGCACACAAGGAATTGGGCAGAGAGGGAACCTGCCCGTACAAACAAGGACCTGTCTGCACTGTTTGAAGGCATTTCCAGTTGGCATTCTGTGTTTCCACTCCTTTGGCTACTCCCAGAGACAACACACATCCCATCCTGTTCCATAAAAACAGGATTAAATCATCTTCCCCAGGTATTCAAAGCCTTTTTCAAAATCAGGATTTTTGGAATATCTTTATAATTGAGATGCTCACCAGAACCTGGGGACAAGGGTCATATCCTCACTGATGTAAACTCACAGCTGCACTGACTCCATCTTCACTTCCAAAACCTAAAGGGATCAAAGATCTTGCCCCTAAGGAACAGTTTATGGCTGCAAACTGATTAAAGAAAATATACACTGGTTCTTTAAGTAAGAAGGGGAAAAAACTCAGCTAAGGCTAATCTTATCAACATATAACCTTTTAATCAGATTATTGAAACAACATGTTAATTTATGAAAAGTTCAGCATTCTATTAAATTGCAAACAACATAGTGAATTGCAACCCAACAGGCTGCTTCATTGAATTCATGCAGCCACTCCTGGCAAAGGCATTCCAAATTTGAACTTAATTAATATTCCTACTCCTGGTTTCCATAGTTTCTTTTTAAACATGAGTACCAGCAGAAACTGGCAGTAACTTTACCCATATTCTCAATAATAACCCCCCTCTGGCTGTCAATATGTATGAAAGGAAAAATTTTTTGCATACCCCAAACAGCCTGTCATTTTCCTGTCTTTTGTCAGAAATATGTTGGCAACCTTTTTCCCCTCTTTTTTTGCTTACACAGCTTAAGATGCTTAACTGTTTCTCTGCTTGGGTTATGACTGAGGCACCTTCCCTCCTTTGAGGGTTGACCTCAAATGGAAGCCACATTGCAAAAAGATCCCCAAATTTCACAGAGGTACGGGAGGAAAAAAAGCTTTCCTTGGAGAATCAAGAACTTAAGTGGCTAAAATGCTTGGGGAAGTATTTAGCATTTCCCATCCTTGCCTAGGAACTTCAAAAATGACTAGTGCCCACCTTGGACCAAGAACTTATTATTCTAAATATGATTTAAAGCTATTTTTCTATTCCTATACAAACTGAATGTCAGAAACACAGACCAAGAAAGTCTCACTCACCACGTGGACAGAAAGCAGGAGAGAAGCACAGCACTGGCTACCACCTGGGCATGGAGAAGGAGGAAGAGACATTCCCACAAGTGCCCTGCCTCCACAGGAATCTTTCCAAAGGGCACAGCTCCTCTGCAGCTTCACAACACCTCCCTCTCTGCATCATGTGGTCCCCAAAACCACCTTCACTGTTCACCAAATGAACCCCTCATTCATGGTATCCTCTGACTTTTAGGGAGTATTCTTTGTATTTTGTGCTGGTACAAGAGGAACATAAATATCACTTGGGAAGGTACCCATAGAGCAGAGGGCTCCCCATGAAGAATTTCAGGCAAAAATCTGGATAGCAAACCCACCCTGAGCTCCATACTGCTACAGGACATTGTAATAAAGATTAATCCCTCAAGCCTGGGGACCAGTGACTTCAGATTTACAGCTTGGGACTTCTGCACAGGAATAACCCTGGACTACTTTCCATGGAAAGCTCAGTGTCTCTCTTTCATCTGGCCAAGCAAACCCCAAGGATCTCAGCCAGTGTCCTCTCTTAGAAGCAGAGTTGACCAGCTGAGCTTGAAACCAGGTGAGATGTCAGTGATGGCAGATAGAAAGTGACTTCACAATTCCCTAAGTTAGGGACTAAATCTAAAGCTTTTTCCTCAACTGAAACCAGCAGGTAAGCTCAGGGTCTTGCCATGGATATATCCAAACTGATTCTCCTCCCTCTGTGAGGGTGGTGAGACACTGGAACACGTTGCTCAGGGAGGCTGTGGATGCCCCAACCCTTGGAAGAGTGAAAGGGCAGGTTGAATGGGGCTTGGAGCAACCTGGTCCAGTGGAAGGTGTCCCTGCAGGGGGTTGAAACAAGATGCTTTTAAGGTCCCTTCCAATCCAAACCGTCCTAGGTTTCTGTTAATTTCTAGGGATGACACATTAGTTCCATTTTAACCAAAAGTGGCCAAGGCATAGATTAAAAAAAAAAAAAAAAAGTAATACATTTTATGCAAAAAGTCCAATGCAAAAATCAGAAATAGAAATCGGTGCATCACTGAAGGAAGGCTACAGAGTGAGCTCAGCAGCAGCTTGTTGTTTATCCCATCTGTTGACCAGTTGCAATGTGTGAACTGGTGTCCAGTTAGAACATATGTTAATACACAGGAGATATGCCAGATGCTGTGTGTCTCCCAAGGATCCACAGCACAGACAGCCACTCATCCACCTGGAAGCTGTGGGACACGACACAGCACACAGGATGCTCCACAGGGATTTCAAGGAGCTCAGAATCATAGGATCATTTAGGTAAAGACTTCTCAGATCATTGAGCAGAGGGAGGAACCTGTTGGACATCATTCCCCAGGAAACCAGATTTGGTTTACTCCAGCGTTCAACACAATAAAAGCAATTAACACCCAGCCTGACAAAACAGGGCTTAGATACACAATCAGTAAATCACCTTCTGAAATTTCTTTCAGTGCTGTGAAATGCAGTGTTCTTCATGACCCAAACTCACTGCTGGTCCTGCTTCAAAAGTGGGGGGTGGGAGGACCAGAGGTCCCTTTCAATCTGAACTATCCCATGTCTATCCTACATCTGGGAATACAAGCTGTAAGACCTACACTTGCCACGCAGCTGAGTACAGCCATAGTCGAATTTCCCACTTGCAAAGGCTACACTAAATCCAAGTGAGTAAAGATTAAACTCACAGATTATAAACTGGCACAGTGAGTCTATGTCACACCCTCAACAGGTACAGGAGGCAGATAGAGATGCCAAAAACCAACTAATCAAACAGTGAACACAACAAGGCAACCTTGGGCTGGGTGTGACCCCTATTTCACTCCATCAAAGCTGATGTCAACCACAATTTGCAGGATTCTGCAGGATAAGAAGCCTGCCTTCAGGGTACCACAGTGTAAAAAGGTGATCTCTCATCCTGTCATTCCAAATTCTGCTGTTACATTGAGTTCAAACATCGAGGTTCTGTTAACTGCTGCCTCCTGTCTTGCCAGACGGGGAAGCTCAAAGCCACCTGTGAATCAGGAGGGGACAAGATGACAAGCTACTGTTTGACTGGTGAAGATCCTCTTCTTGGAATAGTTCCTGTCTATCCTGCCAAAAATGCCTTGGCTGAGGAGTGTGTGGTGGCTTGGGAGGAGGGATGAAGAGAGGGGAGGGAGTGCTGAGGATCAGAACTGCCTCCAGGTAAGGTAGACCCAAGGCAGAGTTGAAAGAGAATGGCAGGTCAGATGGAAGCACCCTGGGAGAGATGGGCATCCAGGAGGATGTCCAGCCAAACCCAGGATTTTCTTCAGAAGGAGATAAATAATTTATCCTTGATGTTGGTGGTAGCCTTCAGCTTTAGAGACTCTCAGACCCAGGGAAGTGGTTTAAAAAAATAAACCCAAGTGATCCTTTGATGGGACAAAAAGATGTTTTGTGGTTCACAGTTCATAAAACAGAGAAGGGCAAATAGGATGGCTTGAAATAACCTTCATTGCTGCACAGGGGAAAAAAAGAAATCTCTTAATTCTTCAGCTGCTCTGGGAAGGGCAACAGACATTATTTCTGTTATGACCTGATAAGCCTTAGCTAGAAATGGATCTGGAAAATAAGAGGGTGAAAGTAGTGAGGACATATGAGGGCAGGTCAGAACCAGAGCCTTACAGGAAGCAGACACACACGAGCTGCACCCCAACAGACTGCCAGAGTAGCTCTGAAACAACAAAAAAACCTGAGAAGTCACTGAACCCACGCCCAGCATTGCAGAACTCCACCTACGAAGGGAAGTTCACTGTGTTCGGTGTGGAAAAAGAAGAAAGCCCATTTCTCCAAGAAGCCAGTGATGGAACAGATGGATGGCATCTGTAGATTGTCTAACTTGCAGCACAGCCCATTGTGCAGTGTTAGACAAGTGCCCAGCCATGAGCAGAGCAAACGGTCAGACAGCAGCTGCCACTCAGGCAGGCAGGGCTGGGATCCAGGGGGGAGCAGAGCGAGAGGGGGCCTGTTCTGCTCTGCCAAGGACCAGCAGGTGTGGAAGCAGAGAGATGCCAAGCAGAAGGGAACCAAGCTAGAAGAAAACTCATTTTGTTTGAAGTTAGCCAGTGTCAGATTAAAGAAATCAAAGACTTGTTTAGAGTAAAGCGAAGAGAAATAAAGGAAGCGTTTTTCAGATTTCAGTCCAAGCCTTTTGTCCAGTTTAACCTCTTTTCTCTTGCTCTTCCATTTGCTTTTTTTCTTCATCAGTCACAACAGAATGGATCCTCCAGAAGAGGCTCATCCCTTGGCTTTGAGATCACCAAAGAGACCAAGATCAAAGCAGTTTGGGAAGCAGTTTTCATGCCTGCATCACCATGTACACTAAAGTGCTTCTTCACACAGCACTGCCATGGGAGATAAACCCCTGAGCAGCGCTGGGCCACAGCAGCCAGAGGGACTGTGCAGCCTTCCTAAACACAATTCCTGAACACAGAAAGGAAGCATTTGCCTAATATCAAATTCTCTGCTCTTTAGTCTACCACCAGACTTACCAGGGAAACAAAATTATCTCCAGGTTCTTCCACTTGACAGGGAAGAAGAAATCCAGTGAGTCATGCAAGTTGAAATAATTACAGACAATTTTCAGGGGTGAAAATAAGTAGTCATGGCTTTTTTGGCCTCTGCAAGTAGCTGAGGCCCACTTACTCATTTTAGCTGGTCTAAACAAGTGGCTTGCATGACTTCAGAGCTGGTGAAGCAACTGAGACTCTTCTAGGAAGCAAATCATCTGTCCCATTTTACGCCAGGATGAATCAGACTTTGGAACAGATCCTTTCTCTCTCAGTCCATGATCTAGAGAGCCTACACAACTAGCACAGTGCCCATTTAAACTCACAGAATGGGAATTTGGTGATCAGTCCCCCATGAAGTTACACCATGCCTGGGGAACTGCTCCACTTTTGCTTCTTTTGGCTCCAGTTCTGTCTTGTGTGGCAGTGCAGAGTAGCTGTGTTGTCTTCTCCAATCTTGTTTCATCTCAGAACTGGCTCCGTTCCATTCCCCCTTGGAATCCACATCGTTCAACATCCAAAAAATAACTTTAAAAATGTTATGTCACTCTCCCATAGCCTCCTCAGCACATCTAGTTCTTTCTGTGTCTATTTTATACAGAGAATGCTCAAGAAGGAGAGCTATTCCTTGTCTCTTTTGGCATGAAGCAATTTTCTGGCACTGACAATTAAAAGCAAGTGCACTCTGATTCAAAGCTGGAGACAAGTGAAAGAGTGTATCTGACAGCACAACTGACACTCATGAAATTTTTTTTAAACCAAGTTGACAGACTCTTACGAGTTTCTAAGAGCAGACATTTCCTGAGCCTGATTAGGACCTTATTCAGTGCTGGAAATAAAGCACCAGGATGAACTCTCTTCTTGAGCTGACATTGCTGTTGATTTCTGCCCTCACGACGTGACTGAATAGCCGAGCTCTCAGCGCTCCCGTTGAATCATTTCCTGCCTTCTCTTTTCAAGCTTGGCCCCTAACGTTGCTAAATGTACCATTTTCCCTTGAAACAAAACAGAAAATTGCCTACCTTCCTGCTTGTTCCCTTGCATGGTGGGTCTGAATGGAAAACACCAACGTGGAGGGAATTACACCCTGCACAAAGAATGGCTCCGGCTTTCTCGACGGAAACAAACCACGTGGTGGATCATATCAGTGCCGCACAAGGAATTGTCCCACCAGTGGCCTGATCTCAGGGTACCTTCTGGAATAATTGCCTAGAGGGAAGCTGACAGCTCTTTCAAACGCTTCCCCTCCTCCCTTCACACAACCAGCAGCACTATTCTTACAGGATTGTTGTTTATAAAGACCAAATAAAGTCATTTCCTTTAAAGCAAAGCTCCTTCGTAGTGTAAAGACTTCAAAGAGATCTTTGCCCATCTTTGCAGGGACTACTACAGCCTTGAACCTATGTCTTTGTGTTCCCCCAAAGTCACTTTAACCCATTTTTCAATTTGCAGAAAAGAGGAATCTTTTGTTGCAAACAAAAGCACCACCTTAGCACCCCTCTCATTAAAAAATTAAGTGCTATCAGCTAAAGATACTCCACTGTCTGCTCTGCGTTACACACCAGTCATGGTAGGTTTTAATTTGATTAGTGATTGGGCTAAAAGCAGCTAAATAAAAATTATAATGCCCAAGAGCCACTTAGACTTGTTCAGACACTTTAAATACCAAATCCCTTCAGCAATATAACATTATCTTTATAGACAAAACTGAGTTTAAAAGTACAAATCTAATTGATCTCAAGTGCATTGGAATTACTATATTTAGGCATTGGATTATGTACTACAGAAAGCCCCATGCTATGCAAGCAACAAAACTAATTGTGGAAAGACAAAGGTATGTGTCTAACGTGCTTATGGACTTTTAAAAATTCATATTTCCATTGAAGCTGGCAAAGTTACAGCTGCTCACACCAGCAGTGAATTTGGCACTGTGCCCTATATGTTGAGCAAACATAAGCCAGCTATTTCTGGTCTCCTTCAGAAGACCTGGACTTCAAGCTCTGCCTCAAAATTACTGTTTAAGGCTCTCACTGTTGCAGGAAGAAAAAAGTAAATTAAAAAGCAGCAAGTTGACTCTCAACAGCTAAGCAAGACTTTCTTTTCTTTAGTCTCAACTGGGGGCTCAGTTCACGCAGACATTCATGGCAGATGCTCTGACACTGCACAAGGATGCCATTCCACACTTAAAGAAGCTTTTCAAATGTAAGATGCTATTTCAGAATAAAGGAGTTGCCTAGACAAGAGGAAGGAGCAATCCATCCCCACAGCCACTTCTGAGATTAATATATATCAACATAAATACCAAAAAGACCCTGTACAAAAATAAAGGACGCAGATGGACACATTCACTAGACCAGCTGAACTTGTGTCTGGCTGGTCAGGAACATTATTTTCAAGGCCTCAGATGGATGCAGGGATTCTGGCTGCTTTGAACTGCTGCTGCTTGCAATTCAGTTGCCTCCCTGCAGACAGATGTCTCCAGGACGAAAACACACCAAAATCCATTTTTTTTCCCCTAAATATAACCTCAGGTCTGCACGTCAGAACAAAACAATTGTCAAGAAACAATTGCACACAGCATGATTCAAGATCACAAATTGGTTTGGGTTGGAAGGGACTTTAAATATCATCTCATTCCATCCCCCTGCCATGGACACCTGCCACTAGACCAGGTTGCTCCAAGTCCCATCCACCTGGCTTTGGACACTGCCAGGGATGGGGCAGCCACAGCTTCTCTGGGCAACCTGTGCCAGGGCCTCCCCACCCTCACAGGGGAGAATTTCTTCCCGATATCCCACCTAACCCTGCCCTCTGGCAGTTTTAAGATATTCCTATAAAACTTAGTGGCTCACCCCATGCTGCATTTCCTTCCTATGCCAGAATGTCTCTTCTTGATCCTTCTTTATAAAAGGAGATATATTCACTGGTTAAACAGACTACCTTTACCCTCAGGCTTCCAAAAATGCATTATTTAGGGAAAACAACAAGCAACAAAGCAGAAGACAAATTAGGTTGTAAAAATAATTTAAAAAAAAAACCTGATCTCCAGTTAACTCAGGAAAATCCACAGAAGGAATCCACCTATTACAAGGGGCTGGGCTGGGTCTTGGAGGTCTTATTTCAAGCTTTTCCATAACAGGCTAGAGGTAGCAGGAAAGGATTTGGATCAGAAATTCCATGGAAAAGCAAGAATCTTTCTAGGTTGAAACATGTTATTTTTTTTTTCTTAATGAGAAATTAAAAACACACATGCTGGGAAACAAAGTTAAATCTAGCCCAGCTTTACACATTTTACCAATTCACTCTGCTGTCTGTAGAACACAGCAATATAAATACTGCTATCTCTGTTAAAATGAATTATTGACAATTTTAATACATGTTGCACAGTACATATTAATATAGAAAAATACATGTTATCAGCAGTGCAATGTTGACCATGTACTAATCCATTCCACCTGCTCAAATATTAGTGCAAATAATTATATATTTGTAATGCATCATTGCTGTCTAGTTTGAATCTCTGCCTCCAGAATAAATGTCTCTTCTCTGAAGTTGTTTGCTATTATGAGTAAAATGTTATATATTCATACTCAAATTGACTTTGGGTGGATAAGTAAAATAAGCAACCTTCAAAAATCCACTTGCCTAAGACTTAGGAAGTCATTTTAATGAATTGTTTACAGCAAAATGGATGTTATAAAAATGGTACAAATGCAAGCTTGTGTTCACTGGTTTCTCCACAATGCTCAAACACCAGTTAAAGCAGTGGGGGGGGTCACAAAGACCACCTTCAACCCAGGTGAACCTTAACTGTGCCTTCCAGCAGGAGCTGTTTCTCTGGACACCTGGAGCTTATTTACCTAAGAATTGGTTCTGGACACATCTTCTCTCCACAGTCTCTGTTTTTTCAGGAAAAAGGGGGCCTTGATGAGGCCAAACCCCTGATAGAACAACAGCTCCTGTCCCCAACAGATTGATGGCCAACATGGAAAAGCAGATGTTCATCCAGGACACTGCCAGGGCTCCTTTGTGCCAGGATATTCCTTGGCTAGAAGTGAGATGGGATAAGCTGAGAAGCCAAGGGCAGCCCTGAGAACAGATGAGGTGGGTTTAAGGTGAATACATTTTAAGGGAAGACTGTGGTGCAAACAGCCTCCTCTGGGGAGGAGAAACAGCCCCAAAGCTTACAGAGCCCCCCTGTGCACACAAAGGGGACAAACAAAAAGGACCAACACCTCTTAGTCTGTTCTCTCCTCTATCCTTGCTAAATCCAGGTTTGAGAACAACAAAACCCAGTCTGAGGAGTTTTCAGCAGCAGCCACTGCTGCTGTGATCCCAAACCAGCATTTCTTCCTTTTTGCTCTGGATCCAGCAGCCTTATGGGCAGTTTTGGGTTTCAGTGAAAGGAAAGAGAGGAGGTTTTACACTTCAAGAAGAATAATTTTAAAATATCGACTTGGCATTTCATGTTACTTTCCTGGCACATTAACTAAAGGTTAAAGCTCAGATATCTGACACTTTCCCCTCCCGTGGTTGGCCCCTTACCTGAAGTTTCAGTATAAAGTACAACCAGGTCAGGGGAGAGGAGATGGAAAAAGACCTGGAAAGATGAGAGAATATGGGGAAGGTAGAGGGATAAAGGGGAAGAGAGCTAAACTTCACCTACCAGGCTACACACAGGTGAAGAACCCCTAGATAATATGCAAAGGTGTCCCACAAGCCAAATTGCAAAGTTAAAGATTTTTCCCTCTCTGGCAGAGGGGTAACAGAGGGGAAGGGAGAATGCAGTCCTGAGATCTGAAAGGAAAACAGGGCACAGGGACATAAAGCTAATAGAATAAAAGCAGAAACCAGGGTTTCCACATACACTGAGGGCTGTATTGACACAGAGCAAGTAGTGCCCCACACAAGAGAAAAGACGACAGGCAAACACAGCTGCTTCCCCACTCCAAGATAAGCAGAAGATGTGGTATAGAAATCTACCACCACCAAAAGAAATTAGAATGGAGGGGAAAAAAGACAAGCAAAGCAGTGAACACAATTGGGCAGGGGATCTGGCTCCCTCCCCTCCTTAAAACAGATGTAGAAACACCAGGAAAAAAAAAATCAACAGCATGCCAGCCTCAATGTCCAGAGAGAAAATACTCCAGTGGAGAAGCAAAACAGAAATTTGTCTCTATTTACACCAGGTACAAAAAAGGTGGTGGTGGAAATAATGCCCAGAAGCCAATATCCAGCAGAACATCAGGACAGGAAAGGTGCTCCTACCTTTCTGTTGTCCTCTAGAAGAGTGCTGATGGCTGCCCTGTCCTCCCTTCTGCTTCTGGGACAAGAAAGGGGAAGAGCTGCTACCTGCATTTAAAGTTAGACAAACAATTGTTTAGGTGTGTTCTTCCTTTGTATAGAAAAAAAATTATCACCTCAAACTAGTTTCCCTACCCATAAGTGGTTCAACTCAAGTGCTAAGTTGAATTAAAACAGTTATTGCCATGAAAACTTAATCCAAAGAGCCACCTCCTGGCTCTGGGGTTTGTCAAGACATCCAAAACTGAGTATGTTCAGGTTTACTGCCATGCACATATTGGATGGACAAACCTGAAATATGAAGGACAGGAAGAGGTGTCCCAGACCCAAGGGGGGTCTGACCACTGACCAAGGCACTTTGCAAGACACAGAATGTCCTACAGGAATGGAGCAATCAATTCTGACAACACTCCATCACACCACCAATGGTTTAAAATGACTTTGTGAAGAGGAGAATAAAACCAAACCCCAAATCCAACCCAAATCCTCTTACCAATCCCAAAACAGCCTGAGCTGCCCTCTGCCAATACCACAGCATCCTCAAATCCAGTGGTCACTTACCATCCTCCAGCTCACTGTGGTCTTAAAAAAAAAAAAAATAAGCTCAGCTCTGGCAAACTCTCCTTCCCTCCAGGGAGGCTGCACCTTGCTGATGGCTTTCCACTCCTTGCAGTGCTCAGACTCACAGCATCACTGCCTGTCCTTCACAGCAGACACACACATGGGTATGGTTGACTCCAAGTCTCCAGATGCATGAACAGCTCCACAGCAAAGTATTTTAGCCAGCCCCTCTCCTCTAGAGCCTCACTTCACTTCAGGGTGGGATGTGGCTGTGGAGATTTAATGCCAATCCTGCTTATCCTCCCAGGCTGATGTGTATGTCAGGTTTCCATCATTCCTATTTTAACCTCCTCCTTCATGTGCTTCTTCATTTAAACCTGGTCCTTCTCCATATCCTTTTAGTTCATGTCTTCTCCACTTCTTACCCTCTATTTCTCTATATTTCTCCTTCTCCATATCCTTTTAGTTCATGTCTTCTCCACTTCTTACCCTCTATTTCTCTATATTTCTCCTTCTCCATATCCTTTTAGTTCATGTCTTCTCCACTTCTTACCCTCTATTTCTCTGTATTTCCAAGCACTTGTTTCCCAGATTTTTGTATTACTTGTGAAGCATTCTTACAGAATTCCTTCCTGCCCCTCCGTGCATATGCAAACAGAACAAAATACCAAATGACCTTAATAAATTATAGGACTTGTAAAAAACCACAGCTTATTTTCCAGCCTAGAAGTTTACTGCAAAGCCATTTTCACCCATTGTAGACAACATAATTACACACACACACACACACACACACACACTCCCCCTCCCAGGTTTGGCTGCCAGCCTGATAAATAAATGCCTAGGTTGTAGGAGGGAACATTAGACAGGCAATACTTTAACTCATTATATGAACATTAAAAGGCATATTTGTATTTTAGATACTGTTTTATTACATTCAGAAGCCACTGGAAATATTTTTCTAAATTACATGCTATAAGAGCTCTAAACTTAAAAATGTGTGAAAATTATAGTTCCCCACCCCATCCCAATCCAACCTGTATTATAAAATAAACTTACTGACAATGCAGCCTTCTCCCGAAACAGAAACTTTCAGTGTGTGCATGGGGAGGTTTTGTAAAGGAAGGGGAAAGCTCACACCAGTGATAAATTTGGTCAGTAAAATTACTTTTATTCTTTTTTGTTTTTTAAATAGAAGGGCTTATACAATTGAGTATAAATATCTTCGAGGAACATGGAAATGAAATGAAAAAAGTATCTGGAAGGAATTTTTTTTATTGAGGAAGAGTTTACATATCTAAGTTTAAGTATTCACCTACTTTTTGCTGCCTCCTGTTAACAGGCATCGTGGAAATATTGCACTGAGCATATGCATGGAAAACACAGCTAATAAAGCAAGGAATATGGTAAATACATTTCATACAACCTTAAAAAAATTCAAACAGTCATACAACAAATTCCGAAGCACTTCTGTGATCTGCAGTCTCAAGATGATGTTCACTGTTCTGAAGTGTTTGCAAATTGACACTTTTATTTTTTTGTAGAAAGATTTTGTATTGGTTCATAAAACCACAGCCTTAAAATTGTTGGCTTTCAGTTACAGAGGTAACAGAGAGGTATCATCTGAAGTCACATCAGAGCTTTTGAACAAAAAATGGCAGCAGTACAAGCAGGTGCTTCCTCCAGTGTCCAAACCCCTTTGTGGCTTTGCCATGGCCAAGGAACAGAGCAGAGCAGCCCAGCAAAACAGCCTGAATACTGTGAGACAGGCTGGCATCCTTCCCCTTGTTTGCTGACAGAATGCTCCCCTAAATCCAAAATGAAGCAGGAGAACCCCAGCTAAGCAAGAGAAGCTCCACACAAGTCTTGTCAATATTGACTACACCTGGGAGCTCATTAACAAAAGAGGAAAATAAAATTATTTGACCAACCCACAAAGTAAATTGACAGAAGTGCTGCTCTGAAGATGGGAGAGAAAGAAGCTTCCATAACATGTGCTGAGCCCACAGCAGAAGGAACATGTTAGAAAGGATTTGTTCCACTGCATTTCCACAAGAGCCCACTCTGAAAAAGAGTCTATTTACAACAATTTCCAGCTGCTTGTGGAAAAGCCACCCCAGATGTTTCCAACACCACAGTTGCTTCAACTCACTGTATGCACACTATGGGTCCATGTCAGAAACACCTGAATAAATGCTGGAGCACAACAGACACAGAGGAGCCTGGGTCCAAAATTAAAGTTATGATCAGAGGAAGAGCAGCTTTCACACACTTCAACATTTTATATTGCTCAGGCACTGAGGATCAATTCTCTTCAGCAGGAGAATTTCCCACTCTGGGTTTTTGCTGGAGCCATTCCTGTCACATAGGAAAAACTGGGCTACATTTTATATTTTCACTTCATTAGAATTTGAATTTATTTACATACAAAATAAGACAGGAGAAAGTTCTTTTATAGTAGCCCAACAATGGGCACCTTCACCTTGTAATAAGGATGCCTTAGGCAAGGCAGCTGCATTTACTTCAGGAGCATATATAAAATTCAGTGTGCTGGTATCAAACAGAAACAATAATCTCAGATCATACAATGCCAGTACATTCCAGTGGGCCCTTGACTATTAGGTAAAAAGAAAAAACAAAGCCAAAGAACCAAAAATAAAATAAAAAAAAAAATCCAAAACTTTTCACCACTTTAGTTCTGTTTAGAAAGCTACACAATGAATAAATTATGTCTTTCTGGGATAGTGTTTTACTCCTACATCTCAAAGAAATTCCGAGCTAATTAATTAGAGCAAGAAATTACATTGAGCAGGATAACGTTTTAAATGAAAGAAATGACTTAGAAACACCAATCAAAGATAATTTGATTATGATTAGCTGTGCTGAAGTCTAAGTCATTAAAATTGATGAAGGATGTTTTTACACTGGTCTATTCTATGTAATCCATTACCTACGCTATGCTCTGCGCTTCAAGTCTAACAAATGGTATCTGATAATTCAATATTGAAGACTAAAGTACTTTCAATGCACCATTTGCTTTCCTACACCAACATGTCTCCAATTAAAAAAAAAAAAAATCAGTAGCAAGTAGATTTGTGAAATTCTTCACTGGGAGAACTTGAGCTAACATGAAATATCCAGATTTTTCCCTGCTCGCCTTCTACATGGTCATGTTTAAATATGGCTGCTGCTTTATTCTGAACAGTCATTGTCCCACAAAAGTTACACCACGGTTGGTAAGAAATCGTTCCCTGTGCTTTCTGACAACTGAGGCTGCCCAAAGGTGCAAGGGTTCCTGCCATGCTCTCAGCTGAAGTGACGAGCCAGGCGAGCAGACCTGTAGTCGACGCGCAGCTGGACAAAGGAGTGAAGGATGTTCTTGTCCAGGTTAGCAAGTTGTTCTCCTGAGCAAACCTGCTTCAAATTATCTGGGGCTACAACCAGAAGGTTGCAAAGTGCATGCAGGGTATCAAAGAGCTGTAACACCAGCGCAATCTGCAGGCAAGGGAAAAGAAAGGCAAAAAACAGAAATAATGAAACGTGTCAGAGAATGAAAATCTGCATCTTCAAAATACTTCCTCCTGACAGAGGATGCACATCCCTCACTCTCTCCTCGTGAACAGGCTCACCTTGAAGTCTTTGGCACACTTCCTGTACTCAGCCACGTCACAAATGGCCAGCATTCCTCCCATGCAGCTGTAGGAATATTGCTGGAGGTGTTCATAGATGAGGCGATGGAAACGAACCCCAAGCTCCATCAGAACTGTGTCCACATTCTTACCATCCATGGAATTCCTGATCTTTTCCACCTGTTTTCTAACATAGCCACAGACTTTAACACAAGCCTGAATTAAAAAAATTAAAAAAATAAATGAGAATTAGGTAATAGACTTTCTAGAAATCTGTTCTTCTCAAAGTGGCTTCCACATCAGCCACTCACTTTAAACTTTCACAACAGATCACTGAAATTAGCCATTCTCCAGTTAATAATTTTCCAGCTTTTTTTCATTTGCCACACAAAGATGCAAAACAATGGATGCAAAACGATGGATGCAAGACAATATCCAATGAAGTTATAGTTCATATCAGTTCAGAATAGAATAGTTTAATTTGGACTTCTAATTCAATGATCCACCAAAGGAGGGGTGTGAGATGTGATTAAAACCCTCTTGTCAGCCACAGTTAAAAATCCAAATTAACAGCCACATGGACATACTGTTCCCACAGAGTACCAGACTCTACATCCTACTGTCCCACTTCTCCCACTCCCACCTGGCATTCAGGGAATGCTCTCATTTCTTCCCATTGAGTTTGTTCCCTAAGAAAATCCTAATGTGAGCCACCAGGGCAGCCCCTGGGCTGGGATTCAGACACACTCAGTGGCAGAGACCACACTGTGCAGCAAAGAATGTTCATGTTGTACCTGTGATGTTTTGCCATGTTCCTGCCATTCTGAGGGCAAAAAGCACCCAGCAACTAGAGAGTACCTGATAGCTGATTTTCTGAAACTGATAGCTTAAAGCTAATTATCAGCTAAAAGCCTTGTTCCAAATCTGGGCCTCTTGGGAGGGCAAAGAATGTGCCAGTTCCTCCAGCACCTACTGATTTGTGTCTGACATTGGATAAAAACTACTCATGTTCCTTTTCAGCTTGAGAAAAGAGTCCACAACAGAGTTGGGAGGTGCTTGGTGCCAAATGGAAGTAAATTAAGCAAATGCATGTTGTCTAATGCATGTTTGGTAAGGAATATCTTGTACCTGGTAAGAGTCAGGAGCTGGGACTTTGTTACTTACATTTGTATATTGAATCAAGACATTGTTTTCATCTTCTGGTTTAAAATCTGTCTTCTTTTGCTCTGCAGCCAAGATGTGCTTCATCTGTCCAATCATACAATTCAGTGTCCTTTAAAGTTACAAACACAGATTGGGTTTTGAAGGGAATGCTTTCATTTCCTTGATCTTTATATTTACATATACTAACACAATTCTGTGCAAAAGTAAGCAGCATAAAGCAACGAGGGAAAAAACCCAGCACTCAATATTTGAGTAAACTAAAGAAAATACACTGAAAACCAGCATTTATGATAAGAAGCAAGTGGTGCTAGGACATATCAAAGGAAATATTTCATTTAATATACACATTCTCTCTCTCTTCTGGAGTTGCAATGTAATTCTGTAGAGAAGATATCTTGAGTTTATGCAAGCAGTTAAAAAAGGAGCTTCAGCCAAAAAAAAAAAACAACACTAAAAACTCTTTCCAAAAACCCCTAAAAACTCTTTCCTCCAAGTTCAGTGTCTTGGAGCACAGCACACAGCCCACTGGCCTGCTGCTTTTAAAGGGGACACATTAATTGTGAGGCAATCCATTGAAATCCAGCTCTTCAGAGAAACTGGATAGCATCCTTCAATGCAGAGAGAATCTGAAGGAAGCATTCCAAAGAGTTTAGTAGAATTAGACCACTTTGCATCTTGGTCAGAAGCAAGCATCAGAAAACACTTGGAAAATGAAAGAGGGGTGAGGGGGAAGAAAAAACCTCTTCCTTTGCCAGAGCTTGGTATTTCTCTTGTTCCCAGAATTCTAATGGAGTTTCACAGCATCATTTATTTCTCTTTTATAAGATTTATCTGTTCAGAACATTATCTAAGGTTAAGGCCTTGCTTTCCTTTAAGTCCAAAGCAAAGGTCAAACAGCAAAGCAGGAGGCAGAGGCTGCAAACCTCTCCCAGTCCCCACCTTGGCCAGGAACATCCCTCTGGCTCCCTTCTCTTCCCCTCCCCTTTCCTTCAACCCCCTCATCCCTCCATCCACCCCCAAAAAAACCCAGTCAAGACCATTACAGGCCTTGCAGGGGTTGAGCTGGGCTGAAGGGGAGAAGAATATATGTATCCAAAAAGGGAGCAAGCTCCTTTTTTCCTATGCACAGAGCTCAGACTTGTATTTCAGGTGCACTTCATTCCAAAATCCACATACCAATAGAAATTTAAAGAAATTATATCTTGCATTGTCCTCAATTTTCATTTAAAATAAATACTCCCAGAAGGCTGTTTACATAAAATATACACTGAAAAAAAAACAGGTAATCTAATTCTGTTTGGCTAATAAATCACTTCTACAGAGGTAGATAATTGCTATGAATAGTATTGAAGAGCTGCAGTTGGACTTCCCCAGACTGGATAAAGCTGAAACCATCAATATTAAAAAATAAAGCAAATTTTCTAAAACTCATTCCTTTAAGCAAAGAATCAGTTCTCAACAATTCAATCAGTTCTCAACAGCATCAGTGGCACCACAAAGCAGCATGAAACAGGCACACAAACACATTTTACATGTAAGATTAATCTCAAAATGAAGCTCTTTTCTATGTGCTGAAACACAATTTTTTTTGAATTCTCCATCCACAAACCTTTGAATGTACTGTCTTCTGACAAGGACTCATTCTGCTAAGTCTTACTATCACTTTTAAGACATTAATTATTTAACACAACCAGACACAAACTGCTACAATACTGATGGCTGACCTGTACCTGCCTAGATCCAATCTGATGGCCTCAATGCCTCAAGTATTTCCAACTTTGTGTTTAAGCCTCTAAGGTCACCTGCAGCAGGAGCAGCTAAAAATCACAATTGCCACTTACAACCCTTATTTCCACCTTTCTCTTTGCACTTGCAGAAAATAACACATCACATCAAAAGTAGGGCATCACACAACAGCTCCATTCCCTAATATTAAGCTTATTAGTTTATTATTTTCCTCTGCTGCAAAACAGCTGTGATTTTAATTTGCAATTTTTATAGCTATCCCCTCATTTTTATTCTGAGAAATAGAAAAAAGATTAAATGAGTCACAACCTCAAAGCAAATCAATGTCAGAATCAAAATTATTCCAGGTCTCCAGACTTCTACGACTCGGTCTAATCCATAGCACTGCACAGATTCCAGCAAATCATTTAACCTATTTTTGTCAAACCTTGCTCCTAATGGAAATCCTGCAAGTGTTTAACCTATTTCAATCATCATTTCTCCCTCTTTCCAAGTAGAAAAAACACAGTTTGAGACAATAAGGTAACACTGAATTATTGCACTCTTTCAACATAACCAAAATGGTTTAACATCCTTCCAGAGTATTTATGGGTCAGAAATCCGCCATGGAAAACATGACCTAATCATTCTAACCACATAAAAATCTAAATTTCCTATGCACAATAATGCATGTTTATCTATTTTTTAAAAATATTAAAATATCAATTTTGTGTTCAGGATTAGTTTATGCTTAACATGTATCACAAAGGAGTTTTACAAGAATTAATAATGAAGTTTAAATTTCTACTTGCCTATCAATGCCCATATCCAGCTTCACTTCCATTTGTTCTATGATATCTTTTTTCTTCTGAAGGCATTCAGATAATTTAGGAGAAGAACTGCAACAGTATAGAAGGTTAGATATGTGACAGTGTTTAAATATCAAAACAAATTTGTCTGCTGGGTTTGCTGCTCACTACAGGATCTACTGAAGATTTCCCATCCCCTCAGAAAGGGCACAGCCAAAAACCCCCTTTAGTCCCACCTGGAATGCAGCAGCAAAGTCTCCAAGGAGCAACATGTCTCTCCTTCTTATCAATACTCTTCCTATCAACTCTCTCCCATTTGTTTCCAAAGGAACCAAATTTCTTTAAATTTCCCTTCTTCCCCCTCCCATGTTGATATTTTATCTTCCACAATATCAAGTTGAACTACTCCAAGCATAAATTCCTCTTAATAGAGCTGAGGAATGAGAAAAATTGCTTTCTTCACCAAAAAAAAAGACATTTACAGAGGAAATGCCAATCAAAACAAAGGTACCTGATCAATGGCATCAGATGATCATTGAACTGTTTGTCAAATAAATGGAAAATAGTATTGGCTTGGTGGACAACATCCAAGAAATAAAGATTTGCATTCTTTGAATCAGAAGAGGGAATGCCTAAAGCAAAGAAGGTTTCATTAGAATTGTAACGATATGCAGTTCTTATAATTAGCATGATGACTTTTTAAGTATGCAGAATTTTTCCATGAATGCTTAAATCACAGGCTTAGAGTTTCAAAAATTTACCACGGTACCAGATATAGAATTCTTCTGGTAGCTATATTGGTAACAAGCAGAAGCACAGAAATACCTTACTGGTGAAATTTCTAACAGCAAAACAAAAGAGTCAATTTAAAAACTCCTTCAGAATGTGAGTTTGATGCTGCCATGTAAGAAAGACAGGTTCCCACTGTCAAGATTTTAACAACTTCAAGTTGTTAAGTAGTTTTCTTATTTATTACTACTCCAACATCCACAAATATACAAATAAGCATGAAATTCTTATAAAAATTAATGCACTAAGCCTTAATATAAAAATATTCTCTTGTTGTGACACAGAGAACAATTGAGGGAGTGCTGATGTCCCAATTTCTATGCTAAAAATGTGTTTGAAGACAGAAGCACGTTTCCATCTGTGCATCAATCCCCCAAATGAAAGTTACACTTCAGAAGCCATTAAATGTCGACCCCCAAACACACAAAACAAATTTCATTTAACCAACACATCCTGAACAAGGCCAATCAATAAGGCACAGCAAGGACCTGCACAGATCATCTGCACAGAAAGGCCAAGGAGATGAAATGCTCAGGAAATTCTGTACTCACCAGCAAGGCCTGTTTCTAATGCATAATCGATGTGTTCAGTACATAAGAACTCTACAAGCATAGAAAAAATTCTGAAAGCATTCTTGGGTAAGTCAGAGGGATCAGAGAGCTTTGAAGAAAAAGAAAAAAATTATCCTAAATGTCAGTTCTACATACATTTGAAAGTTTATTGGATACTGCATAGGGGATAAGCTTAAAATGTAACAAGTATTCCAGAATAATTAGAATTTTATTGGAAATGAAAGTTATCCATACAGAGAATTATTTAGGACAGCCTACAGCACCAATAAACCCTTCAGCATTTACAAGTGAACTGAAGCAAAGTAAAGTAAACAACAAGTAAAAGTATAAACAGTTTGTAATAATAGTAAGGGTAATCATAAAATAAGATATTAACTATTAGTCCTTAGAACAGTTTTCCAGATGCAATCTCAGGCATTACCTAACCTGCATGCCACTGGGTGCTGGGCAAATGCCCACAGAAGAGATTGCTCTACCCATGGCCTGTATTTTTATTCCTCTAATGCTCTTCTGGCACTGGCCACAGTGAGAAGCAGGACACTGGGTTAGCTGGACCTCCAGTTTGTGTTCTTTTATCACTGGAGCAAAAATAATGCAGCTGAACCTCAGCTCCATTTAGCACAGCTCAGCTGGAGTCAATGGAGCATGAACACTTTTATTAAGTGAGGCAATGCCCACATTTACACACAGCATCTGGACTTTGATGAGCTGTAAGCAACGTGGGATTTTGGACAGCAACCTGTCAGTAAATCCCTTCTCTAAAGGAAAATGTGACAGGGCTTTTGTACCTAAGAAATTCAGCTTTGGTTCTTAAGGAATTAGGTGCAGACTTTTATGAAGCTACAAGTAAAAAAGATTACTACTGCAAGTAGTAATTTACACAACACTCACAAATATTTCTGCTGTATTCCCCCCAAAAACTAAAACAAAACGACAAGAGAGACTCCCAAACACTGAAATATTTCAATGGCTACATCAGAATTACCAATTTATTTTTCCCAAAGCAGTCACAGCTGGCCCAGGCAGTTTATCTGCACACATCTGCTGTGTGATATAAATACCACAATTAGTTAGCCAGGGACTAACTTATCTTTTGCACAGTGAGCTGCCTTGACCACAACCCCCTAAATTCTCAAACCCTAATTCTAGAAACCTCCTTACAAGCCAAGATCCATTGGGGTTTTCACCCCAATACAACTATTTTTAAATAATTTATATTACATCTGATCCCAACAGGAAGGCAGAAAATTAAAAGGTTGTGCACATGTGGAAAAAGTTAATTTATATCACGAATTTAACAACTGCTTCCAGCAACTGGGATATTGAGAAAAATAATCATCTACCTTCTTGTCTTATAGTCACTGATTCTCACCTGAGGAAGGTGGTGATCCCAGGGTGTGCAGGTAACAGTCCTGTGTCTGTGTTCTATCCTTGGCCCCACTCAGTTTATAAAATATTAAACCACCTAAATATCTCATGTGAAGTTTTTCTGCCCTAAGCTCATTTAGACTGTTAGAGGAATTAAAATTTCCAAGAAACCAGGGTGTTTAGCTAATAAAAAAACCACTAGCATTTAAGTCTGCAATTAGATTTAAAGGGTTTTCATTTACACCAACTACCAGACAAATATGATTGACAGGCAGTAAAACCAGCAATTTAATCAGAAGTAAAATACCTTTTTCAGGTTAGATTAAAGCATTTAAAGAACAGTAGAGGGTTACCAAGGTAAACAATGTTTAAGACTATTCCTCACAGCATTTTACTGGTGATCAGTCACTAAGGCAAGAAGAAATGACACTTGGCACAGGAAATCAACTGTTGAACTATTCACTGTATTTTTAAAGCAGGAAAAGAAAACCACACTAAAGGTTTCTCAGGTCTTGGGTCTAATTTAGTGAGAAAAGCAATGTAGCCAATAGGTTTAACCATCCTCACTTCTTCCAAAAATAGACAGTATTGATAGCTACAAAACACAAATAGACCAACATGTAACAGCAAACCCTCAGCCTCCACTGTGGCTCCATTTCCATGAAAAACACAAGAGAGAATTTAACCATGTCCTTCCTTCTTCCTACCACATCTCAGCCAAAAACTTCAGCTCAAGACTTAACCTCACACACAAAATGAGACCACGAAGGGAGATGACAGGAAGCAAACTTACCCTGTGACATCTTTCAAAAGCTTGCTTGGTTTCTTGCAAAAGGTTAACCACCACTTCTTGTGACAGGAAAGTTTCCCCATGTGTGTCAATGCTTGGCCCCAGGGGCAAGTTTGTTCGTTGCCTTAGTCTCTCCTTGAGGTCTTGAATACTGGAACAAAGATATGCCCCAAGAAGATTTCACTGGGAGGAAATTTTGATACTCAAATTCAACAACAATTCCAGATATTTTAGTTGTTTACTACAAAACAGGACCCAAGACACAGTTTAGGATGTGCAAGCATTAAGACAAGTCTTGCAAGCTTTAAAAAAACAAAAGGTTGCCAGTAAGTGCAAAACTACCACCTCTGATTCCATGGTCAACTGTGTTCTAGCAGGGCATGTTCACACATGGGAGCAGCTATTCCCCTTTGTGGAATAACAGGAATTTCAGTGGAATCCTACAGCACTTCTGCTCTGTGGACAAATTTCTCCTCCATACACTCTGCCACACTGCACTTTGCAAACACTAATGAGAGCTTCCTATCTCATCCACACCCACCAATCCTCTCATCCTCATCCATTATCTCAGCAGTCCTTTATTTAGTCAAGCATGCTCCAACACATTTCCATGCATAAAACAACCCATACACTTACTCACTACAATAAATTTAATTTTCCCCAAGAAAATTAAATTTTCATCTTTGCTTTTTTTAATTACTTTGCTGCTGCTTTTTCCATATCATTTCTCACTCCTGACACACTGAACCCAGTAGCTCTTTGAAAGCTGCAGTAGCCTCAGCACCTCTGCTTCACACGAGTTTTAACACTTCCTATCCCACTTCTCACTACTCCTTCATTAGTTTTTCTACCCTGAGGATAATGAAGTCTTGTTTTACCTTTCTCTAAGTCCATTGCATCTTCTGGGCTCACTAAGAGCTTTCTCACTGACATTGCTATGGTCTTTTCCCCTTCCTAGGTCTTGGGAGGGGACCACAAGACCTGGGCAGGTGAAAAAAAATGTATGCTTTTAGATACACACATATACATGCTTTAGGTACCTTAGTTTTGCTTCAGTCCTTTTGTGGATCTGGATCCTAAGTTGAAACATAGGTTTAACTGGTATTTTTCATTTCCAGTATGTACAAATACCATGCACTGAGTACAACATGTACTGAGAGCAACACATTTTTGAGCAGAACATAAAGTGAAAGCAAATTATAAAAAGCTGTAGGTCTTTGGCAGTTCATCACTGCACATCTGACATGGCAAATCCAACGTTTCTCCCCTCACCACCTCCCTTCCATTTTAAAATCAGGAAACTTCCCAGAAGGAACTTACCCTCCAGTGCCAATGGACCTCTTCTGGTGGTTTTTGGAATCATAGTAGCGTTGCAGAATCATAGCACTCCTGCTTTTCAAATACCCAATTTCCACCTCTATGTAATTCTCCAAGTAGGAAATGAAAATGGCCTTGATAAGCTTAGACAAGAAAGTCTGCTTATCAGTACCCAAGTTAAACTCCATCAATTTGCTTGACAGATTAGTGGTTCTTTATGCAAAAGAAACAAAGAAGGGAAGGGGAGGAAAAGGTTGACTGTGGATGAATTACAGCATTACACATTTGTAAAGTGCACAGCACAACAGAACCCCGATGGTGATTAAGACTTGGAGCAGTTTTACACTTCAGTACAGAATTTTGCATAATTCATGCTTAATTACATACAGCATCACTGCAATCAGGTTGCCAGTGAGATGGGGAGGACTGGCTTTGGCAGAGTTTTAAAATTACTCTTGAAGATCACAATACTTCCCATCAAAAATAATAAGGGCAATCTTAAGTTTTCTTTAGGAAAGCCATTGCTGCAAAGCTTAATGGCCAAAAAATCTTTTCACCTTTAATGAGAAGTTTACATTTTTGGCTTCTTTTTCTACACCTTGATAACAAATTGATCTATTACAAGACAATATCTAAAACAAAAATTTTATCATTGATGCATAAATACCTTGTATACAGATCATAGAGATTCTTAAGATATTGTTCTGCATCTGATTTCCTGTGTTCTTCCAGCTGGTCCTTTACATAACTCTGTAAAATTTGGTACATCTGTTAGAAGATCAAGTGACAGCCACAGGTTGTACTCATTACTTCCTAGATCACAGGTAATTTACTGCAAAGTGGAGATCTTACTTAAGGTAATTCATCTATCCTTTGTTTTTACATCTGTAATTTATACATCCTGCATTATCTACAGAGGGAGTTAAATGCACTTGCAGAAGAAAATTGTTTAATGTGTGAAGCAAAGACAAAAGATGGCTTTGAAAACATGTTTGACCAACTATCACAAAATCCCCTCTTTTTAAGAATCAAAAGCACCAGAGGCCTCAGGGCAGTTCTGCAGCTGACAGTAGGCAAAGGACATGGTTACATACTTGCTTATCATAATACATACACAAAGCAGATACAAGCTTAGAGTCTGCTTATCACTGAATATTTGGACAAAAATATTATTTACCATAAAACACTAATTCAAAACTGACACACAAAACTGGGGTTGAAACACAAGCTCAATCTCTCCACCATAAGAACAACACCTACAGGGAAATTGCTTTTTTGCAAGGCAAGTCATGTTGTTGACTTTAAGCACTTAAGTGAGTGCATTTGCAGGGAAAAACTTAGTAACTTCAATTATTCTAGATTTTCATATAAAAATTGCAATAGCTGCAAGGCAGTATTCACAACATAAATTATTTTCAGTTATTAAATGCTAACCTGACACATGACACCCAGTTCCACGAATGAACAAATTAAAGACATGAAATGTGCAAGTTCTTTTCCTGACATATTCTTGGAAGGGGGCATAGAGAACAAATCAAACACATGTATGACATCTCATGAATTACCCAGTGAACACAGAAATTCCCTAACAATTTTACATATTCAGTTTGAGTGTTTTCAGCCACCTTGTATATAAAACAGATTTATGTGATATAGGCTTGATTATCTGAATTGTTACAGAACAATGAATTATGATTTTACAGCCTTTTGTAAAGGTTACAAATGCTCATTGTTGCAAATTCTCACTAATTGCTATTTCTAGATAAAGTGTTTTTTATTAAAGGGCTCTTCAGTGAGCTTCAACGTGCTAAAATTTGAAATACCTGAAGTTTGACTTCAAAGATATTTTGAATTAGTTTGGCTAGCACAGTCTCTGGATTGCTGAAGATTTCTCCAACTTGTTTATTCACTCTCTGGCAGAGAATGGCTGCATCTTCAAAGACATCATTCCTCAGGAATGCACCCTAGGGATTGAGAAGCACATTTCATAGTCTATTTACAACAACCTGTAGGGCTAAATAAATCAACACCCAAAGAAATAATAAAACAAACTGCATTACCTCTTGACACTGCTTTATGTACACATCAACACAGTGGGAATAGCCCTGTGGAAGGAGCAAAACAACTCAGTGTTAGAGCAGGTTGGCCATGCCTTCAGTACAAATTGAAATCAGGGAAATGCAACACTTGTGAGAAAGTTACTGCAAAAAAATACAGATTCATTCAAAGTGTAGACTTTTTTAAACCCATTTTTGTTACAGATCTAACATAACTCCACTTACCACCACTCTGCATGGATCTACACATCAAGTTTCAACATTCTTTCTCAAGCATAAAAGTCAGTTCACACACAAGCAAGAAGAGATTATCTTAGGAAGTTCTCCACTGATGCTGCCTCCAATCCCCATCATCTGCCTCCTTTATTCCCCTGCATTTGATTTCAGATTGAACATCTCAGCACTTAAGAAGTTACACTTGATATCTGACATGAGGGTTGTGCCCACATAAATACATTCACTCAGAACAGGCACTTATTGTACCATGGGTTGCTTTCTTCATGTATTTAAATTAAACCCTTCAGTTTTTACCTTAAAATGAAGCAAAACTGCTGCTACTTCTCTCATTCTGGAGATTTCTCCTCTCCGCTGAGCACTGGTAAACTCTTGAATTAACTGGCACTCTAAATCGTGGTACTTACCTGGGGAGGAAAGGGGATAACAACAAAAACCCATCAGGCTACATAATACAGGCAAAAACTGTAATGCTGACAAGTATTGCTTCCTTTTTAATCATCTTTAACAATTCAAATATAGGCATATGGATGGAACTGGATAGATAACTTACTTGCTATCTTTGATTTTACTTCAGAAAACCTGTTAACAACAAAAAAAAATAGCATGATTAAATTCAAATCCACATCACATGAGAAATCACAGGCATCCTGGATCATGAATAGCAGGCACTCGACTTAAAAATGAAAACATGTAACACAAAGACGACAGAAAAGTTACCAGCTTTATATCCCTAAAAACCTACAAGCATCTAATTCAAATCTAGCATTAAGTCAGCAAAGCAAAATTATCCCATTAAAAGTCTGCTAAGCAGTTTAGGATGTGTATGTAAAGATGATCCTACAACACGAGTGCATGAACACAAATTTGAGAATAGAGGAGAGAGAAATAAGCAGACAATCCAGCTCAAAGGCTGCATGAATCACTAAGCACAGCACCAAAAAAGGAGACAAGGGAAGCATCAGGAAATCAGAGCTATGCCAAGATTTATTTTCTTAAAAAGATGTTCAGATAGATTTTTACCTGTCAAAAGGCAGTTCCTGTGCAATCAAATGCAGTTTCTGAATAATATCAGCTGCCTCTTTAATCTGTTGAGAGGAAAACATGACAGAATTATTAAAGAAGATCTGATTTTGGGCTATTCCTTTCCTCCCCCTCCACTGTGCTATTTTCATACACGAAGTTCCTATTTCTAAAGCTGGTTGAGTTGACAAACCCGTGGAAGAGCTCAACCCCTTCAAGTTCCCATATGCACTTTTAAGATGCTTAAGGTATTTTTCTTCAACATAAAGTTATATAGGTCAAAACATGATGAAAAGTCTTGTTACATGTTCCCACTGGGGATGTCTGTGGAAGTATTTGAGCTGCCTGGACAAACAGTTCATACCAAAAAAAGCCATGACCATGTTTGGCATGGAGAAGGGAGAAAGGAGAAAAAGGGGATCAAAGCAGAGCATTCTCCCAAGGAAGGAGAAGTGGAAGCTGTTTTAGAAATTATAAACTCTGAGGCTCAAAGCAAAAATCAAGATGAAAGTCAGTTAATTACACAGCTACAAAATAAGAATAGCTGTAAGAATACAAAAATTGATAAATAAAGATAACACATGGTGCAAACTTGTGCTCTGTCCTGGGCAGCAAAACCTTTTATCATTTATTCTCCCACCACCAACCAGCACAGGAAGTGCATCCAAGCAGTGCTTAGGGACTGCTTCATTATGCTGAACAAAATGATGGAAAACATTTGGAAGTGTGAGGAAGGCAGCTGTTGGCAACTGAACTTCAGTGGATTGAAGCAGTGCTGACTGGGCCAAACCAGACACAGCTCTGGGGTGGTTCTCCAGGCTGTACTGAGCTGTCCTGGTGATCAGCAGCACCTCAGAGAGTGATGAAAACACTGTGGGTATTGGGGGTATTGACACAAACCCAGGTGGACAGGGAGGGCAATGGCACCTGGTTCATATCAGGAATAGTGTGGCCACAGGACCAGGGCAGTGATTGTCCCCTGTGCTGGGCACCTCAAACCCTGGGGGCAGTTCTGGGCACTTCAAAACAAAATATTGAGGGGCTGGAGAGTGTCCAGGGAAGGGAACAGAGCTGGGGAAGGGGCTGGAGCACCAGGAGAGGCTGAGGGAGCTGGGGGGGCTCAGCCTGGAGCAAAGGAGGCTCAGGGGGAACTTCTGGCTCTGCACAACTCCCTGACAGGAGGGGCAGCCAGTGGGGGTCAGGCTGTGCTCCCAGGGAACAAGAAATGGGAAGAGGAAACAGCCTCAAGTTGTCCCTTGGGATGTTTAGATTCATGTTAGGAACAATTTCTTCACAGAAAGGGTTGTCACTGGCACAGCTGCCCAGGGCAGTGGTGGAGTCTCCATCCCTGGAGGGATTTAAAAGCCATGTGGATGTGGCACTTCAGGCCACGGTCCAGTGATGACCTTGGCAGTCCTGGTTTAATCGTTGGACTTGATGGTCTTAGAGGTCTTTGCAACCTGAATTATTTTATGATTTAAACCTTTATAAGCTGACACAATGGAGAACATGGAGAATATGTGGTTTATCTCGTTCTTCCCATTAGTGATGATCCAGGGAGCTGAAGTGAGAGGAATGGAAGCAGTGAAATCCTATTCTCCCAGCACTCAGAGCAGGCTGGATTAAAACTTTTCAAGAATAGAACCAGACACACAGGTAAGAATAGAGAGCAGAGGCATCACATTAGGTTGGTTGTTCAGCAAAAACAGGGGCACTCAAAGTACATCCATTCTGACTATTAAGAGCAGCTTATGTTTTGAACTGTCAGCTTACAATAGCCTCTTAAGTCAAAAGCTGCTACACTCCTCAAATAAATCCAATGAAGGAGCAGTTATTTCTATTAGCTTACAGCAACCTTAATACCTAACAACTGTGATCAATACTGATGTCAGGAGCACAGTCTGTATATCAGCACTTATTCACCAATGCTACCAAAATCAAAATAAACCAAAAAAAAACCCCAAAAAACTCACAAACACAACATTTTCTTTGTCTCCTCTTCACACAATAGCTGTTAACTAACTTAGATTTTATTGAATTCAGGACCTTTTCTTATGCACAAGAGAAGCCATGACAAATCAATTCTCCATGGTTTCTGCTTAAACCCGGACATATTTCATTTTTAATTGAATCAGGCTTCTGTAAACTATTAAAATCAAAACAAATATCGATTTTGTAAAATACAATTTAAACACTAAAATATATGTGGAAAAAACCCAATTGAAAATCATGGAGAAATAATGGCAAGAGAGAATTTTAACACAAAACACTTTTAGGCATAAGTTAAAAGGCAAAACGAAATAATACTGAGTCCAGAACACAAACAGAGAAATGGACATAAGAATAAAAGCAAACATATTAAACAGGACAATATTATGGTGTGATAAACAAGTGAGCTGCTAGATCATTTTGATAATTTAATTCTGTTAACTGGGGTGATTTGCTCACTTCAAGAATCTTCATTACAGAAGAAAGACTGGTTAGCTGGCAGCACAAGAGAAATTACAAGGATTCAGAGGATGAAGACACAATCCATAGGATGGGACAGCAAGGAAAACCTTCACAGAGATAAGTCAGAAAGTGCTCGGTATGGATGGGAGAAAGCAATGTGGGAAGCAACAAAAGGAGTGTAGGGAAAAAAAGGAACCCAACAGATTTTAAGAACTGACACTGTTGAGAAAATATCAATTAGGAAATAGCTGTATTATATTCTTTTCGTGCCTCTCCTTTCACTGTATCCCCTCAATGTCTCAAAGAAAAGTCCACACTTGTGAGGGCTGGCACAGCACAAAAAAATTGTAACATCCTCCAAAACACTCCCTAAACCCCCCACTGGTTTGAAAATCAGAAGACACTGACAAAGCACTAAGGTTTCACATTTAAGAATATTTGTTACCATCTCATACTTTGAACTAAAAATACTTCTAACGATGCATTAAGATGTAACAGCTCGTGTCTAAGCAGGCTCTTTGACAAACACTACTTCTGGTTACTGTTTAAAGTAGGAAGCAAAATGTTAAAGAATCCCCCTGGCTGAAATGAGCCTCAGTAACATAAGTTGTATCCAGAAATTCTTGTTTGTGTTCCCACACCCTTCCCCTGCAGACTGGCACAAGACTTTATATTTGTCTTGCTCCAGATTTGCTGAATACCTTATTATTCTTCAGGGTGTATCAAGATTCATCTGTTTACAAATTTCCAGGTTTACCTTATCTATCTACCAGATTATTCTGGTCCTCCAGCAGGATGTATTACGAAACTTGAATTTCAAAATAAAGTGAAAGTTGAATTCTATGAGCCTCTTGAGCAGACAACACAATTCTCTAAATTATGTTTTGTTATTTACCATGCTGTCATGAAATATCTTTAAAATGCATGTTTTATTACTACTTAGGAATAAAAGCAAAGAAAAAATTCATGCAGCTCTGGAAAAGGCTGTCCCTAGAATAACTTTCAGTGTGTTGAAACCTTTCTGTTTCCCTTGGAAATCTAGTGAGTTTTTCTCTGCTCCCTCTTGAATTAGGGCAAACTATCAACTGGTAATTACCATATATCCACAGACCATGAATCCAAAGTCACTGTGCCACTGATTTCTTGGGAATACAACTATATAAAATGATTAGTTTTTCATTTTCCTGAGAGATACCTGCAGCTCAGTGGAGAGGGGGTGACTATTAACCTGTTCTCAGGTCTTCTGTGAGCTGCATTTCAAGCACTTTTTTTTTTTTTGCTGAATGTGCAAATCAAGTTTTTGCTGTTCCCACATATTATAATTTTTTCCTGACTACAATCATACCACTGCACAGAATTTAAGGAGAGAAGGAGGATTCTTCAGGATACACCACAAAAAAGGAAACCCCAATAAACCCAAACCAACAACTTAAACTGCATTGGGAAATCCAATATGTTCCCTTTGCTTACAGCTGGACTCTTTTCCTCCAGTTTATTTCTGTTTGCCACACCACTCAGACTGTATTTGCTTCATGAACATACTCTTGAAGCACAACAAAAACCAAAATGCTTTAACATTTCTTTGAAGTTTTCCTGCCTGGTTCCTCTAAATTCCAAGGGTGGAGACATAACCACAGGGCTGCACAAAGCCCAAAGGCATGCTGTGACAAAAAGGTACCCCAGGCCAGTGGACTGACCCAACAGAGCAAAGTTTCACAAAGAAGTTGCATTCAGAAACGTTCTGCATTACAGGATGGAGCTGAGGCAAGGGGTTCAAAGGAAAAAGGCAGATATTGTGTGCACTCCAAAGTTGCCCTCCCAGCGTTTCCCAAATCTCCGATAATTTCATAAAATGAAAAATGCCAACATTGCCACATTCAGCATCACTGAATACAAATGCTTTATCAGCAATCTGCAGCCCAGTGTTGTTAATTTACATTTCAGAACAATGCAACTTTAACAAGTCAGTCACTCAGTGGTTTGAAGTCTGACCATGGTAAGTCATGGTAGCAGCTTGTAATTAGGGCAGTCCCGCTTCTCGCTTTGAACTGCTTTCATCCCGCTGACAGCTCTTACCTTTTCAGAGTTTGTAAAAACATCAGACTTCAGCTCTCCATCCAGAAACTCATTAAAGTATTTCATCAGCTTCTGAGCCTCCACAGCCCGTTGCCGTGGCGTGTTTACCCCCTCCAGCTGGTCGCCAAGGTGACAGACCTTGGTTGCTACATAGCTGATGTGCTCATCCAGTTCTTGGAAATGTTGGAAGGCAACCTGGGAAAACACAGACAGGACATTAAACTCATCATTTCCATTCCATGCACTTCAGGAAACACCAGATTTCCTTCAGTAAGAAGCACAGTGAATGCAGGTGCTGCATCTCAGAACCACTAATTAATTACACACAACCCATTAAAGTTCAGTGTATTCCTTTAAATGACTGTGAAGGCTCCCTACTTCCACCACTGCTCACCCTCATTACTGGCACTTGCAGATAAGCCCCCTTTGAGAGGAGAAATTGTCATCAAAATCTCTTTATTTTATCTCAAACAGCAACATCCTGTACACCAAGAAATGTTAAAGGAGCACAGGATGCTTTTAAAACTTGCACAGCTCCCCACTGACTCCACTCTTGGGATTTACCTGGTTGCTTTTCTGCAGCTCTTGTACTTTCTTGGCAAATTCCTTTGCTTCCTTCTGGCATTGCTGTTCTAGTTTCTCCACCTTCCTCTGAATCCTTTCATCCATTACCTGTAATTCCTGGATATGATTTACAAATTCTTCCAATAATCTGATTTAGAATAAAAGACAGGAAAACAGACTTGAGTTTGAGAGACACTGTCCCCTGCACAGAGTTTAAAACACTTCAAAGAAAATAACTTACTGAGGCTGAAATAACCATGTCCAACTTAGAAATATTTCTAAATTAAAAACAAACAAACAAACAAATAAATAAACGTATTTTTAAAATTTAAATAGTTTAGAAATTTTCTGTTTCTTTTCTCCATATCCCAGTCACTGGTGCTCAGGAAATGGGTTATTCCCAGATCCTCCACAGCCATAAAATTCATGTTAATAACTGAAAACATCTGAAACATTTGAGAACTCTGCTGTCCAGGTTTAATGTCAGAAGAAGCTTTTAGTCCAGTCAGTTACCAAGGCACAATTCCTTAAAAAAACTGGATTGAGGCAGATGTTGGTGACTCTTTTGCTTCACTCCCTGCTTGCCAGAAGCCCAAGAGCAAGCACATTGCATGAGATTCCACAAAAAGCCACAAGGAACACATCTAAGCTTACAGAATTGTATTTAAAATAAAATTTAAATAATAGTGACACATAGCATTCTTTCAAACAAAAGCCTAGAGAGAATCTGCAGACAGTTTCTATGAATTTTAACAAACTGATTCAGTCTGGGGTTTGTTTTTTAAACAGGTGTTGTGTCAACTCTCAATATAACAAGAGAAGAAAGAAGCTCAAGAAGAGTCAGCCGCTGGTCAGGTTTTCAGAACAGAAATAAAGACTCCAAAACTCTTTCTAGCAAACAAAAGCAGCATCTTCTAAAAATAGAAAAGAAAAAAACATACACCAAAAGGCCTGTTTCTGTTTTATATATATTGACATTCTTTCTTATTAAGTCATGTATAAAGTTCTGCACAGGATACAGGCCCCAGACTGAATGTCAAGGGTTCAACATCTTGCTAGAAATCAAAAAATATCCTTTCTCTTCTCACATGCCTCCAAGGTGCCAGACTACTCCAGAAGAAATGTCCTTTGAACAAAACAGGTTGATTTTCTGACATTTTACTAACTCAGATTAGTTTATCACGAGATCACATCCCCAGAGCTGCCTCTCTTCCCATCCTACCCATTTGTGCCTTTTATTTGCACCAGGGATGCAAACTACTGTGTCTTAAACAAGGCAGCTCAGGAAACTACAGCAAGAAACTCATTAAATTGGCTTAACTATCATAGAAGTGAAGCTTCATATTTAATCCAGCAGCTCTAATACTTTGAAACATTCATGTCCGACAAGGACAAACAACATCAATTCTCCTTCATTCAAAAGGTCTCAATCAGAAAGTGGCTTTCCCTGCTCTTGTTACTGAATAATTAGTTCTGAATAATTGGCTCATGGTCACAAATTTTAGCAATCCTCCCAAATGAAAACCTCCTTGGACACACAGCACCACCACACACAGGCTTTTTGTTACACGTGGAATAAAACAGCACCATTGGAGCCACATTCCCTTTGACCATTGTGCAATTTGCTTTTACCTTTTCGGATCAAAAGCTTCTCCACCTCTGGAACCTCCTCCAGGTGTTCTCCATGCCAGGCGTTCAATGTATTCATCTGCCACAAAAGGCTCCTGGCCACAGAAGAAAAACTCCTTACAATGTGCCCCAGCAGGTTGGTTGTTCCTCAGGCAGCTGCTCACACATCGTTTTGAAAGTGTTTAGAAGCTTTACTACAATCAAGTGTTGACAATTACTGCATCACCTCTTAGGTTTACATATTTATTCTTGAGAACATTGCTCTTAACATGGTGAGTTTGAACATCAAGTTTAGATATTATCAGCCTGCTTGTAAGAATTTGCTGCAGGTCTGTGAAGAGTTGGCTCTACATGACCTTGTTTCCAGCTGAGCTGTCAATACCAAGTGCCTGAACCCTGCAGCTGATTTGAGAGGTTACATCACCAGGGCCAGCCATCAGCTGCACAGCAAAACAGAGAATTCATCTGTTTATAAAAATTACGTGGCAAAATGAGGTTTTTTTGGCAGTTGGTCAGCTCTCTGGCAGAGGTCACACCATGGCATCACACACAGAACTGAGCAGGGCACTGCCCCGTGGCAAAAGCAGCACGAGGTGCCACTGGACACGGCCCAACATCAAACTGCAGCTGCAGAAACAAAGCAGATAAAAGGGGGGAAAAGGCATAAAGACAGAGGATAAGCTGGATTTCCAAAAGCAGAAAAAACAAGGCATGAGTGATACTAAAACTCAAGGTTACACAACTTTCTTCCATAATATTTGCTGGTTCTTCCATAAAAACACCACTCAAGGGTAAAGAGTTAAGATTACTTCTCCACCCAACATTTTCTGAGGGCAGACACCTCATTTATAAACCAAGAGCTCCTATTTTAGCTGGCCTAACACTTACACCAGCTCCAACATTTCATCATGTAGTTAATACTAAATTACTCTATGCACAGTCCAACTTTTAGCATTTTAAAAAATAGTATTTATCACTACAGCAACACTGATTTAGATACTAACATCAGGGCATCTAAGACCAAGAAGAAAAGTATTCTCCCAGCCACCAGAATTTCATAGAAAGCTTTTAAATTACAAACAGCAACAGCTCTAAAAGTGTGAAACAACCCAAAACCCATCCACAGAGCTGGGAGTGGCTCTGGCTAATAGGGGCATGAAACAAGTGAACATGCCACCACTGCTTTTGATAAAACTTGGTTGAAAAAAATTAAAATACTAAAAAATAAACAGACCTCCACAAATACCCAATTGCTTGGTGTATTAATTTGTCTGCAACTTTGTCACAAGTAATAGGGAGTTAGTTTAATAGCTAAAACCAAGGGATGAAAAGCAAATATTGCCAGGTCAAGGTCTCCTTCCTCAGAAACAAATTGTGTCCTATCCAGTCAGGCCCAGGCACTAAAGAGGAAAAGTTTTTAAAATATACTTTGCTATACTCTGAATCCTGCTAAACAGGGCAGAAATTTTACCCTTTCAACAGAACACTCAGTGACTCCTCATTCACAGACTGAATCAAGCAACTGTGTTGTGCTCAGCCTCCTTGGCTACACTTCAAAAATAACTGGCTGATACCACATAAAAACAATTTCCCTACAAGTCACTCATGTCTTTAACCCAGTTCTTCCTGATACACAACGTTAAGTTTCCTTTACATGAATCCTTTTCATCAGAAGTCACAAGGCCACGTTTTCATGCCAAGTGTAAATTCTCTCCTTATGCCATCTTGATATCTTGAAGTTTGGGAACATTTTTGCAATTTTAATTACATGTGAGTCATTCAATACAGTAACGTTCCCTTCAGGGGAGTCCTCCAGCTTGCTAATTACCTTAGGGCTCTCTGCAGCTCTCTTCCTTTATATGAAAAGCCACAATCTTTCCTTTGAATATCCTGTAATTCAGCTGGAGTACCACTCTGGTTACAAGGATACTAATGCCAAGTATGGAAGTACCCTACATAAAGGGTTTACTGATACTCTGTGTGTGTATATAACATTTTCTACATTTCCCCCTTCCCCAGGTGCTCACATTAAGAGATAATTCACCTACACACACATAATGACTTGGAATATTTTTTACCTTTTGTAAAACAATATTTACAGAACTTTTCTGCAAGCCTCCTCTCCTAAGGAAATCCGATCTACATGCCCCAGAGCCTCAAAAAATATTTTAATGCCAACCTTTCTCTATGCCTCATGATGTATGCTGGAGTAATATTTTAAAGAGGCATAACTTGGAAAATACCTCCAACATGACCTGTCCTTCCTTTTTTTAATCATATAAATCCTGTCCTGTATTATTTAAGAAATGTTAACTGCAGTGGATATTATGTGCAGAATATTGATCAATGGAGAAATAAAACGAGCTGCTTCTTCTTCCCAAATTCCAGAGGGTGTGCTAAAAATAATCTACTTGATTTATAAAGAATAAATGAAGTTCAAGTGTCTTTCTAAGACATGATTTCCCAGGTTCCACTGCAGATCCAAAAGTTTTTAGTTTAGTTTGTATATGGTATCTTCCATACACATTTGGTTTTTTAAATGCTATCTTGATAACAGGGTTACCCACAGCTGACAGCCTAAGTCCTATTTTAAGTCTCCTATCCTGTTCTGCAGAAATTGCTGAAAATCAGCTATTACAAATGTCATTTGCAAGTCCTTTGCCTGTTATCAGATGAGCCCCAACAGTCAATTTCCCCAGCTTTGAACTTCCCTCTGGCTCCAGATGAATTAACGTGATCCCATCCATTCAGCCAATACTTCTGATTTAATAAGAGATATGCCTGGAGTGGATGATAACCTGGTTTGATCTGGTCTTTACAAATGAAACTATACTGGACTCAGCCAAATTAAAAACCAGTTTAGAAACATCCATTGTTAAATTATGCTTTAAGTTATGTGAGGGAGAACTGAGTTGTGTCCATTTTCAGCATGGATCCTGCTATACAATTCCACATATCTATATTGAAATTTACTTTAGAACACACACTCATGAAAATACAATAATCAAATTCCACCCTCAGTACACAGCCAAGGGTTACTCCCACAAGAAGAACATTTTTATGTTCTTATATAAGGCAGCAATTTCAAACTAACAGAGTGGGCAACATTAAATGAGTGGACATCAACAAAAACTCCCTTACTGCTGGAGTGAAAGGAAATCGAACGCAGGAGAGAAAGAAATACTGGATTTCATGTTGGAAAACATAATTTCAAGCCCCAAGTCTCACCTAATTTGCAATTTTATCTTTACTGCTATTGCAAAATGGAAAAGGTTGTTGCATGACCCAAAGCAGCCAAAACACACAGTTCTCTTTCCATGTTCAAGTTACCTCACATCCAACATCCCACAAAGAACAGAACTGCATTGTCATCATGTTGAGAAATCAAGAGGCTCCTAGGGCAGTGTAGAGAGGGTACAAAACCTGGCATCCAGCTATTGGAACACAGCATTTTAGTCCTGCTATTTTTTTCAACTATGCAAACCAAAAGACGTGAGTCATAACACTCGTGTGCCTTAAGAGTGATTCATAAATCCAAGTGTACACAATGCATTTATATAAAGCCCAGACAGAGGATCTTCCAGAGGAACAGGAAGACCCTTTCCTGAAGGCTGGGCAAAGTGAGTCCCAGCAATAACCCACCAAATGAAAAACCAGCTCCTGAGTGACTCGGAGAGCAAATACAGCACACCTGGAGATGGCACCACGTCCCTGTGAAGAGGAATGGGGACACACACCTCTTGTTTCTCTCAGGTCACATCATGAGAGCTCATGGTCCAGGCCAGGAGCTGCAGCCATAGCACGGCTTGGGCTGGAAGGGACCTTAAAGCCCATCCTGTTTCACTCTCCTGCCATGGGCAGGGACACCTTCCACTATCCCAGGTTGCTCCAAGCCCTGTCCAACCTGGCCTTGGACACTTCCAGGGATGGGGCAGCCACAGCTTCTCTGGGCAACCTGTGCCAGGGTCTCCCCGCCCTCACAGGGAAAGATTTCTTCCTAATATCCAACCTAACCCCCCCCCCTCTCAGTTTGAAGCCATTCCCCCTTGTCCTGTCACTACACACTCTTGCAAAAAGTCCTTCCTTTCCATCTTTCCTGCAGGCTCCCTTCAGGATGAAGACGATCCTTGTGCGTCTCTTCCAACTCAGGTCATTCAGCAATTCCACGAGAAGAATTTGACAGACTCCTGCTANCCAGCCCCGCTGACACCACAGCGCCGGGCTCGGGCTCGGGGGTGCCCCGGGCAGAAGGGGCGCGGGGCCGGGCCTGGCATGGCCTGTCACCGCCCGCTGCCAGCGCCCGGAGCCGGCCGGCAGAGAGGCCCCGGAGCGGGGCAAGGCGGGCACCGCACCCGCCGGGCGGCACC
>VZRZ01001797.1:179770-328192 GCA_013398175.1 Climacteris rufus | reverse complement strand
GGGAGGGGAGGCGGGGAGGGGGTGCGGCGCGGCGGGATGGGCAGGTCCGCGGGTCGCGCTGGATGCTCTGGGGGTCCGGGTGTTCTGAGGGATTCGGGTGCTCTGCGGGCTCCGAGTGCCCTGGGTGTTCTGAGGGATCTGGGTACCCTGGGGCGTTCGGATGTTCGGGGGGGACCCAATGCTCTGGACGGATCCGGGTGCCCTGGGGACAGCGGATGCGCTTGGGGGGCTCGGATGTTCTTGAGGGGAGCCGGGTGCTCTGGGCGGGACCCAGTGCTCTGGGGGAGCCCTGGTACTCTGGGGCACTCCGTGTTTTTGGAGGGTTCGGGTGCCCTGTGGGGATCTGGGTGTCCCGAGAGAGATCTGGGTGCCCTGAGGAGGATGTGGTGCCCTGAGGGGGATCTGGGTGTCCCGAGGGGGATCTGGGTGCCCTGAGGAGGATGTGGTGCCCTGAGGGGGATCTGGGTGTCCTGAGGAGGATCTGGGTGTCCCGAGGGGGATCTGGATGCCCTGAGAAGGATGTGGGTGCCCTGAGTGGGATCTCGGTGCCCTGAGGAGGATGTGGTGCCCTGAGGGGGATCTGGGTGTCCCGAGGGGGATCTGGGTGCCCTGGCGGGCCCTGGGGCTCTGTGGGGCCGGGGTTCGGCCCCTCCTGCCCTCGGTGAAGGGGAAGCACAGAGGAAACCCCCGGCTTTTCTCCGGGATGTTCAAAGAAACCGGGGCTGCCTCGGCCCCCGAAGCAAATGCAAAAATACCAAACCAATCTGATGCTGAATAAATCCCTTGGCTCGTCCCAGCGCTGCCGGATGCTGTGCGTTTCTGACCCCGATTTTAAAAAGTTCAGAGTCAGGTTCAGATAATGTGTTTTTAACTAAATATGGGGAGTTTTCACAACTTCTGCATTTTGCACGTGAATTTCCTTGTTCTGTTCCTCTTTCTTGTTTGTCACTGCAAAGATTTCACCCAGCTCTTCTCCATCCTAACACGGAAAAGGACAAGGCAGTGATTGTGAAATACTGTCAGACTGACAAAATGGGCAAAGTAGAAAGCATGTATTATTGCTTATATTTTACTTATATTCTCTTCACGTTGTTCTGCAGCTGTACAAAAAGTAAGAGTATTTTCAGGCAGAAATTTAACATTTCATTTGATGTTAATTTTTGCATACAGACATATATTTTTAAAGTTATTGGAGGAGTCCACTAAAGAGCCCAAAGGAGGACTCTTGCAGAGTTTTAGGTAAGACTTTGGGCTAGGCAGGCTGCTTTTGTTGGGCTGGCAAGATTTTTTGCCCATTTTTTCCTCTGTGACTTAGAGATATACAAACAATGTTCCAAACAATGTTCCAAACAATGAGAGGAAAAATAAGTGAGGCTAGGGAAAGTTTTTTTAAAAAACCAAATACCTGGATAAAGTGACCTACAGTCCTAGTCTGATTTTAGTAAAAACAGAGAGAATTTCAGAGACAGAAAAAACTAACAAAAACCGAGAGCAAGTAGACTATCTTCCATCTTCAGGTGCAGACAGATCTCTCCATTGGACACTCCTCTGATTGTTTTAGGATTAGTATTATGGTCCTTGTATTACCTACAGGACTAGAGATGAGGCCTCCCCTCTACAAACACAGATAAAGAGAAAGCCTTGTCCCCAAACCTCGGAGAGTGTAATCACCACGGAGCAAGGAGGGGCTGGTGACAGGGATGTGTGAAGTGACTTGTCACACAGTGAGCGGCAGAGACAAGCAGTAGCACTCCTTTGAAAGGGGCAAATTATACTTGATGCTTCAAGTGATTTCCAGACTTAGATCTTTCAAGTTCCCAGAGAAAATAATAGGGCTGTGGAAGCCCCAAGTTTATTCTCCTAACTGACCTTAAATTCAACAAAGAGCACAGACAATATAAAGAATGCCCGGATCACATGGAAACTGTTGGTTTCGGGACTTAGGCACTCAGCTGGAGATATGTGAGCCCTGATCTTTAACCTCAGAGACATGAAAGCATTCCCCTTTTTTTTTGAGCTGGTCATAACTTAATTCAGGCAACAAGGATGGTCTCTCTTGACTCACCAAAGCTCATTCATCCCGGGAAACTTTCATCTTTTTAAGTTTGCTTCACTTTCTGGAAGGGAATACTGAAAAACTGGGATCTGAAGGGCTGACTGGTGATCTAATGACACATTTACAGCTGGGAAAATTCGGTGGGAGGAGGAGCAGGTTGCTTCAGCAACTGGAGCAGAGAGACTGGGACTTGAGTCAGACAAAACTCTCAACTGAAATATCTCCTCTTCCCTTGTTTTGGAAATGTTGGCCAAAAATAAGAGCTGCTCACCAAGGTTACATGTAGCTTCTTATCAACAGCCTGGCTCTGCAAGGCCTCATAAATTTTAGAGCTGTAAAACCACTTTGTTTCTTTGCTTTTCAGAATAGCTGTGAGACCACAGGGAGGTGTTTTGCTGTCATCTGTATCCTGTTTACGGATTTTGGAGCCCTGGCTTCGCTCTGCCTATGTTTGCTTTTTCCTTAATGAAAAAAAACCCCAAAAGCCCTGGATGCCTGGTTAAGAATCAAAGCAAAAAAAGCACAGTCTCTGAAAATAAGCCTGAGGAAGTGTAGCTGCCTCCAGCTACTTAGTTAAGGAAAGATGGTGTAGGTGGGACTTGGAGGCAACAGGATAAGATCCATGGAGGTGTTCAGGAGCAGGAGGGAAGTGCTGCAGATGGAGGTCACAGATATAACAAAGTCCCACTTTGCTGGGATTGCAAGTTCCATAGCAATTTAAGAAACAGGCTGTCACTGTGTCCTTAAAAAGATGGTATAAAAAGGAGAGTAAATGAGGGCATTTATATATCGGGGTGGTTTTTTCTCCCATGTTTGTGTGCAAGCATGGCTCTGAGTGCAGACAAACACCTGCTACAAGGTGGTCCATAAAGTGATTTAAGTTTGTGCGTGTGACCTGTGATGGGCACTTTGAGGATCTGTGGATAACTACTGAGGGAATCCACAAAAGAGAATGTAGGAAAAGCAGGCTGTCATCAAACTTCATGTAAGAGACACTCAGGGGAGTCTGCAGTTCTGAAATAGGATGAAACCAATGCATCAGTGAAAATAATAATTTTTCTTACTCAGCTATTCATCAATAGACAACTCTTCAGTTCCTCTTGATGGATTTAGGTTAGCTTGAGAAGAAATTCATCCCACTCCCCTTTAAAAAATGATACCACTGCAGGACAGCAAGTAGAGTTTTAAACAGTTAATATGATATTTCTCAAATATTATCTCTAGAAAATTTGAAATTAAATATATACATTGATGCAATGTAGCAGCTTTAATATATACAAAAACCTCTGTCTATGACTTTAGCATTACACCTTAAATACTTGAAAGAATAAAATCATAAAAGCTTTAAGTCACATATGTTGTATGTGGAGTGTGTTATTATTATTATTTTTTTTTTATTTTTATTATTATTATAGCAGCAAAGCTGTAGCAGTAGCATACTCTGTCTAGGCAAGGAGCTGTTGTAGTTCCATTTTATTGCATGGAACACCAATTTTCTTAAATATCTGAGAACTTGTCTTCAGTGTGATCTCACCCCTCAGAAATATTTTGGAGTTGAGGTTCTGCTGCACTGGTGGGAGTCATTCACTGGTGTCACACAAGCATCCTGTACCTTTGTGTGACAGGCAGGGCAGATCCACAGATTCATATTTTATATTAAAAAAAAAGGCATTTGCTCATGAGAATGCATTTACTCAAGGTTTTGACCTGCTGGAATGAATCCTAACTATAGTTAGGAATAGTTGTATTGACAGATTCTGACCCCACCACTGTTTCTGCCAAGTTGCTGCTGCCTTCCACATACACAAAGTTATTTTTAGGACCAGTGTGTTGCCCTGAGTTTTGCAGTTCTTCGATGTTTTCATTTTTCTGTAACAGTTTCTCACGCACTTTCTGTAAACACAGCCATGTTTTTCTAAGTGTGTTCTATTGTTTGCATTTCTCCTGGGCAGAGATGTTTGATGGATATTTCCTCTGACCAGTGTGATTGAAGGGTGGCAATCTCTCCCTCCAATCCACTGTGGTTTTTAAGAGGAGATATAAAATAAAGTCTGGGGAGTGCTCCCAGTGCGCCCCAGGGTTTTGGCTCTGTCTCTCCAACGTGTGTCTGCGTCTTTCTTTCGTGTCCAAGTGCGACACCAGTGGGTTTGGGGAGTTACTTGAAACACAAAGAGAAACCCACTATTGATAATCCAAACATTTTCACAATACTTTTGGAGGCAGAAAAGGGCGTGGGTGGTTCTGCTGGTGGAAGCTGTGCTGGGGTGACACTTTGTGTGGCCCTGAGATTTCTCTGTTTCCCCCGGCAGGCGCTACCCCACGGTGGAGCTGCGCGCCGAGACCTTCAACGGCGCCGCGCACGTGGCCGTGCCCTCGGACAGCGCCTTCCTCAAGGCCCTGCTCTTCCAGCTCAGGCTGGTGGATGACCACGTTTTCGTGGAGCAGCGGGACAGCTGCAGCAGGATCAACCACTCCTGTGTGTATTCCGTGGCTACAGCCAGCGGGGAGCTCTGGCCCGTGCTGGCCTTCCACAAGAGCGGCCTCATCTACGCCTGCGTCCCGCTGGTCGAGGGCGCCGTGGAGCCGCGGCCGCCCCTCCTCACCGTCCGTGGGCTCTCGCAGGGCCTGGCTCTGTTGTTGGGAATCATGGACTACATCTCTCCCAGCAGGAAAAACGAGGCTGAGATGAACACAAAAATAGGGCATCTGCGAAATCTGCTCGTCCAGGCCTGTCCCCTGGGCACCCCCCTGAACACCAACATCCGCGGCCTGAACAGCTCCTTCGAGGACATCCAGGAAATGCCTGTGGATAAGGATCAGCCAGCTTGGAGATCCAGCAGCTACAAGGGCAAACCTCAGGTGAATGTCTGCATCACTGAGAAGGTCAAGTGTATGCAGTATGACCAGAGGGATGTGGTGGACACGTGGCAGGTTTATGGAGCTGTGAACTGCAAGGTGAGAGCCTTCGGTGTGCACGTCTGACCAAAGTAGTTTTTGTGCAAAATAAATACTCATTTGATGTAAATGGCATATTGAGTTGGAACTTTTCCCATCTGAGTTGTCTGAGTCACATTCAGGAGTTACTGGCTCCTTTGACTGCTTGCCCACCCTGCTTTTACTTTAAATGAACCCCTTAAATGCCAGAATTAGACGAAAGATATCCAGGCTGAGATGTACTCCAAATCTCAAGCAGCCTGAAGAGTTTGGCAAAGTCAGTATTTAAAATGTGTTGGATTTTTTTTAAAGTACTTTAGCAATTAAAATGACGTGACTGTTTACTCATCAGTAAAGTTGAGAAATGCCTCGGCAAGTTCCTAATGCTGTAATATTTCAGAGTGTAACTAATAGTACATGTTAGTTTGATGCATTAGTGCTTTATATTTTTATTTTTATTGCTTTTTTCCCCCCATGGTAGAGTGGGTTGGACTAGATGGTCTTCAAGGTCACTTCCAACCCAAATCACTCCATGATTCTATGATTAATGCTTTTTTTTCAGTAACTGTGACTTAAATTTTCAGCAGTAGCTACATTGTATGTATTTTCCCAACTTTTTCTTCTTTTAAAGGAAATAGGGAGAAGTCATTTCATATAGATTTTGCATATAAAGACTAGAAAATGGTGGTGCTAACACCACATTTATTTTCAGCTATCTAATAAGCAACATGTTAAATAATGGCAGGGACACCTTCCACTATCCCAGGTTGTTCCAAGCCCCATCCAACCTGTCCTTGAACACTTCCAGGAATGGGGCATCCACAGCTTCTCTGGGCATTGTTTAATATGAAAATATCTCATTGCTTAATGTTAAAAATTGGGGACTACTGACTAAATAGGTCCATAATAATTATGAAATATATTAAAATTTGTAGCTATAATTTGTACTACTATTCATTCTTTATTCTGAATTATGCTTAAGAACCACATAATATTATCTTGGTACATTGTATTTGTAAGTGCCAATGTTTTAAGAGGAGAGAGTCCTGCTAATAAAGTGGTAATTAAATTATTTGCATGAGGTGGGATACTCACCTCCAAAGGAGGCCAGGCTAAGTGCTGCACTTCCAAAGCCTGGGTTATCTCCCAGCAGCCTTGCTGGCAGGGACTGTGTGGGTGAGCAGCTTCCTGCTCTCAGAGGGACCAGTTCCCAGGTCATCTTGCAGGGTGGAGAGGTGTGATTGTGCACTGCTGAGCTGGCACAGGAGGGACAAGCCAAGGGACACACTGCAGAGCTGCCATGGGACCACTGAGGACATTCAGAGCATCCTTGAATCCATGAAGTGGATGTTGCAAAAGCAGCTGAATTAATTAGATTGTCAGCAAGTGTGTGAGACTGATGTGTTAGTGCTGGTGGTTAATACTAATGGTCCCAGCCAGCTGAAAATTTTCAGTGTTGGTTTTTTTTTAATGCTAAAAATGTGTTTTATTTTTGAACATCTCCTTCTGGCTGGGTTCAGGTCTGTTGGAATAACAACCTGGCTTCCTTTTCCCCAGTGTGACATAGAGGGATCTGCACCCAACGTCACCCTCAGCCTGAGCCTCCCGACCAACGCGCCCCCGCTCCAGGACATCGTGGTCCATCACTGTGTGACTTCTGTGGACCCTGCCATGCTGATGTCCACTAGTGCTGAGCCTCTGCATGATTCTGTGTATAATGGACCTTACAAATTCCCTTTCATCCCTCCTTCAGATTCCTTCAACCTCTGTTACTACACTTCCCAGGTAACAACACTCCCAACCCTCGCTTCAAACAGGAATAAAAATACCTGTGTGGTTGAACATGCTGGAATGAGTTTGAATCCGAAATATAACATACATAAAAATGTATATAAAATTATTTTTTATGTAAGAAGCTGCTTGGAAGGCACTTTAGGACTTGAGTTGTCTGAGTCACACTCAGGACTTACTGATACCTTTGCTTGGCAACGCTGCTCTTACTTTAAATGAGCCACTTAAATGCCTGAATTAGACAAAATATAATCAGTTTGAGATGTGAAGTGCATGTCCCCCAGATCTCTGTATCCCAGGCAGCCTGAAGAGATGGGCACAGTCAATAATCAATATGTATTTGGTTTTTTTTAAGTACCTTAGCAATGAAAATGGTTTATAACTGATCTTGTGATGATGGTGTTAATATATCTTGAGAATGAATATAGTTTTTTCCAGGTTCCTGTTCCACCAATTTTGGGATGTTATCAACTCATTGAAGAGGGATCACAGATAAAAATAACAGTGAATTTAAAGCTTCATGAAAGCATAAAGAATTCTTTTGAGTACTGTGAAGCTCGTATACCTTTCTTCAACAGGTAAGAGTAAAGACAGCCTAAATAAATTTCTTCCATTTCTCTGTGATCTTCCCAGAATGAACCTGTCAGGAATCAATATCAGAGATTATGCTCCATCAAGGTACTACCAGTGGGCCTTGCCAATGTCAGGATGTCCCCTTAGAAGAATTCCTTTAATTTCCAGAATACAGAATTGTACCAGGATATTTGGTAACGTTCCAAGCACTTCTGTAGCTCATCCCCTTTCCCTGTGGTATTTTTTCACGTGAAACACTGCCACAATCCTCCAGGTGGATTAAGCTAGAGATCACTTCCAAGCCAGGGTTACCTGTTCCTTAAAACAGCTAATCCTAGCTGCTGATCAGCTTATCAAAAATATAGTTATTCCAAATTAAAACGATAGTTTACATCGAAGCCTCTCTGACAGCTGCCACGACCGCGCTGCCGCGTAATTGTCGTGAACATTCCAAGATGAAATGACACAAAGTTGCTGATGCTGATCATAGTGTTGGTAAAACACCATCAGTGAAGTGAAACATCAACAGCTCCTTTGTGATTACTGGGTTGAGATCAGGTGATTTCCTCCTGCTCTGCAATTTCTCCTCATGAATTAGCAGTGTGCTCAGATCGGTGTGATTTGTCTGTATGCACATAAATAAGGTCTGTCAGCATTTCCTGGCTGTCTTTAACAAAACAGGCATTAACAAATGTTGAATGATAGTAACACCAATGGTTTTATTTCTCCTCTGTCCTATGCAGGGGCCCAATTGCTCAGTTAGAGTACAAAGTTAGTTATGGCCAACTGGATTTGTCCCGGGAGAAGAGCCTCCTGGTTTGGGTTATTGGTAAGGAACTCAGCCCTGGGACTGCCCTCCCTGCCCCAGCCCCTTCTCTGCAGCCTGGGCACAGCTGTGTGACTTCTAATAGATGCTGTCTGTGGCTTTAGGACAGAAGTTCCCCAAGTCTTTGGAAGTTTCTCTCACTGGAACTGTGAGTTTTGGCACCGCAGGCAAAGAGCACCCGACGGATTACGTGTGCACTGGGAACACTGCCTATGTAAAAGTAAGTCACAGGCTCTGGGAAAAGGGGCCTTGGTAGTCACTTTTTTATTGTCTTAAATTGAAGATACATTGATTTAAAGTCTTTTATTCTCAGCACAGATTTTTGTTTTCCTGCCTAGAGGATTTGACATCCTGTCACTTTGGAGTACACTTGCACACCCAGAGCGTGTGACAGATTGCCAGGGTTTGCACAGCAAGGGTGACAATGTGCATCTGATTGTGTTTTCCCTCTCTTTTTGTAGCTGTATTTTAGGATCCCAGACTTTACACTTACTGGATGTTACGTGGACCAGCATTCTGTTCAGATCTTTGTACCAGGGAAGCCCAAAATTACTGCATGTGAGTTGCTAAAAATGTGATTTGTATTACAGAAACTGCATATTGAAGTTACAAACTGGGTGTCAGTGGCTAAAACTGTGTAGCTAAAGTTGGACTATTGTTTTCTGCTTTTTAGTTGAGGTTTTTTAGTGATGTTTAAAGCATCCCTGGAGTAGGGACTGTCCTCTCCCTTTGAGATGAGAGCTCTTACACTCAGTTACAAAGTCAATCTCTTGGACTCTCTCCCCTCTGCTGGTTCCTATGCTCTCCATAATGGCAGAACCTTTTTGGGGGGCACAGGGAATGATCCCACATAGTCTGGCCCCTTGTTCAGGACACCTTTGTCAGAGACATTTTGGGTGGGTTGGCAGTTCCCAGGTACAGAACTAAAAGGGACACAGAAGGCTCTCACTAAACCTGAGCAGTTCTGCCTGATGGAAGCATTTTTATTTGTAGCTGCCTGTCTGTTGCAACTTCTGCCAGTCATGTTAGCAGAATTCTGTAAATGCCTTTTGGAAAGCATGGTCTACACTGTTCGTTTTGTGCCAGGTCACACCCAGCCCTACATTGTAACCCAGGAAAAGCAGCATTTCCATACTGTATGTTTTATATTGAGTGTGCAATTTATATTCATTGAACAAAATCCAAGCCATCCACCTGCTTTTGACTTAACCTCTGTTTGAATTTTAAGCTCATGACTGATACATTAGTAAAGGTAATTGAAGCTGAGTCTTTAAATGTCTCATTATCAGAAACGATTTTCAAATAATAATAATAAGAGTCTTACAGTTTAAAGAGGCCATTATACCTTTTCTGTAAACTGGTAAGGATGGATTAGTAGTCAGTTAACTTGGATGAAGGAATGTCTGATTGTAAGGCACCCTGTAATGCTTATTTTTCTTGCCTCTTTCTTTCCTTCAGCCCGGGAACTGATTTCTTCTGATTACTACATCTGGAATTCCAAGGCACCAGCACCCATGGTGTACAAACCCTTACTTGACTAATTTACTTGTGAATAATTTTTATATTTAAACAAAGAGATTAATGATATTTATGTCATGATACAGTAAAAATAAATGTTTTTCAGCACTTTTGCTTTCTATGTGTCCTTAAAAATTTCTGTTGAAAAACAGGAGGTCACTTTTCTTAAAAACGAGTTAGTGTTAAATTGTTTAGTTCTGGGTGACAACCTAGAGAAGACAATTTGAAATGTTCTGGCTGTGGCTGGTTTTACTTTCCCTTCTAACATGAAGTGGTACAAAATAAGTCCCTGGTGTTACAGATACAGACACTGACCATGTCTTCTGAACTCCCAGCAACTTCACTGGTTTCCCATTGCAGGATGGAAAAGGTTTCAGCATCTTATTCCTGCCCTGAAGCCACAAGAATCTGATCAGACCCCAGATTCAAAGAACAGTTAAAAGCAGGAGTTCTGTTATTTTCACAAGATGTGTACAGAATACACACAAGGCAATAATTTACAAAAGGTTTGAAGAGAGGGGGTATGGCATGAGCAGCACTTCTAAAAGAGGACACAGTTTTTATTAAGGAACCTTTATTGCCTCTGTCAGCAGAAGTGATGAGTTCCCTTTCACACATGCCTGTGAACTGCTTGCTCTGAAGGCAGAGGTGTGAGCCAGGTTTTGCAGCTCACAAGACTGGCTCTGAGGAACAAAATCAGCTAAGTTTGCTGGAGGTTCCAAAAACCATCACTGAGCTGGTTTTCCTGGAAAAATAGGAGGGAAAAGACTCAGTTTACAGAGGCAAACCTCTGATTTTGAGATATGCAGCAACACAGGACTTCAAGATGTTAAAGATAATGGACTTTAAGAGAATTACCAGGAAATGTGGGGATTCTGAAGGGCTGGTGAGAAGCTGCCAGAACCTGGAGAGCAGTTCCAAAGCAGAGGATGCTGAGGACAAACAGAGCTGCTCCTGCCCTGCCTCATGTTTCAGTGTGCACTGTGTGGTACATCAGATTAGGAATTGTGCAAGGAGGGAAGTTTTAAGCTGTAATTTGAAAAATACTGAGATTGAGAGAGTAATGTAATGGGTTGGTTAAATGTTCCAGAGGGTGGATTAGTTCTTGTGAAACGCTGTTCAGCTGCAACTGCTGTGAGCTGTTCCACACAGGTGATGTGTCTGTTTTGCTTAGCAGGCAAAAGGTGAATTAGTGATTTTGCCCAGGGTCCAGCCCCTCCCTGCTGGAGCTGTCCACATGTCTGGACCCCACGTGTGAGTGAGGAGCTCTCTGCTGGAAGGGTTTACATCCTGTTCTGGACACCAGGCCATGGTGTTTGGCTTGTACCTACCCCTGAGAAAGGTGGGAGCTGTACTCTGCACAGCAGCACTGTGCAGGAATGGCTTTTCTTCCTCACAGATGGCTCCCCAATAAATGCTGGGAAGAATGGACTGCCCAAATTCATAGGATGTTAGAAGAGGAGGCCCTTTCCACTTCATAGAAGGGAGTTCTTCTAAATCCTGTTCCTTTGTTTCCCTCTTGCCCCTGTCTCTGAGTCTCTCATGGTTAGGGGAGTTGTGCTCAGGAATGGAGGGCTCTGGCTGTGGTTGCTTTGCACACACCCTGTAGGGCAGGTTTGGAGGGAGGGAGGGGGCAGGTAATGTTTCCCTTCTAGCCCTGAGCAGTTTTTCTCAACCTCACATAAGCCATGTTTTGATTTCTTATCAGGGTTTGCTCCATAAACCTCTGGGTTGTAACTCCAGCACAGTGGCTGCAGTGCTCTGCCCTTGCTCAGGGACAGCTCTGCAGGGAGACAAGTGGGGAAAGGAGCCCTGTCTGCCCTTCTTTAAGGAGTGGCTGGGGTGTGTGCACAGCTGTGAGTGTGCAGCACCCCCTGTGCTTTGGAAAGCCCCAGGAACAGGGCAGGCAGCCCAGCACAGCAGGGTGGGGACAAACACCTTCACCCAGCACTTGTGCAACCCCTGTGGGACCCACACTGGGGGACAGGATGGAGGGAGAGCTCCTCCTGGCCTCTGGGAAGGGCTCAGTCTCATGGCTACATCAGAAATATCAGTCAGGTAGAGAACCAGTAAACCAAGCCTGATAGTAAACTCAGTAATTAAAAGGGCTCACAACTTTGTGTCACTACTCAGGTGCAAGTGGGGACACTGGGTAGGTAACACTGGAAGAGTTCAAGGAGTTAGAAATAAGAAAACCTTTCTGTGTATCTCTCTCTGTTCCCTCTGTAGTTGCCCAGACAATCTCACTATTTCTTTATGTGCTCTGACCACTTTTCCTGTTTTAAGTGAGGAAAAAAAAACCTTCAAAACCTAAATCAGGAAGATTTGATGGACACCTCACATGAGCCTGAGGACGCCCAGGGCAGAGCTGGTGGGCTCTAAAGGTGATCAAGTGTCAATGGCATTCCTTTAGCTCTTCCATAAAATCAACAAGTTTTTAATATAATGGTTTCTTTAAAAACGTGTTAAAGGGAAAAAATTAACATTTTCTTTTGATACAGACTGCTGTTTCTTCTACAGTGTTTGCTGCTTGAAGTGCTTATATTTATAATTTTGTCATAGGAATAGATTATATGAGATCTTTGTGAAGGTAGCTTTGCACAAAAATTTTCAAAAAGAAGTGGCCAAAGAGTTCTCCAGATTTGGTACTGTATTTCAGAGGGCCAGAAGAAAACTAAGATGCAAATAATTAAAAACAACAAATATAAGGACTTAAATCTGAGTTGCAAACCTGACACTTTCTCAAACAAAATAATGGGTATAAATATTAAGGAGTTAATATGGAACTCACTTCACTAGTGAAATTAATTTGTTTCATTTCATTAAAATTTGGGAGTAATGTAAGAAGCAGCAATTGAAATTAAAGCAAATACACACTGTCAGCATTTTTAGATGAGACTGAACATTTAATTGGCAATGAGAATTGATGTAACACCTCTAAGAAATTAAAATCATGCAAAATCCATGTATAAGTCATTAAACAGAGTCAAAATGGCTGTTTTCCAAATCCAGTGGAGTTGGGGAACCCTCATCAGACATGTTTTAGAGCCCAAGTGTTTTGCTTAACACTTTGTGGAAGGTGTGGAAGGAAATGGGGAATTTGCTCTGAAGTTCCCAGAGGCTGAGAAGCTGCAGTTGCTGTTCCTGTCAGCACAGAAGGGAATTAGTCCCCCTGTGTTGTCAGATCTGTCACTGATCACAACACAGTAATTCCATGCTTTTCTACTTTCCTGGAAGCCCTTTCCTCCCACCAAGGTATTTGGTGGCAGCCCCAAGATGGTACCTGCCATTTCCTCAAGCATTTTGGAGTTCCTACAGATAATTTGGGAACACTTGGGAGTCACATTTTCCCCATAATTCAGCCTTTCCCACCTCTTTCCCTCTGTTTTCACTGGCAATAACTCTTGTGGCCACTTGTTAATAGTGAACACTGAAACCACGAGGCAGTAAACATTCCACGGCAGCTGTCCTCCAGTTATTCACACTGTCCCAGAAATTGGCCACACTGTCCCAGAAATTGGCCACACTCTGTCCTGTTTGTGCAAGCCCTGCTGAGATTTAAGCCACGAGAGAGTTTTTAAGGCCATGTTTGTCCCTCACTGCTTTTGCTGCTCCACCAGCACCACCTCGTTCTCTCATCCTTAGGGAACAGACAAAAAACAAGGTACTGCAAACATCTTCAGTGGGGAAAACCAAGCCCACCCAAAGCTGAGTCCATCCTGAGAGCACCATGGCAGGAAATCCCTGCAGCCCTCGATCCTGAAGGAGATGAGAGTTCTGTGGATCCCAGTTTGGGAAGTGCAAGTGCCCTGCAAGAGCTGCTGTAGCCCTGGATAGCTGCCAGTGGGAATCCCACAGGGGCACCTTGGGATTGTTTCTGAATTCCATTCCTATCCCTGTGTCCCTTCTCATACCCCAGACTCTTGCCAGACAAAGCCAATGCACCAATTCAGGTGCAGGGAATGGTTTTAACTCTCAGTGTGACTCCCACTGACATCCTGGGGCACAAGTATGACCCTGTACAGGCCCAGAGTGGGGACAGGTGCCACTCACTGACCAACTAAAATTTCTCTTCCTTATCTTCATAAATCTCATGTTGCCCTAAGATGCACCAATCTGCTGATTTTTGCAGGAATAAGGTGGTAATTCATGCAGGATCTGAGAGAAAGAAAAGGCCCTTTTCCCCTAAAAATGGGAATTCTCTCTTGTGAGCAGCCTGGCATTAAAGCACCGGCTCTCTTCACTCACACCCAGATCCAAAGGACTGCAAGGTTGTTGTTTACTTCAGCCCTCCAGGAGCTGGGACAACAAGCAGCACATTCCCAATAGGCTTTCCAAGGAAAGCAGCATCCTTGGAAGTTGAGTGTGGTCCATAAGGAGCTGCTGCATGTGTGGGGGGTGTGTGGGAGCAGTCCCACCAGCCTATCCCAAGCCAAGGGGGCCAGGGAGGAGCAGGAAAACAGAGGAGCTGTGTTGCTTTACTTTTGCTGTTAAAAATAGCTAGTTTCATACTAGCTAGTTCTCAAGGTTATTGTTCTGTAAACATAGCCATGTTATTGTAAAATTATCTTGTTATTGCATTCCTTTCCCATGGACACAGATCCTTGATGGACATTCTCTTTGACCACTGTAGTTGAAGGAGGAAGGACTGATTTCCTCCAATGACTACTAATTTCTAAAAGGGTATTTAAGAATAAAGAAGGTGGGCCTTCCAACCCTTCCTTCCTTTCCTCTGAACCTGAACACAACTGGCTCTGGCTCTTTCTTTCTGCGTCTCCAGCATTCCAGCCGTGATAGAGCTGTGCTTCTCCCGGGCATTGGGATGGCCCATTGTTCCCTGACCTCACCTCACTGTCCTCACAGGGGCAGAGGGCCCTCCCAAAATGCTTCCCATCAAAGATGCACCTGTCCACAGGATGCCACATGCTCAGCAAATCCAATCAAACACTACAGAGAGGGCTCACCCCTCATAGGTGTTTTTTTCCAAGGACTCCTGACCCACAATGCCACTGAAAATCAGAGCTTTTAAGGCACAGGCCTGCCCCCTTTCCTCCTTCTTGCTTTCACGGAGCCTCCAAGAAACCTGGTTGAGCTCTAGATAATTTTTTGAAAGCCTGATGCCATTTGTAGTAACACGAAACAGCAAAGAACTAAACCCAACCCATTTTCTCCCCAATGAGATCAGCTGGTCGCTTTTGATTTTCTCTAGAAACCTGTCTCTTCAGGACCTTTCTTTTTTTCCTTTTTCTTTATTTTTTTGAAGTCAGAGTCTGTTTCCCGTTTGGTAGGTGACCTGTTTAATGTTTTCCCTGTGTCTGGGAACTCCTTAGTGTAATTAGCGACCTTTGAACTCCACAACTAATCCTGAGCTATTTTGTATTCCTTACTCATCTTTAAGGCTGGACCTTTCTTTTCTTTTGAGTCCGCTGCCACAATTAAAGAAGAAACAGCTGCATTTCAAAGGGATTCCAATTCCAGAAGCTTAATCGTGATTGACATGTTCTTATTCTAAGCTATAAGAAACTCTAAGAGTCCTTTCTTGGGTTAAAACTTCAATCATTTTCTAAAAAATTATCTCAATATGGATTTTATTCATTTTCTTTGATAACCATTCTTTGTGATTTTTTTTTTTTTTAACTTGAAAGATGCTTTGAGTTTGTGATGAATATGAACTGCGCCCACCGAAAGAATGAATGGTGTCGGGCTCGGGCTGGATGCAGAAGTGCCTAAATTCCATTTATTGTCAAAATCTGATTATGAAACTTGACGTCCCCCATGTACCTTGACATCATTCCAAATGCCCCAAAGGTAGGACAGGTGGAAGCCCTTGCAAATGAACTCCAGGAAGGCTGGGGAGGGAGACAGCATAAAGCGTTCTCTAGAAATATATCATTTTTAATAGTTTCCCCCAATTTTTATAGCACAGATTAAAAAGCTGTTGCCTTCCAGCCCTAGAAGAGCCCCTCTTCACTCTTGGAGAAATGAATTCCCCATTAAAAGTCACTGCCAAAAGCGACTGCCATTAAACAGGGATAATTCATGAGGTATAAAATTATTGCCACAACCACACAACAAACCCTGAGCGAGGCTGTGGCACTGAAATCTCTTCCAAGGGCTGATCCTAGAAAATGATGGGAGGCTATTGGGTCCTGTTATTTAATTATCTCCCTCTCACATCTGAATTCAGCGTGACCTCCAAAAGATGGGCTTAAAAAGGAAAAAAAAAAAAAAAGGAAAAACACTAAAAATCTGTTTGTGTGTGTGTGTTTGCCCAGATCCACCTGATCCATTGGCACAAGGATCTGTGGGTATCACTGTTGGTCTAAACCTATCCAAAATGATCCCAAAGAGCCCTGGGAAGGACAACAGGCAAGAGCTGGTGTTCCTAAGACAAAGGTCAAATAAAAAAAGGATGTTAATAAACAGCCCTCCAGTTTAAAGGGACCTTTTTTTCTTTTTTTTTTTTTTTTTTTAAGGATTACATCTTAAATTCCAACAAATCAGATTTAGGAGTTACTGAAAGTGAAATTGATCCATCCCTCAGCCAAACTTTGCAATACTTTCCTGTTCTGACATCATTTAGATAGTTAGCTGCATTATCAGATTAAAAACCATTGTACAGGGCCGCTGAAAGGAAAAGGAGCCAAAAAGCTAAACACTGCCTGAATTCTGAACCTTTTAACCTGGCTGAAGTACGTTGGGGTCCCTGTTATGCAAATACCTTCAATCCTCTGCTAAGTTCAGTGGAAATAATTTTCTTGAATGACAGGTTTATTCAGCAAGGATTCAGTTGGCGATTAATCCCCCTTTGATCTAAGGTATTTCACTTAACTACCAGTTACCTCGTCCTGACAAAGTGCAACCGAGATTAGGGAGATCACTAGAACACGACCAGGGTGTGCATTTATTCTCCCCAGCCGTTCAAAGGGAAGGGCCAAGAATGCAATCTATTCCCAGCATTTGAAGATGGAAAGTGCTGTCTCCCAAGTTAGAAAGTCAATTGAATACCAAGTGGGGCTCGGTGCTGAGCATGGACAGCGGCTCCCAGCCCCAGATCTTCCCTCTCCCTGGGATTTCTGGGCTCTGACCTACCCCCACACCCTGCTCCCAGCCAGCATTGCCCTCTTCCAAAGCTGCCTCTTCATTTCAGAAAAAAAATATAAGTTTCCTTTTGGAAAAAGCAGAGAAGGGAGGATATTTCCCAGTTTTATTCACTATTATTTCATGCTTTTTGCTAAAAAAATCCCTTTTATACTCCTCCAACAAGTATATATATTTAGTCATAGATAATATAAAACATAAATAAATATTACCTATATTACAAATATCTATATATATTTTAAAATCTGATTATACAGCCAACTACCCAAAAGATGTCAGAACAAGAAAGTTTTGCTGAGGGATGGATCAATCTCACTGTCAGTAACTCCTAAATCTGATTTGTTGGAATTTAAGATGTAATCCTTAAAAAAAACCAAAAAAACTCCTTCTAAACGGGAGGGCTGTTAATTAACATCCCTTTTTAATTTGACCTTTGTCCTAGGAACACCAGGTCTCACCTGCTGCCATACCCGAGGCTCTTTGGGATCATTTGGGACAGGTTTATATGGCTGGATATATATTTATAATTCCAGCAGCTGCAGGTAACCTTTTTGTTGCAAAAACCTATTCATGGTGGAAAATACATCACTACAAATGACAGAAGTCATTCCCTAAAATTAAAAAAAAATCAGGCAGCTGCTCTGTGATTTCCTGACATCTGAAATAAAGCTGTTTTTTCTTTGCTGTGTTTCTCCTTTTGCTGAATGATGGCATCATTTTGGAGCAGCACAAACTCCAGAAACGCTGCTGCAACCCAGACAGCACCAGGGGAACGCGGTCCTGATCCGGGGCTTAGCTGGGGCAGGCCCTGAGAAGCTGATTACAGGATTGGGCACAGAGCTGCCTTTCCTCCCAGCCAGGGGAAAGGCAGAACAATTTCATTTGTGGGATGCTTTTTGTGCTGCGAGTGCCTGCCGGGATTCCCACTCGGAACGCGCTGATTTCAGGAGGGGATGTTTGTATGTAAATAGGGTTGAGAGAGGGGAGGAAAATTATCTTATTCCACTTTTAGGACTTCACCCATGCTGAGGTATCAGGGAGTTGCTAAAACAAATTCCTTGTCCGTAGAATCTGTTAAAATCAACCTCCTGAAGCATAACAGTGCACGTAAGTCCTTGCAGAACTGGGGCTGTATTTGGGCTTTTCTACATTCCACAAGCAAAATGCAAACCATCCTTCAGATATGTTGTTACTTTTTTACTCCCTTATATTAAATAATTAGAATTTTTAAACAGCTGCTCTGCAGGGTGAGCATTTGCATGTGGAACCTGTGCTGGGGGCCCCCCACCCTGATTGCATCCCCTCCTCATTTATTCCCATTTTATAGAATCAGAGAATCCTGGAATGGTTTGGGCTGGAGGAGACCTTAAAGACCATCTTGTTCCAACCCCCTGCTGGCCACGGGCAAGGAAATTTTAATTTCCAGCGAAAATTTCCTTGTGGGATTCCTGGCCAACAACAGCCGAGAATCCCCCCGAAGGCTCATGGAAGGCCCCATCACACTTGATCAGTCAATAATACACAAACTAAGAAGGATTTGCACTCGAGACAGTAACAGCTTCTCAAGAGCCATTACAGTGTAGTGGCTTTAAGAAAGAAATCCCTTTTAAGAAACGCCAGAATCTGGAGTAATGTGATAGTCCATAAGGCTTTAGGGTCTTTTTAGTCAATATAATGTTACATGTGCTGTCCAGTGGAAGTTTGCCCACTTACAAGCCAGGAAAAACAAAAGGGGAGGGTTTAAAAGTATATTCTGTATTTAATTTATTGACTACATGAACTCTGCAGTGAGCCAGTGAGGGAGAGAAATTTATATTTGAAAATAAGCCCGAATTGTTGTCTGCACAATAAATACATGGGGACTGCAAGCAGCCAGAGCAAAGACCCACAAACCCCACACTGATCTCTGTAGTGCCTCATCAGTGATAGATAATTGATGATTTGATTTAGCCAAAGACTACATCAAATTATTTAGAAAATTGGGTCATTTTCATATGAGATACTGAAAATGCCTCGACTGCATCACTCAGGATTTGAGCAAAAAGAAAAAAAGGGAGGGGGTGTTGTTGCTTTGCAGTGGTTGTGTGAGTCTGTGTTCATGTCTGTACAATAAATACATATATAAGTACATAAATAGGATGGGAAATATCTTAAGGCAAGACAAGCTGAATGGCATTTATCAGTTTTGTTGGCTGTTTTTCCCAAATTGAGCAATAACAAATTTTCATCATACATAAACACATTCAAATACATACTATAGGATGATATTCTATGCTGATTACATTAAAACGTATTTACTAATTAATCATAATAACCTGATGCTTAATTGCTTAATAAATAGGGTTTTGTTCAACACCAGAATGCATCTTTCTAAAAAGCTGATAATTTCTATTTTTCAGCCCTCAGCAGTATTTCTAGAGGACAAATACCCCAAACCACCTCGCAGAGCCCTGTTTTAAACGCAGTGTGGAGCAGCTCAGCCTCCCAATTTCACTACAGGGCAGGGATATATGAATGAAGGCAGAACTTCGCTGGCTCCAGCCCTGCTCAGTTTCCTGGGAAAGGCTGATGCTCTCCATGGGCCGTTTCTGCCCCCCTGTGGTGGCACCAAACCAGAGCTCCGGCTCCAAGCCAGCCCGGCAGGAGGGATGGTTCAGCATCTCACACTCACTTCTGTCATCTCTGAGCTGTGCAGGTCACCGGGTCACTTTATTTTTTTGGGGGGGTGGCTTTTCACAAAGGGCCTGGAGTGACAGGATGAGAGGGAATGGCTTCCCACTGCCAGAGGGCAGGTTAGGTGGATATTGGGATGAAATTCTTCCCTGTTAAGATGGTGAGGCACAGGGTGCTCAGAGAAGCTGTGGCTGCCCCATCCCTGGAAGTGCCCAAGGCCAGGCTGGAGGGGACTTGGAGCAACCTGGGATAGTGGAAGGTGTCCCTGCCCATGGCAGGGGTGGAACAAGATGATCTTTAAGGTCCCTCCAACCCAAAGTGTCCTATGATTCTGTGATTCACTGGTGTCACTGGTTTGCTGAACCCTTCTGTGGTGTGAGCACTGCAAACATCTTCACTCTGCTCCTTGAACTCCCCCATCCTGGTCCTCACCCTTTTCATTTCATCCTGTCACGTACTGCTCATCCAGGCACACATTTCCTCAGAGTCTGGATGAATTTGGGAGATGGGAGAGGGTTGGGAATGACTTTGTTTTCACAGCTTGGCCTTTGCAAACATTTAGGCTCATTCTTGGCTTCACACCACAGCAGTTCCTGTCCCCTCTGAGCCCGGAGCAGATCCATCCTCATGCCAGGCCACAGCAGCTCCCTGGCCTGGTCCAGATGAACACAGGTCCCTCACTCTGGGAAAGCCTCTGGTGGCTACAACAGTTTGAACAAAGCTTTGAAATGGACTCAGGATTATGTTCACAAATTGCTATGGAATCCCTTGGCTACTGGCAGGACTTCTCCAAGGTTTCTTCCAGTTTTCAGAAGAATTTTCACAGTATCAAGAGTTGGGAGTGCAATATTACAGACCTTTCACCTCTAAACCTCACTAAAACTGCAACAGCAATCATGAACTGAGTTTTGTTTCCATTTTTATTCCTTACTGGCAGGAAAAGTGTGTCCATCCTTATCCCTGGGCTTAAGTGAGTGCCAGTGGAATCACTGTCAGGCTGGTTGTATTTATTGATACCAGAGGGCGAGCTGGGATTGCAGACTAGGCAATTAGAAAAATAACACTTTGCATGGCTAAAATAGACACGTTTGGCTTCAAGCCACGGGCAGAACCAGCAGGATGAAGTGACACCAATCCATTCCTACAAAACCCCTGCTCTCCCCATCTTCGCTCTAACGCATCCACACTGCTCCTCAGCCTCGTTCGTGCTTGCCCACGGATCAGGCTGGAGAACAATCAGTGCCAGAAGAAGGGAGTGTTATTGTCTGAACTGGGGGCTACTGCCATGGGAATAAGTCATCTCCAGACATTTCTTCACCCCCTCCACAGGTGCCCGTATCTGTTTCTGCGGCCGGCGGGAGCCGCTTTTCCTACATGAAACCCAAGCTCCGCAGGCGAGCTCCTGGTGGCACTTCCAATTCAATTAACTTCCTCACTGGAACTCCCAGAGAAACCCAATATGACGAGAACAAGAGGGGAAGCTGGGCCAAATTAATAGGACGAGATCCTTTTACAGCCCGGCCAGCAATCCTGAGCAGCAGCCCTGAAAAGCAAATTGGAACAAGCAAATTGCTGTTGAAAAATTCTTTCAGCACTCGGCTGTTGCTACTCAGCCGGTCACTGCCGGGAGTCAGAGGTTGAAAAACCCCGGGATGGTGCTGACAATGGAGGCATTATTATGACAAACATTTACATTTTATTTATTGGGGTGTTGGAGGTAGATTAGTCTCATCTTCGGCCGCTCGGGATGGGCTGCACCGTTTGGAGAGAGGAGTAGTGGGAACAAGCATTTTATTGTGGGGGGAAAAAAACAATAAAATCATATTTCTCGCTCCCAGCCTAATGAAAGGAAACTCAGATTTTGAAGATTACCCTCAGGAGAAAGCTTCTGTCCCCAAGGACTCCCTTTAAGGAAAAAGCACATTATGGGGGATTTTTTTCTGATCCCAAATTAAGTTCTCTTGAAAAATAATGTCATTTTATGCATATGGCTGACTTGCTTTATGCAAAAGCCCTGCTGCTTTCTTTCATGGACACCAGAGCAGAGAGCAAACAATTGGTTCAAAGTGTTCAATCAAAGCTTTATACAGATGTGTGGGTATTGTTTAATTGTGTGTGGTTGTGTAACCCCATAACCGTGGGATACCCATTAGTTTATAAAAAGAATAATTCCACGTTCACAGCTGCAATTTCCACTGAACCTTTTGACTTTCAATAAGCAGAAGGAGAAGGAGAGGAAGTGGCCATGAGCAGGAAATCATAAGCACATCATGAGACAGCCTTCTTCTGACTTATGCCCCAGAGTTTGTTTTACAGATAATAAAGCACCCATGTCCCTGTAGGGTAAAACACTGGGGGAAAGAAAAGGGAAAAGTGCCCAGTTGGGACCCAGGTGGAAGTGGATTTGCAGTGGAAGAAGAATCACAGTGATCAAGCTGCAAGTCCTCTCCCTCTGGCAGTGCTGTCTCTGATGCAGTGGTGATCCCATGGAGGCTCCTGTGTCTGGAAAGACTTCAGCTGTCCCAGTGGGCTGCACCATCTCCAGGATTCTGCCCCAAAAACCTCGGGATAGCTGCTATGGAGGGACAATCCCCTTTGCCACCCTCCTCCTTGGCTCTCGCATGCCGGGCACACAGCAGAGCAGGGCTGGTGTTGATGCTTTTGCAGTAATGACCTCAAATCCAGCTCTGTCCTTGTCAATTATTTGGGAAAGCTAAGCCCCAAATCCCTTTACTCTCTCCTGCTGCTTGTGCCTGCTGGCCCACAGACAAGAGCTGAGGGAGTGCTTGTTCCTGGGGAGAATTTTTCCATTTTTCTGTAGTTTCCTTCTCTTCTCCTTGACATGTGGGGGCAGAGTGGAAGGAAAGGTGAGAGGGAGCATCAGCCAGTCCTTGATCCTGGGGTCAGGAGAGTGCTGGCCCCAGGGGTAGGATTTGGTACTCTTGGCCACCTCTCTCTCCAGAAAGGCCAGAGCATTTTGGGGGTGATTTTTGCCTGCAGATGCCAAACTGGAGCACTCCATGGTGCACAACATCTGTCCTGCCCCACACTCCAGAAGCAGCAGGAGAGTAAATCCCGGGGCAATGCAGCAAGGTGAATCCTGCAGCAAACACTGGGAATTCACTCTGGCTCTTCCCAGGAAACAAAGAATGAACCATAACCACTTCAAACCATGCTGGGGGGTTGGTGCCACATTCAGCCAGCCCTTGGAGATGACCAAGGTCCACTTGATCTCCAAAGCTGCACGACACTGAGTTAAAATGAGGCCACTGTGGCCAGCAAAGCTCCTGCTGCAAGACTCACTTGCCCACAAGGAGATGTTGCCTTGTTTTCTTCCTGAAGGCCCAAAACTTCCATGAAACCTCCTTTCTGTCACTTCTCCCCCATTTTCCCTCTTGCTCTCCTGTATCTGGGAGGGGATGCAGCCCCAAAGCAAGGACCATCTTTGCTTCATGTCTGGCACAACACTGCCATCAAATTGCACACAACCCCCACCTTAAACAACTTGCTCAAACAAAACTCTACTCCTGTCACTGCCCAGCTATGCTGGGTTCTGCAGGAAACTTGGACATCAACATGGACTAAGAAAGGGTGGAGAGGAAAGGTGTTCCCTTGTTTTCTTTTCTTCAAGATCATGTATGGAACAAAATGAGCTCACTGGAGAGGGACTGTTATCAGGAGCTGTAGTGATAGGACAAGGAGGAATGGGTTAAAATTGAAAGAGGGCAAATTTAGGTCAGATATACAGAAGAAATTCATCCCTGTGAGGGTGAGGAGGCCCTGGCACAGGGTGCCCAGAGAAGCTGTGGCTGCTCCATCCCTGGAAGTGTCCAAGGCCAGGTTGGATGGGGCTTGGAGCAACCTGGGATAGTGGAAGGTGTCCCTGCCCAAGGCAGGGGTGGAACTGGATGGGGTTTAATGTCCCTTCCAACCCAAACCATTCTCTGATTCCACACCTGTTCAACAGATTCTAGGTGGGATTAGCAATAAATCTTTCCTTAGCCCCAGAGAAGGGCTGTAGGATCCCTTTACACACCCTTGTAAACCTAAAGCAACCCAGCACTCCGAATAGTTGGACTACTGACACCTGATCCAAAGGGCAAGGTCACTGTATTAAATACTTTGCACCTTTTTAATTCCAGTGCCTTTATTTCAAGCATTCAATATTTTCTCTCATTTTTGTTTCAACTTATTTTCAGCTTTTTTTTTCCACTGTCAAATGTATTGAAGCTGACATAATTATTGCTCTGCCTCCCCCAAAGGCATGTATTTACCTACTTGTTAAAAGGCTTTTTCCATGCTGCCATGCTGTTGCTGTGACAAGATGACTTTGAAGGCACAGTAGGTAAAATAATATTGTATATTGCACAGCAACCCCAACAACGAAATGTTAATTTAACCAATAAAGTAACCACATAATAATTATAATAATCACCATTCCTTATCTCTTAACAGGGCTAAAAGTGGAATTCAGATTTGCCATGTAGTGCATGTCAGCTCTGAAATTACTACACAAATCACTCAGAGCAGCGAAGTTTTCAGCCCCACCACCTCTAAGAACTCTTGGAAAGTGGGGAGAGCATTCTCTGGAGAGTCCAACGTGGTCTCAGAGCCATCATCTTCCTCTTCCAGCTCCCTCCTGCCCCAGCTTCACTCTGGCAACAAGCCCCAGGGGCTGTTCCAGGACACCCTCTCTGAGCAGGTAATTAGGATTTAGCCATCATTCTTTTGTGCTTCTAAACCTCTCTGCTGGCTTTGAGACTCCCACCCTGCTTCTCATTCCCAATGTCACATCAATAAATGGATGCCAAGTTCTATTTGAGACTCAGGAATGAGTTACTGAAAATAAAGTGGATCTGTGGCAGTGATGGACATCTGGGAAGGCAGAGAGCTTACAGTGGGAAAGAAAGGGAAAGGGAGGGATGGAGAGCCTTTTTGTGTTTGTGGGCACGGCAGAGAGATGTGACAACGCTGCAAAAACTGCTTTTTTGCCCTTCTGCTGAGCAGCAAGTTAGAAAAAGCGTGGTTCAGTGCAGCTTGAGGGAGGATGAGCTAAAGCTGTACAAGGGAATTAGCAGGGCTTAAGCCATGGCTGTTCCCCAAAATGGCAAGGCAGAGCCATCTCAGGGTGGTCATCTCAGCCACAGGGAGGAAGGGGCTGGAGCTGCAGACCTCAGTGCTTGGGGGGCAGTGAAGGGGCAGAGAGCCCCAGCCTGTGCCCAGCACCTTGGGGAGACTCCAGGGATCCAGGGACTGCCTGGGAACCACGCCCAGCCCAAGCACAAGGGGCTCATTTTCCTGCCTTTACCCTTCCATGGCAGCGATGGGATGGTCCAGCTGCCCCTCCCAGCTCCAAAGGCTGTGCTGGGAAAGTGCCACAAGCCCTGCTGGGATGTGGGGCAAGACTTTTAGTGCACACAGTCCTGCACAGACTGAACAGGGGCAGCTGCAGGCAGGAGACCCCAGAGGTCTGCCAGCACCGTGGGCTAATTCCTGCTCCAGGATGTGGTTTCCAAACCAAGAAGGCCAGGAGCTCCTTGGTAAAGGGGTGGGTGTTCTTTCCACAGGGGAACAGATCTGTAGGTGATCCCCAAAAGGTCCTGACATCCTCTGCAGAGAAGCTTTTTGAGGATAATTCTGTTACAGCCTGAGTGGTGTTGAGCTACTCCAACCCCACGAGTCTGTGTGAGGTCCGAAAACAGATTTTTCCCTTCTCACATTTTATGGGGTGTGGAAATAAAGCCAATTCCCATCCCAGGCCAAATCCCCCAGCCAGATGCCAATCTGGCTCCTGACTGTGATCCTCAAGCTAATATTAACTGGACACAGAGGCAACAGCAGACAGGAGAATTGTGAAGAGCAGGCCTGGGTCCACACTAGTGCAGGTTTGGAGTTTTACTCCAGAATTTTTGATGTGAAAATTGATCTGTGGCTTTGCAACACACCTCAGGAGCCACTGTTAAACATCAGAACACCTAATGCTTCCTTTGGGCAGGTGTCCAAGATAACATAGTCTTTTCCTTGCCTTAAAAACTCTTGGAAACAGCAATATTGCAGGAAACCTTGGTAAATACTGAGTGCACTGACCAAATCATCCCACAAGAAATGAAGCAGCACCTGGTGTGGTCAGTGGGTGTTGTCAGCCAGGGCTCAAGTTGTCCTTTTGCCAATATCAATCCAGTAAGGTATTTCCTGTATTTCCCCCTGCTACTCCCAAAGTTGATCTTTCTCCTGTCTTCTCCTGCGGGGATGTGGCAGGGGCTGGCCAGCAGAGGATTCCCCACAGTGAATCCATCCTTTCCTCGGGCTAATGAGGAAATGCAGCAGTCCCTCTTTCCCCTGTGTTAAATAGAGGGGGTTTAAGCCACCTCCACACGGCTCCTCCTCACCCCAGCACTCCCAAGAGCATTTTTAACACCAAAGCTGCAGCACCCGTGGCACTTCCCAGGCCTCAGCGGTGACAAATCCCCACTGTCACCTGCAAATGCCACATTGTGCATGCCAGGGACTAACAGTGGGAAAATGTAACCGTGCCTCTTCTTAATTTTCTCATCAGATTAGAGGCATGCACCTCGTAGGGGTTAATTGCCAGCAACTTTAATTGTTACCCTATGACTCCTGCTCCCCTCGTGTGTTAGTGGCACGCAGTCAGGGCTAATAGTGAGAAAATTTGACTGTAGCTCCACCACTCTCTCTTCATTAGGCTAATGGAACATTTTCCTCTCATTTTCTCCCCGGGGTAGCTGTAGGAGTGCTACCTTATAATTGTTGCTCTTACTGTAATTGGCAGTAGTAGGAGGATGTATAATCTCATTGTCTTTCCTGTGCAGTGGTAGATTTATTTATGACCTATTGACAACTGCCAGCCAGCAGCTGTAGCACAGTGAGTGCTGCATTAGCCTTTCCCCCCCAGCAAAGGGGAGACTGCACAAAGGCTGTGATTAACCAGAAAGAACAGGAACCCAAGATGTCCCACAGGACCAAATATTAACATCAGGACTGGCAAACAAAGGCGCTGCTGACCCTGAAGAAACATTGGTCTCCAATTCCCAGGAATCAACCTTTGTGGATTCTCTGGTAAAACACCAAGGGTTAAATTCACCTTCAGAGTTTCTTCAGCACATTATCAGCAAAAATGGACCAGTTTGTCTTCCACACTACCACCATAGCTGGGTGAGAAAATGAGGTCTAGATTCATCAGAGTCTGTGAGTGAGGGGCAATTTCCAGCCCTGCTCATCAAAGCACAGAAAGTTGGGCTTAATTTTCAGTTCTTGCTTTGGAGTTTTGCTGAATAGGGCCCTAAACTGGTTTGGTACGAATAAACCTGATCCTTCCTCACAAGCATCGCTGTTGGACCCAGATGCAGCTTGTAGGTCACAGCTGCTGCTGCCAGGTGGCTGAAAAATGCAGCTTTTCCATGGGTGACACCCTGCAAGCAGCTATTTCAGTCTGGGACTGTCAGAGACCTTTTTTATGTCTCCATGTCCTTCCTACCTGGAAGCTGCTGCTCTTCTTGTCCCCTGCTCCAGAGGAAAGTTCCTTGCTTTTACTCATGGAGCAGCATTTTCATGGCAGCAGCCTCAGACATTTAAAGTTGAGGTCAGGGCAAGCCATGAAGCTCTGCAGGCTGGAGGAACATTCTCCTGTGAACAGGCACTTATCCAGGGGTCCCCACACTGACCCAGTGTTACATTTACACTGTGTCAGAGCAGCCACTGGGTTATCCTGCTGCTCCTCAGGTGGAGAAAATAAATAGAGGTAAGTCTGTAAATCAGCAGAGCTGGGATGAAGCTCATGCAGACCCCTCCCATCGTGGTTTTTTTTTTTGTGGTGGGTGAAATGATGCTCTTTTTTCCACCTCTCATCCTCAAGGCCGAGTCAATCAAAGCAGTACTTGGAAAATCCCTGTGCCTCCAAAATTGGGACATGAAAAGCAAATATCTGTTAGCTTTGTTTATTTTCACATCTTCTTGCTGCTTTTCAGAAGAAAAAAAAAAAAAGAAGAAGAGAACAAATTAATAAATAAATAAATAAATAAATAGAGAGGGAAATAAAGATTAAAATGCTGACGCAGATGCACTGGCAAAGCAAAAACAAAAGAAGGAGGGAGGCACCACAAGGTGCATCCTGGTTCTGTGCTCATGCTTATGACAAAAGTCCTGCTCGCCTCCTGCTCAGCCAGCTCTGTCCCTGCTCCCATCTCTTCCCAGCCCAGGAAAAGCAGGTTTAGGGCTGGTCAAGGGCATTCCACAGCAGGCAGGATTTTCCCTCACAGAGGAATTTGGCAGCTCCACCCCGGGATGTGACCCAGGTAAGGAGCTCTGTCGTTCTCCTCACTGCGTGGGAGCTGCTCTGGGAGCCAAACCAGCTTTTCCCCCCTGCTGAAATGCTCTGAACTCAGAGGGGCTGTCTCAGGGATGCCTCCACCACCGAGAGCAGTGACACCCACCCTGACACATCTAGCACAGTCCCTGGGGGAAGCTTGCCCAAGGAGGGCTGGGATTTTCCAAGGCAATGTCGTTTGGGTAGGACAGGAGATCCAGGCTCTCCAGGGAAAGGGTCCAGGCACCAAGCCTGCCAGAGCTCAAGGAGCATTAGGACAAAGCTCTCAGGCACAGGGTGGGATTCTTGGGGCCAGGAGATGGATTTGATCCTTGTGGGTCCCTTCCAACTCAGGATATTCTATAACTCTATGATCCTGCCCATCCAGAGGCAGAGATGCTGAAGCTGGGAAACCCAAGCAGGAAGATGCTCTGCAGGAGCAACAGCCCAGGTTGTCCCATGGGAGCAGAAACCCTGGGAGGCCCCATGGTGGCCCTGGGGAGTTGTGCCATGAAAACAAAGTTTTCAAAGAGAAACCTGTCCAAGGCTCAGCACACGTCCAAGTGAGTCATGGTTGGTGGTTCAGAGAATCACAGGGTCTTAGAATGGTTTGGGTTGGAAGTGACCTCAAAGCCCACCCAGTTCCACCCCTGCCATGGGCAGGGACACCTTCCACTATCCCAGGGTGCTCCAAACCCCATCCAGCCTGGCCTTGGACACTTCCAGGGATGGGGCAGCCACAGCTTCTGTGGGCACCCTGTGCCAGGGCCTCCCAGTCTGTGCCAGTGGAAGTTTTGCTTCCAGGAGAGGGGAACCCAGCCCTTATCAGCCCAGGATCAGCCCTGCCACAGCAGCACACACGTGTTGATAGGCAGGATGGATTTTTGTGTCAGAAGAGTGGTTTTGCTTATCTTTCACTGCACACAGATGAGCTTATTAAAGCAAAGTAGGTCAGGCACATGATATAACAGTGTGATCTGTGTAAAAGGCACTGGGAGGTGTTCATTGTGCTGAGACACTCCACTCCTGATGGATTTATTCCACTTCACACAAAAGACTCGACCAGAGCCAAATCTCCCCAACAAAGCCAGGAGCAAGTTCCCCACTAACTTCAGTGAGGCCAAGATTTCAGCATCGTTCACTGGCTTCTGCAGAGAATATTTCAAGGAATCCACAAAAGGAATTACTATTTCTGGATACTATGGGGGGGGGGGGGGGGGGGAANCAGAGAGGAGAGAAGGGGAGGAAGAAAAAAAAAGAAGACAAGCAAAACAAAACAAAACAAAACAAAGTAAGACAAAAGAAAATGAAATGAAATGAAATGAAATGAAATGAAATGAAATGAAATGAAATGAAATGAAGTGAAATGAAATGAAATGAAATGATAAAATAAAATAAAATCTAGAGTACAATGCTGACGTCAGAAGGAGGATAACTTTATTTCTCCAAGCTGTAACACGTGAACAAAATCACAGAGTCACAGAATGGTTTGGGTTGGAAGGGACCTTGAAGACCATCCTGTTCCACCCCCTGCCATAGCCAGGGACACCTTCTACTATCCCAGGCTGCTCCAAGCCCCGTCCCACCTGGCCTTGGACACTCCCACAACACTTCTTGCTCTGCAGGGATGTGAGCAGCCACATCTGTGCCTTCATCCAGCTGAGAACTAACCAGGTTTTGTCCTTCTTCCTTCCCAGCTTCCTCCTCTCCCTGACCTGGCTGGCCACAGCACGGATGCTGATGCAGGCCTGGAGGCTGGATAGAGCCCAGCACTTCATCTCACCTCCTGGACAGAGGATTATTCTCATCTAGGCATTACCAAGCCCTGACTCCTCACTGGTGGGCAGCTGGAAGTGGCAGCCCCTTCAAGGGGTGTCAGATGCAGCAGGAGATGCCTGCCCTGGGCTGGCAGAGATAATCTCCCCCTCCCTGGTGACAGGCACCATCCAACGTTATCAATTCCAGCTGGTCTGCGTGACTGGCTCCTGCTCAATCAGCAGCTTATTTAGAAAAAGTCAGTTTGCTAATTGAGAAAAGTTTAATGAATTTTTGGTGTATGGGAAAAAAAAAAAAAAAGAAATGATTACTTTATATTACCGATGTGTTCATTTGAAAAATTCATTACATTTATGTATTGTGTTTTCATGTAAATACCTCAGCCAAAATGTATTAGCAAAGAATACAATATTATGGTTCATGGTTCATGTGGTATCTGAAAGGAATAATTGTATAACTAATCAGTGAAAACAAAGTAAATGTTCCTCTTGAGCTTGTACAATAAAAAACTGAATTAAAACTATTCAGGCTCAAAAATGCAAATATGCCATGTTTCCCATCAGCAAGAAAATAAAAAATTAATATTTAGAAACCCAGCTGCAGTGCTGGGTTCAGGTCCAAGGCCCCCAACTTAAGAAGGATGTGGAGATGCTGGAGTGAGTCCAGAGGAGGCCACAAAGATGCTCCAAGGGCTGGAGCTCCTCTGCTCTGGAGCCAGGCTGGGAGAGCTGGGGGTGCTCACCTGGAGAAAGCTCCAGGGAGAGCTCAGAGCCCCTTCCAGGGCCTAAAGGGGCTCCAGGAGAGCTGGAGAGGGACTGGGGACAAGGGATGGAGTGACAGGACAAGGACAGGGCAAGGGGCAATGGCTTCCCACTGCCAGAGGGCAGAGTTAGATGGGATATTGGGAAGAAATCCTTCCCTGTGAAGGTGGTGAGGACCAGGTTGCCCAGAGAAGCTGTGGCTGCCCCATCCCTGGCATTGTTCAAGGCCACATTGGATTGAGCTTGGAGCAACCTGGGATAGTGGAAGGTGTCCCTGCCCATGGCAGGGGTGGAATGGGATGGGCTTAAGCTCCCTTTTGACCCAAACCATCCTGGGATTCTGTCATTCAGGGATCCAGGGTCTCTGGGATGTTCTGACAGCATCATCAGAAGGCACCAGTCTGGTGTTTGTTCAAATCACTTCCCTGTCCCACAGCCCCTTCAAACAGTTCAGGGCTGGATTTGGGTAGTTTATTTTTTCAGAGTGGTTTTTAATTGCAGCTTTCTCAAATGATCCCTCCAGTGTCAGGGCAGAATGGCAACAAGGTGAGACAAGGGAACAGCCCTTGGGAAGGATGTGACCTCCCTGCTAAGAGCACAGCAGAGCCATGCCCAGCCCTCAGCAGCCCGTGGCAATGGCCATTCCCTGGGGAGGAGTCAGTGCAGCTCCCACCCAAACCCTCAGGATTACCTATAAAATACAGATAGGAAGCAACCTGCAATTTCAACGAATAAAAGTCCTTAAAATCTCAGTTATTTCCCATCCATGTCTCTCTTTTTGTGTATATATGTAGCTCAGACTGGCAGCATGAGACAGCTTTTCTCATGGATCTCTCAGGGATGCCTGTCCTTACACAGCCTCTCTGAAATGCCACAGAGCAGAGCTACACTGAGCTGATTTTTGGGAAGCAGAGAGTCTGGATGAGCAGCACAGCCCATGTAGTTGGTACAGCAGGGCCACAGCCTCTGTGTTTTCCAGACCACAGGGAGATGCTGCAAGAGATCAGAAGGAGGGGAAAAAAACAAGGGGAATCCTCCTGACTCCAGGAACTCCCAAAAATAGTAGAGAAAGGAGGTTTTGCCCAGACTACAAAGATCTCAGTGGGGTCACAGATGCTGTGTCTCAGACAATGCACAGCGTGGAGCCTCCTGGATGGGATCTGAATGTCCTGACAGCAAAGGGGAAAAAAAGGAAAGGGAAAAAAAAATCCCTTTTCAGCACCACTTTGTGATTTCTGATTTCACAGCCAAGTGCCAACATCTTTTTCCTCACTCAGGTACGAGCAGGGCTGATGGGCTTCACCCAGGCTGCCAGCAAGGAAGGTTTCACTGCTCCTTCAGCAAAACCCCAAAGAGCAGACAGGGAGGAGACCCAGCACCACCAGCCAACCTCCAAGGCTGCAGGGTGGGAGATGGAGAGCATCCAAAGCTGCTCACCTGGGCAGGAGGAGCAGGCAGTTCCCAGGAGAAATAAAAGCCTTTTCCCAGGATAAATAAAGTCATACAGGATGTCCTGTGTGGGGTGACATGAATCCCATGACTCTTACTCGAGTGGGGACCCCAAGCCCCACGCCAGCCCAGCAGCTGGGGTGTCCCTTTTCCCAGAACCAGGCTCAACCCCGTGAATATCCGCAGTGCTGAATTATTCACTGCCCCGGGGCACACACCCTGCTCCGAGCCAGAGCTGGATAAAGCACTCAGGACGGCTTTTACAGCATCCTACCACAATATCCTGGATCATTAGGGATGCAGTGGGTGGAATAGATGAGCTGGTGCCTTCTGGAGGGCAGGACAAGCCGCAAACCCCCGGGGCTGCTCCTGTGCTGGAGGAGAGCTGGCCTCGAGCAGCGTGCACCAGCTCTGTGCAGCCACAAGAGTGTGCCTGCGCCACAGCTTTGGGGAAATGTCAGCGCTTTGCTGTCATGATGACAAAAACTCTCCTCCTCTGCAAGAGAAGGGTCCTGGCTCTGCCCCCTACCCACACGGCATCCCCTCTCTTTGAGGACCAGACATGGCTCTAGGCTGGACAGAAGGATGAGGATTTTGGAGCAGGCAATTTTTTGTTGCATGGCTGGGTAGGGATTTTCTGCCTTAAGGATGTTTTTATTTTCAGGCTCCTTAAATCTATGAACTCTGGAGGTGAGTCCCTGCATCTGCAGCCTGGAGTTCTTCTCCCCAATTTTTAAAAGGTGTCCTAACTTTATCCTTGGCAGTGCTGGGTTAACTGTTGGACTTGATGGCCTTAGAGGTCTTTTTCAGCTTTAATGATTCTATACTTCCATTATCTGAGCTGGCTACTCAGGTTCTTTGTAATGAATATGCATTTCTAGGGCAAGACCATCTGAACTGCTTCACTCAGCAACTGTAGGATGAACACTGACTGCAGGATTAAAAAGTGTATTTCTGTCCATGTAAAGAGAGCCAAGGGTGTCTAGTGCAGCTCTAGGTGCTTGCAGACTTTGTGTTTGGTCAGCAAATCTCAGCTCCACTGTCTGCGTACAATACGTGTTTGTACGACACTTTGGAGGAAGGTATCTCCTGGGGGATTATTTTAGGGGAAGCCAAACTGATTTGGAAATTCACTCCTGCTGTTTGACATCTGCTTTCACAGAATCACAAAACCACAGAATCATTAAGGCTGGAAAAGACCTTCAAGATCACTGAGTCCAGCCTTTAACCAATCACCACCACTTCAACCAGACCAGAGCACTGAGTGCCACATCCAGTTGTTTCATGAACATATCCAGGGATAGGGACTCCATCACCAATCTTGGCAGCCCCTTCCAATGCTTGACAACCCTTTCCATGATGAAACTCCTCCTGATGTCCAACCTGAACCTCCCCTGGTGCAGCCTGAGGTTGTTTCCTCTCCTCCTGTCCCTGTTCCCTGGGAGTAGAGCCCGACCCCCTGGCTGCCCCTCCTGTCAGGAGTTGTGCAGAGCCAGAAGGTTCCCCCTGAGCCTCCTTTGCTCCAGGCTGAGCCCCCCCAGCTCCCTCAGCCTCTCCTGGTGCTCCAGACCCTTCCCCAGCTCCATTCCCTGCCCTGGACACGCTCCAGCCCCTCCATGTCCATTTTGCAGTGAGGGGCCCAGAACTGGACACAGCACTCGAGGTGCGGCCTCAGCAGTGCCCAGCACAGGGGGACGGGCACTGCCCTGGTCCTGCTGCTCACACTGTGGCTGATCCAGGCCAGGTGCCATTGGCCTCCTGCCCACCTGGGCACACCTGGGCTCAAGTCCAGCCACTGTTGACCAGCACTCCAAGGTCCTTTCCCACTGGGCAGCTTTCCAGCCACTCTGGCCCAGCCTGGAGCTCCGTGGGGTTGTTGTGGCCCAAGTGCAGGACCTGACACTCAGCCTTGTTGACACTCACACAAATGGCCTCTGCCCACTGATCCAGCCTGTGCAGATCCCTCTGCAGAGCCTTCCTGCCCTGCAGCAGATCAACTTACTGAGGGTACAGTGAGTCCATGCAGTGGGTCCACGAGTCCATGCAGGACCATGTATGTCACTCACTCACCTGGCAATGACTGCTCTGAGCAGGGTTTGGTGTCACATCCTTTGAGCATCAACCCCGACCTCATACTGCAAGTGCTCTGTTCTGCCAGTGTCCTCTGAGTCTGCTTGTGCTGGTTTCTGCCAGAAGTAGGAGGTGGAGGAGCAGTGACTCAGTGCTGATGGCTTCTCCCCCTGCACAGATGGGCAGCCTTCTGCAGCCAGCAGCAGCTGCAAGGCCCAACACAGAGGGGTTTGTCTGCAGGGGCTTTGCAGCAAAGCTCTGAGCCTTTAAACTCCCCTACAGACCCACACCAGTGACTGGTGACCTCCACAGGGCTGGATTCCCACAGCACCCAGCTCCACAGGGTGGGCTCCCAGCAAGGAGCAGAGGCTGGATTGGAGCTGAGCACTCCCACGTCCGTGGGTATTTGGATGGAGCTGTTTGGGAGCCACTGCAGGAATCAAGCTGAGCTGCCAAGGCTTGGGCTTGGTGAGAAGCTGATCTCCCTCCCAGCAAAGGTGATGGGGAAGATGGATTGGGGCTGGCAACAGCTCCCTGTCATCTTCCATTTGCGAATGAAGACCTAACTCTGCCGGCAGCTGCCATCTGGAGCAGCCTGCTTGGACACGGCCACGTCTCCACGTGGGATCCAGGCAAAACAAGGCAGCCAAGGCAAACACTCAGTTCCAAAAGTGCTCACAGCTGACATACTGCTCATCTGAAGGCCAAGGCACCTCCTGGTCACTGCTGACCGCTCCAAAAAGGGACCAGTGACTGGCCCCATCTCTCCAGTGTTCTCAACATCACCTTTTCTTACACAAACACACAGGAGGTTGGAACATATAAATGTTCATGCTGTGAGAACATGAGAGCAGAGGACATTTTGGAAGTTACCTGGCTACTTAAAGCCTGTTAGTAATTCTGATTATCTTTTTCCTTCTTCAAGAAAGGATTGTTAGGACACATTCTGCCTTCTCTACCTGCCTGGTGTGTTATTTATCTTCTTGAGTTTTGCAGGGAATTGAATTCTTGTTTCCATGGAGTTGTCAATACTGCCACTCATATTTCTTTCCTGAGCAGGTAGTACCTATTAGACCCTATGATTACACGTACATAGTTAATTACTCTCTCCCATGTTCATTATTTGGTACTTATCAACACAGAATGTCCCTGGAGTTTACCCTACAGTCACCAGGAGTTGGGATCCATTCTCTTCCCTTGACACAAACCTTTAGCTTTAACTATCTCGTGTAATTGTGTGATACCAGCAAGCCGTGGCACCTCAGAAATCCCCTTCTTTTCTGGTCAGCTCCTGAAGAGTTCATCTAGACCTTCAGGGGGTCCTGTTTGATGACCTCCCTGTGGTGAAAAAACCACCATTGTTTCTGTATTTTCTTTCCTTTCTTTAAACAATTAGAAATCCCTGACAGGGCTTCCATCCTACACAATAAAGTAATTTCTTAGAAAAACAATTTCAATGAAACTGCTAAAAATCTTTCTGCAGTGACTGACCTCCCCCAGGCTCCAATATATCCAAGTATCCCAGATGATACTTGCCAATTGTGCTACAGGAAGAAGAGCTGCCAGGCTGTGGTTTCCAGGGCACCTCTCACCTCTCCCAGCTCCACAACCACGCTGATCCACACTCATCCAACCCACATTTGCTTTTTGTCTTGTCTCCAGCACTGGCCACAGTGAACATCTAGGACAAGTACAGGAGCAGGATGAGCATGAAGTGATGTTTCCTCTGATCCTCTCTCAGCCTCCAACAATTTCCCTCTTGGGAACTTCCTGAGCCAAGATAGTTGGGAACCCTCAGTTGATGCTTCTCTCTGGTTCTCCTGTACCCATGTAAACTGTTGTCACTCATAATTCCACTTTATCTACAGCCTTTTGCCACCCCTTATACATATATATGTATATATACCCCCTCTGTATCCATAAAGGAAGCAGAACTGGGGTAGCCAAGAAAGACTTATGTGTCATGGATTTACAGCATGACACAACAATGTGAAAATCTGGTGCCACATTTACCTCTTTCCACTCCTCTGGAAAGCATCACCGTGTCAGGAGATTTTTTGGTTACATGTCTGATGCTTATTTTTTTTCTCTTTCAAAGATTCAAATTCAAGCAGCTTGACATTTTCTACCCTGAACGTTTCAGAGGATGCTGGAAAGCATCCAGTACTCATTTTATCACTTACTTTTTGGCCAGATTTCAGTGTAGCCTTTTTTCTTTTTGCTCAGAATTAAAAGATCACACAACAGGTTCGTTTTGCATATGTTTTATTGTTTTAAATAATTAGCTCAATTTAGGCTCCTTTTGTGTTCTCTTTTCACAGACTTTGCAGTCAGTATGTTTACTAGCAAGTGAAGACATCATGAATGTATGTGTGCATTAGAGGGTAAATGCAGAAATTACATTTTGAATTCACTGACATGAGCACTCACCCCGACAACACGGTTTTGAGAGTTTAATCAAGAAACAAAAACTTGTGAGCCCAAACAAAACATCTTGACTTTCTCATTTCAATTGCTAAACACTCATCCGGGCTGCATGTGAATGAATTACCGACCCGAAATTATGTGCATAAATTATTTGGCAAACAAGTCTGAGTAATGAACAAATGTGGGTGAATTGCTGCGTTGGGGAAGAGAAAGAGCGGCATGATTCATTCAATCACCCACTCGTTATGGCTGAGTCCCCGGGCTCAAATTAGGCAATAATCAAGGATCCTTCAGTGCAGGGGCTGGAGTGAGCTCAGCTGGGCTGTGAGCCTGCAGACACAGGGTTTGGGAGCTTCTGTGTGTCTGCAGCATCCAACACTCATCCATAGAGCTGAAGTGCCCAGCCAGGCCTGATGCAGACACTTGGACAGCCCCTCATGCACCAGGAAATTGCAATTCCTGATCTCACTTCCAAATCACACGTGTCTCTGTGCCAAATAACAGTCAATACATGGCCTAAGCCACACTGACTGTTGTCACGTAGTGTAAGAAAGGCTTCAGACTGAAAGAGAGTGGGTTTAGATTAGATATTAGGAAAAAGTTCTTGCCTCTGAGGGTGGTGAGGCCCTGGCACAGGCTGCCCAGAGAAGCTGTGGCTGCCCCATCCCTGGAATGTTCCAGGCCAGGTTGGATGGGGCTTGGAGCCACCTGGTCTAGTGGAAGGTGTCCCTGCCATGGCAGGAGGTTGGAACTGGATGGGTTTTAATGTCCCTTCCAAGCCAGGCCATTCTATGGTTTGATGATCACACAGGCACAGAAAAAACTCACCTTGTGCCATCCCTGATTTTCAGCACTTAACTGGATAGAGCACATGCACTGAAGCCTCATGAGGACAGCTCCTGCAAACTCCACTGTTGGCACATCCCACAGGATAAACCCAGATGCAGGACTTGTTTTCCAGCCTTGCATGGAAAGGGCCACTGTAAATATCCATCCATAATCCTTGTCCTTGCTGAGTGATGGGGCAGAGGGAGGAAGGGCTCTCACTGACAGCCCAGGATATCCCCCAGTGGGCTCAAGCTGCCCCACTCTCTGCCACCGTGCTGCTGCCTGCAAAACCCTCCCAGTGGATCTAACAAGCCTTTGACAATGGGCTTCCCATAAGTGGGTTGTATTGCAGGATAAATTATCCCTTATTCCACTGCCTAATGACTTCCTGCTAATGCAGGAATAACCACTACCTAAAAATGTGAAAATAATGCACAGACAGAATGGGATCCAGACCTGTATTCCCAGCTGTAATTGCAGAAGAGGTTTGAGATCTCTGCCTCTTGAATTAGGCTGTCTTCTAACCATTTCTTCTTTCCCACACACAGTTATTGATCACTTGGGTTTCGAGGTTTGCATGGGATATCTGGAAACCTTGTTCTTGATGAAGGATCTGACAAAGTCACACGTTGGGTGTGATATCTGTCCCACAGCTGCTGTCCACCCAACCCTGCCCTCAGCCCCACCTCCTGCTGCTGAGCCAACCAAACACACAAAGTTCACCTTCCCAGCTCCCCAGCTGCCTTTTGCCCCCACCAGGCTCTTGTTGCAGACCCCGATGTTTTGGGGAGCAGCACTGCATTGCCTGTGCTAGATGGTCACTCTGAGCATTCCCAGAGCAGCACCAACACGCAGAGATCATCTAGGAATCAACAAAACATCCTCTGTCCTGAAGCTTTGTGGTTAAACACCCCCCTCCTCCCCCCAGTCAGACTTCTGAAAGAAAAAAACAGAAAAACATTCAGAGCAAAAAGTGTCCTGTTACTTTTCTTTGGCTTTGCTGAGCACCAAAACAAGTGCAAAGGTGAGATTCCCATGGAACTTTCATTCCAGCCATCCTCCTTCAGCCACTCCTGATTTCCAGAGCATCAGTAGCAGGTGGTGCAGAAGACACTGCCAAGGCTCACTTGGAGGATATTTTTGAAAGCATTAAAAAAATTCCCTTGAACTATTCTGAGCACTGCAGGCAGCTCTTTTCTGCCTCAGAAGGGAATGTGGAAACTTGGATTTCCTCACCAAAAGCAAAATACCTTTGCCTGGCCCTGGCCCTGCCTGAGCCAGCTGAGCCTCAGTGTAGAATAAGCAGCAGGAGCTGAGTTCCTCCCCTGGGGAAATCAGAGCTGAGTTATTGTTCAGTGGCATCAGGAATTGATTCCGTGTGAATGGGAGAAAAAAAATCCAGGCAAAACTGAGATCCCAGCCAGCAATACACTTAAAGCCACATCTAAGCTTAAGGTCATGAATAGTCCCAAATAAAATACCAGTACTGGATGTACTGGTCTTAAGTGCACAAAAAGGGTTTATGCACGCACAGTAATAAATTTTAGGTGTTTTGAGTTGCCTAATTCCCTGCAGCATTTTGCAGTTTCAGTTTCTGGTTCTCTGAAATATCTATGCCACAATGAAAGGAGAGTGACAGGACCAGCACTGCTGCAGTGTGCTCTGGAGCAAGCAGGAGTTTCACTTTCCAAGCCATCTATTTTCCCTCTGCTCCCTGAGGGAACCCTGCTGAAGGGGAAATTTGCCCCTTTCGTGGCATGTAAGACAAGAAAGCACCAGTTTCATACACCACTCTACACTGAAACATGGATTAGTAATCATGTAATGTAATTTTTACTATAATTAGATGAAAAGTCACAAAATGCTTTGCTAATTCTGTTCTCAAGGCCCTGCCCATGACATTAATATGAGTGATATGGCCTGAGCTTCCTGTTTGAAACATGACTCTGTGGAGTAAAATCCACTCTTGACAATCAAACATTATTATATGGCTGGAATTTTAATAAAAACAGAGTACAAAAAGACCTCAAGGACCTTCTTAGTCTGTTCCTGTGTAACAAGGCAGGCTCAGATGTTTAATTTTTGTTCTTAAGAGCTTTCCATGACAACCCTCTGTAGGATTTTCTTACTGGATTTAACTGTCCACGCAGGAAATATTTTTCAGAATTCTCCTGGTCAGTACATGTCTGTTACACCTTCATGATGAATCTCTGGAAACACTTTGCACTCAGCTCTTTATAACTCCATATATAATATTTCCTTGCCTTGCTTAGGCTTATGCCTTTCCCAACAACAGTCTAACTAATGTCAAGACTGACAATTTGAATGGTTTCTCCTCTGTCCCAAAGCCTGTTACTGCCATGGAAGGAAATGAGGTTGATTTGACATGATTTGTTCTTGACAAATCCATGTTCACTGGCTCTAATCTCCTTGTTTTCTCTTACATGCTTACAAATTGATTATTTGTTCCAGGATTTTTCAGGAAATTGAAGGAAAGCTGATGTGTCTATAACTGCCTAACTCCTGCTTTCAACCCTTCCCTTTTTTGCTACATTTCCATCTTCACTTTCCACATCCTCCAAGTTTTTAAAGATACTTACTCCACCAAATATCTTAGGGAATTGATCAGCAAAACAGCAACTAGCAGAGGACATTCTAAAAAAGTGATCATATTTTAACGACCTAATATGCTAAATTATATTTTGAACTGTTTTAGGCAGATTATTACTGGTTTTTGCTTTTGTTTTGGGCTTTGTTTTTCAAAATACTAATTTTGATCTCTTTCTATTGTACAGCTTTCAGCAGGCTCATAGCATCACATGATTTTTTCAATACACTGTAACTGTGTTCTCCTTTTGCCTGACACTCTAAAAGTGGTCAAACTGAGCCTGACAGTGTTGATGGGTGTTACTACAAGAAAGAAAGCCTGAATTTCCTGCCAGTGTGCTCCTTGCACACAATGAAGTGGGATGGGTCAGAGCGTGTGGGTGAGCAGCTCATGCAAGAAGATCAACATATTGACTTGCTCAAGTGAAAATCCCTCCTTGAGCAACACTGAGGGCAGGGAACAAGGATGGAAACCTTTTCCCCCTGTTCCCAATAAAGGTTTGAGAAGAGAAGAGCTGTCTCCAGCCATCCACAGTGCAGTGCAGCATTTTAAATTCATCATTGCCCATTAGCTTCACAGGCCAGATGCCAAGCACAGTGGAGTCAATCCTCTTCCGTGAAATCATCTCTGAAGAAGCATCTCTGCTCTTAAGTACATTTGCACTGGGTTTCCAAGCACACATCAGACCTGGGTTCAGCAAAAAGAGATTTTCTCTGCTCTTTACAGCGTTTTTTCCCAATACTAGTGAGGGGCTCTGTGTTCTCAGGACACAGGGAGAGGTAAGAGGAGTCTTGGCAGAGTAGTAAAGACAGAAGGAAACTCTTCCTGAAAAGCTTAAGAGCACCTTATTAGAAGGAGAATTCTTGAATGAGGTTATGGACACACCTTTTCCTCCTGCTGAGTCATGATTTCTTCCAGTCACTGACAGAAGGCACAGGAAAGAGAAGTCAGCTCCCAGTCAGTGATCAAAGACTGACATGATTTCACCTACAGTACCAAAAAAAGAGGTAAGACCAAGAAATGAAATAAATATCGTCATGGTTGACTCATCCTTCACAGATCTGTTTTGTTTTCTTCTTTTTTTAACCTGTCAAAGCTCTCTCACTGTCATTTCACACCTGGTTTCAACACAGCTACAAAGGTGGAGAATGCAATTCTCCTGCTGTATTGATCTTGACACGACAAATCCTTGTCTCACACGGAGAAAAATGTTACTGCTGTCAAAAGAGATGCAGGCAGTGACTTTTGTATCTTCCTCTGGTAAAACAAACTGGGATGGTGGCACGGGGTCACTGCTGTGGGAATTGCAGACGCCGGAGCGCTGTACAACACTCCCCCCTTGTGATTTCTCTCGTTACAACACTTTCCAAACCGCAGCCTCTCCCGATTAACCTCTTTTACATGGAAGATTCCCTCTCTGAGCACGAATCCTACCCTTAACCAGCCTCTTTCCTCAGTGGGAACTAACAACACTACTGGATGCATACACGTGCATTTTGGTTTCACTGAATTCCTCTCTCCCTGTGCCTATAACCTTGTATTGTTTTTTCTATGAGTCTCCATTTGCTGCTTCAGGAACTCGGACAGAGCTGGTATTCCCACCTCTGCCAGCACATATTCTACTTCCTCTCTAAAAATGCAGGGCTCAGTGAAGAAATTTCATATTTGCATGCACATCTTTGCTATTACCCTGTATTTATTGGAGCTGCAGAGGACCAAAGCCAGCCTGCTTTAGTGGAATGCCAGCATCTTTGCCCACACAGCTCCTGGCTCTTAATTTTTAAAGCATCACAAAGAAGACAAGGGAACCATTCCAGGATTCCTGCTCCCCATGGCGAGGTGTGGGGAGGCTGTCACAGCCCAACAGAGCCGAGCAAAGCAAGCAGAGACACCCTGGGGACAGTGAGGGGCTTCAGCTGGGAGCCCAGATGGCCCAAAAAGTCCATGGGGAAGCAGGAAGGACCACGCTGGTCCTGTCTCAAAGCTGACCCTGATCCCAAACCCCCAGGAAGGGGGACACCCTTGGGGCCATAACACTGACAAGGCCCATGAAAAACTTGTACTTACCACATGAAAAGGCAGATTCTGAAATATAGGATTTATTTTTGACTTGGACAAATGGAAAAAGAATTTTATTACTGCTTTGCTGGTGAACTCATAGCTCAAGTAACACAGTTGCCTTTAGGAGTAACTTTTTTAAAGAATCATTGTTAATAAGTGAAGGACAACAGGGAAGTTTTCAGTTCTACTTCCGTGTCACACACTCATGTCAAACTACTTCCCCTTCCTTGAGAAAAAATCCCCACAACTTCTTTGTTGAGCACTGACCTGCCCCTACATTTTATTGCTCAGATTAAGAACAGCTCAGTATTTTGTCCCCAACACCTTTATTTCTGGTGCAGCTGGGATGCCACTTTGTTACAACAGGGAACAAAGGCATTTTTAGATGTCCATTTTCTACTATAATACCTTGAGAGCAACTGTGAAACTAAATCGAAGTGTACTTGCCTTAAATACTGAAGAGAAGAGGAAGGCCATCAGCAGCTCCCTCTCTTTTCACAGATAATGGAACTAAGTGTCTAAACTTCGCTAAGTTTCTGTTCTCTTCAATAAATTAGTGATAGAAACCTCCAAGGTCACAGAGTTACTGAACAAAGAATGACAAACAAGGTTCAAGCCCCATCCCTGCTTCAGAACATGTGGTAGGTGATGGCATGAGTGTGCTGAGGGATATTCAAAAAGCGAAGAAAAATCAGGAATAAAATGTACTTAAAAAAAAAACCACAAAAAAATAAAAAAACAACAAGGTGTGACTTCTGGTTGAGAACATGCCTTTAAAAAGCAGAAGTTGTCACAATAAAGACAAGAAACAAGACAACCTTAGGCACAGTAGGAAGTCAGACTGAGAATATCTCAGCAGTAGCCACAGAATCATAGAACTGGGGAATGGTTTGGGTTGGAAGGGACCTTAGACATCATCTCATCCCAACCCCAGCCATGGGCAGGGAAACCCACAAGGCCAGGTTGCTCCAAACCCCATCCAGCCTGGCCTTGAACACATTCAAGGATAGGGCAATGGAGCCTTGGAAAAGAATAAATAGATCTGAAACGATTCAGATACTCATTTCTTTCTCAGAATTTAAGTATTTCCATCATGAATCACTTTGAATAAAAGCCTTTAATTCCCTCAATTTCCAACAGGTCTTTTTTCCCACTTTACTTCAGCACTCAGCAGTTCATAAACAGAAGCCTGTAACTCTACACTGTTTATTCTTCCCAGTTAAAGAATCCTGTTAGGACACGTAGAGCAGTTCCTGGATTTTACTTTTAAGCCCAGACCTGTCACTTCCTTGAAAAATAACTGTAGCAAACAAAAATGAGCAACTCTTACAGGGCCTTGCAAAGCTTCATGTGACAAAAGGAAAAAAAAACCCCAACATTTCTCTGCATTTTGAGGGGCCTTGTGTGCACATTAATGTAATATTCACATCTTAAGGACTTGTTTGTTGCTGTGGTATCGTGTAGCATTCTTAAAAGAGATTATTTAAGGCAGAGGAGCAGCAGAGACGGCTGGAGACTTCTTTCAGCCTTGCTGAATTTCCACTGTTATCAGCCACCCAAGGCAGCCCAAGGCTCATCCAGGCAGGAGTGACGTCCCTCACGCAGCTTTTGGAAGGAAAAGCACAAATCCTGTGCTCTGATCCGCAGCCCAGTGTCACCAAAACACCCCTGATGCCTGTCCCCAGACTAAATACAGCTGGCAAAGTCCTTGTGGGCAATGCCTGTGCCCAGCCAGGCTCCAGCTCGGGCTGATCAGAGCAAACCCAGGGCACACAGGGACTGTCCCTTGTGCTGGGCACTGCTGAGGCCACACCTCCAGTGCTGTGTCCAGTTCTGAGTCCCGCAATTCAGGAAGGGCATGGAGGGGCTGGAGGGTGTCCAGGGAAGGGAACGGAGCTGGGGAAGGGGCTGGAGCACCAGGGGAGGCTGAGGGAGCTGGGGGGGCTCAGCCTGGAGCAAAGGAGGCTCAGGGGGAACCTTCTGGCTCTGCACAACTCCTGACAGGAGGGGGCAGCCAGGTGGGTGCCAGGCTCTGCCTCCAAGTAACAAGTGACAGGACAAGAGGACATCCGTCCTAAGATGTGCCAGGGGACGATTGGGTTGGATGTTAGGAAGAATTTCTTCACAGAAAGGGTGATTAGACATTGTTATAGGCTGCCCAGGGCAGTGGTGGAGTCCCCATCCCTGGACGTGTTTATGGAAAACAGACATGAAGCTATTCCAGAGCATCCAGAGGAAGGCACGAGGATGGGGAAGGGTCTGGAGGAGCTTTATGAGGCGTGGCTGAGGACACTTGGTCTGTTCAGTGGGGAGGAAAGGCCAAACCTCAGCGCCGTCAAAGCTCCCTCATGAGAGGGCAGGGCGGGGGCAGGGTCTGATCTGTTCCCTCTCAGTGACAGCACCCGAGGGAACAGCGGGAGCCGGGTCAGGGGAGGGTTGGGTTGGGTATCAGGAAAAGATTCTTCCCCCAGAGGGTGGTGGGGCACTGAACACACTCCGCAGGGAATGGTCACAGCACCAAGGCTGCCAGAGTTCTGAGTTTGGACAAGGCTCTCAGTCACACGGTGGCATTGTTGGAGTGTCCTCTGCAGGGCCACGAGCGGGACTCCCTCATCCTTGGGCGTCCCTTCCAGCTCAGGATATTCTATGAAAAACTGGACGTGTTAGACTCGATGATCTGAGAGTTCTTTTCCAACACAACTGATTCTGTGACCCGGCCCCTCTCCGGTATCGCTGTCCCTGTGTCCCTCTCCCCTTCCCCGCCCGTCCCAGGCCCGTGCTGCCCGCACCGGGAGCGCTCTGAGGGCGCCGGCCCCGCCCCGCCCCGCCCCGCCGTCGCCAGGCGGTGCCGCCAAGGGAGGAAGTGTCGTAAGGGCCGACAGGAACTGGCCGCGGGTTTTACGGCCGCGGCGGCCGCGCTTGGCGGCGGCGGAGCGGGAGCTGCCCAGACGCGGCGGTGAGTGGCGGCGGCGGGGGGACCCCGNGTGCCTTTGTTCGCGCCCCCCCGCTCCCCGCCGAGCGCGGCCCGTGAGGCCGCCGCGCCCCCCCCCCCCCCACCTTCCCATCGCCCCTGTTGGGTTTGGCGCCCTCCTCTTCCTCCTCCCCGGTGAGTTTGTGTCGGTCTCTCCCGTAGGATATGGCCGAGGTACCGCCGGGGCCTAGCAGCGTCCTGTCCCCGCAGGGGGACACGCTCTCCCCCTTCCCCGGAGGAGGAGGAGGAGGGGGGGCTGCTTCCTCCTCCTCCTCCTCTGCCACCTCCTATGCCGCCGCCGCCGCCGCCTGCACCGGCGCCCAGGACGAGGAGGCCGAAGAGGAGGAGGAAGAGGAGGGACCCGCGGGCGGGCGGGAGCAGCAGCAGCAGCGAGGAGGAGGAGGAGGAGGCAGCGACGGCGGCAAGGGGGGCCCGCAGCACCGCCACCACCACCGCCACCACCACCCCCCGCACCACAACCACCAGCTCAACGGCCTCATCAGCCCCGAGCTGCGGCACCTGCGGGCCTCCCTCAAGGGCAAGATCCTGGGCTCGGAGGCAGGGGCGGCCCCCGAGGGGCTGGAGAACAAGCGAGCCAGCAAAACAATGGGCTCCGGACAGCAGCAGTCGTCGCCCCCCACCGCAGCGCCCTGCTCGTCCCCCCACGCCAACCACCTCCCTCCCCAGGGAAGGACTGCACCCTCTCCTCCTCCTTCTCCCCCGGCGAAAGGGGACAGGAGCCAGCCTGCTGCCACAACCACGACTGCTGCTGCTAAGACTGCAGCCCGCAATGGGCTGGCAGGAGAGACTGGCTTGGAGGAGGAAGAGCAGGAGGAGGGGGATGAAGGAGGGGAGGAGGAGGAGGAGGAGGAGGAGCCCCTGCAGCTACTCTCCGGGTCCTTGGCAGCAGCCTGCAGTTTGAAAGGCTCGGGAACGGACTGTCAGCCCGAGGAGGACCTAACGATACGATACGTCCAGTATGAGTCAGAGCTGCAGATGCCCGATATCATGAGACTGATCACCAAAGATCTGTCTGAACCCTACTCCATTTACACATATAGGTATTTTATCCACAACTGGCCACAACTTTGCTTTCTGGTAAGTGCCGGAGGGAGCAGGGAGGGCAGGAGTTGGGAGTGGTTTGGGGCTGGGGAGGAGAGGATGGGAGGGTTGTCGTTTGTGGGAATACTTTTAATGATCTTTTTGTGGATAAGGCCAAGCTTTTTTGGAAGTACCTGTCCCCTTGTGACCCGTGCATGTACAAGTGAAGCATGTGCCCGAAGTTCCTACATTTGTTAACGCGTGGTTTAAATGGTGGGGAAAGGGTTTGAGCACAGGGCTAGGATCCAGGAATTCAGGGCTTCTAATCTTGGTGTTGACATTGACTTTTGTGACCTTCGGTAGCTCATTTTATGATTCTGTCTCAGTTCCTGGGTTTGGATTTAAAAAAGAAAGTACTTAGTCCACTAATGCCTTATAACTGCTTAGTAATTCTTGCACAATGGTTTTAAAACTGACTGAAGCAGGGCTGGCACTTAAATGTTAAGTGATAGGTGGAGAGGTACTGTGAAAGGTTTAGTAGACTTTTTGATCTGTGAGCTTACTTTGACAAAGACAGGTCCAACTGTGTTGCTTTTGCAGGTGTGAGAGTGCTCTCAGCATGCAGGAATTCTCGTGCTGCTCAGATTGTCTCCTGTGCTAACAACGTATTTAGTTTTATATTCTTCCTCCTGCACTACTGAGAGGCTGGTTTAGCTGCCCCCCTGCCTTCCAAAATGTTTAGCACTTCTTGTGTCTCAGTTGCATGCTTTTGGGATGATAATTCATCCACAGGTAAATGAAACTGAGCAGAAGCTGGCCTGAGGAGTGTATGTGCATAGCAAGAGCTTAGCTGTGTTTGATTTACTCATAGGAACACTTGTATCTGCAAAACACAACGTTTATGGGAGTGTGTGGCACCTCCTTGCCAAAGTAAATGATGAGTTCTTCTCTCTTGATGTTTTAATCGAGGCTGGACACCTCTCTGAAAGGTCTGATTTAGGCAGAGCTAAATCTTCAGCTCAGGGCTAGCTGGAATTTTGATAGGATGTGGTACAGGGGATGAGGCTAATGGAGCCCATCTGGCTTTAAACTTCCTGAACGTTCCTGGTCTAGGATCTGGTATAATTTATAGCAGGATTTTTTATGATTTATAGGAGGATTTTCAGAGCTGTGCCTCTTAAAACCTTGCTGAGGGAATACAGTGGGATTATAGGAAGTTGAGCAAAGCAAAAAGTTGACCTTCTGGAACCAAACAGAATAGGAAAATACTGGAGAGTGTTGTTGGATGCAAAGTCATGTTTGCCATTACAAGGATGCTGATCAGAGCACAGTGATGTTCTTCAAACCCCAAGCTCTGCGTGTGACTGATTTACCTCACACTGAGAATAAAATGCTCATGAGCTATAAAAGTCCAGCCTGCCAGCATCAGGTGTGTGTATCCCTGGAATGCCAAGGCAATGCTGGATACTCTTGGATCACATTGCATTTGTTTAGACTTTAATTTTTTTTTCTTTTTTCTTTTGGTCAGGGAATAGCTGGAGGATTTTGTTGTGAGAAGAGCAATGCCAGGTTGTTTGACAGAGCACTAAAACAGATGATTTCTAATAAGTGCATTCAAAGAGTAAGATACCACTCAAGGAGGAGAAAGCTTATTTTGTAGTGACACCTTTATTTTTTGATACCCTTGAAGAATCCACAAAACTTTTCTTGAACTCAGTGTATTTGCCATTTTTTTGAAAGGTGGAACCATGTGAAGTACATAAAACTGTGGAGAAGAATATACGGCAGTGAATATCTAAAGCCAGCAAATTTTTATCTGCTTAATAATTTCAAGGTCTTGCAGCATACTGAGTCAAATTCTTATGGAGTTGTTGTTTCCGTTCATTTTTGTGAGTGGTTTTAATATTTTTAAGATTTGTTTCTTAGAGATTGTCTTGAAGACTTTCTGTTCTATAAAATATAATTTGTTCCAGCAGTTAATGGATTCCTGGACTACTTCAGTCCAGTAAATTGCTTTAAAATATTTATCTTCAGCCAGGGCTTGCATATTCCAATTAGCAAGAAGTGTCAGGATGGTGGTGAGCATGAAGCTTACAGCATCATTTGTCTTTAATGCCTTGTGGCCCCACACCCTTCTGGATTCAGGTTTTGGCTGAGCTTTGATTGCCTTGGGAAGAGGGGATTGCCTGGGATTTGATTGTATTTGGAAAAAGATCTATAAAGGGTTCAGTCAGTTCCTTCACTGAATTTCACCATCACTGTTTTAAAATAGTGATATTTTAAATCAGTCATTATTCACCTGTTTTCCCCGTGCTGTCATGGGCACCTTTCCTTTTCTCTTCCTGTGAGGGGAAAGCACTGACACCACTGAAATTTAAGGTGGGATGAGTATTTTCCCTATAAAATGAGCTTTTGTCTATTTATGTTGTTTTATTCAGTGAACCATCTAAAACATAATTTTCCTATCCTGACAATGCAAAACTAATTTGGGGGGACACTACTATCTTTATTCCCTGGGTTTGAAACTTGCTGAATTTTGGTTTGGCCTCCCCAAGTTGCTTGGTTGCTCTGATGGCAACACAAGGTGCCACTTGTTTTTCCTTTCTGTTCCACTTCTGGCTTGTGCCACCCTCGTGTTCTCTGATCCTGGAAGCCAAGGTAGCCCTCTGACCAGCAGATATTTATAATGTGTTTGGAGATGTTTTAGGGTTGTGCTCTGTTGGTTTAGAGGTACAGGTGTATTCCTGCAGGATGTCACAGGCACCAGGGCAAGAGGAGAGGTGAGAATGCTCAGCTGGAGGGAAGGCAGAGGACCAATCCTGCCTGGTCACTGATGTGTTTTGCTGGATCAAACCACTTCCTAACTGTCCACTCAAAGAAGTTAATATTCCACTTTAAAAGGACCTGGAGATACCTGAAATCTTAAACCCCTGTTATTTAATTGTCAAATTCATCTGTGTCACTGTTTTCTTGTAGGAGTAGCAAGTTTGGAGTGCTGCTCAGTGCTAAGGTGTTACACTGCAGCAGTCTCTGAGCTGTGGCTGGGTAATAACCTTCTCCTCCATAAACTTCCAGTGGAAGGTGTCCTGTCCATGGCAGGGGGTTGGAACTGGATGATCTTTAAGGTCTCTTCCAGCCCAAACCCTTCTGGGTTTCTAGAATTCTAAGAAACTGCTTAAATTTAGGTTTTGCCTGTCTTTGGACAAGCAGGTCTGCACTGTGTATTAGGTGTGGATGTCCAGTGAATGCCTGGTTTTTATGTATTCTCAGAAGCTCTGTCAGCCCAGTTTCTCTTCAAATGATAACCACTCCTCTACCAAAAAAATCGACAGGGGCAAGGGTTATCTTCTGTTTCATGTGGAGTATTTTTGAGCAGTACTACATCTTTGTCCCCAGATGGATTGTAAATTCATTTTCGTAGTTGTAGCTGCCTTTTAAAGTGGTTCTGTAGCTTCTAGTCTTAGCAGTGTTAAAGTTCTGAAACTTGCCTTTCAGACTGATAAATTAAATATTTCAGAAAATTGTTTTCAAAATCCTTTAGCGTAGGAGAGGTGAGCTTAGGAAACATTGCTCTGTGCCAGAGTTTGGATAAGACAGAATGTCATAAAAGCAGAGTTCTGGCTGAGTGTTGTAACCTCTCCTGTAATTCACTGTACCACTCAGCTGCCTTGTAAGAAAAATCTGGAAAATCTGTGCTTTTATTGGGTTCTTAACTTTGCCACTAGCTATAGCAGCATTTATAATTTAAACTTTCACAAGTTCAAAAATAACCTATTAATTCCGTGTAAGTGGTTTTAAATGTGTTGTAAATCCTAAATGACTGCAGTTAAGATCTTGTTTTATCCTAATGCTTTGCATTTTTTTTTTTTTAATTTGGATTTTATTCAAGAGTTTCGGTGTGTTGAAATTAAGACTTGCAAGACACCATCCCTGATTTTCAGTTGTGGAAAATTTGGGGCTTAAAGGAAGAACCAGAAAAGTGAGGAGGCTGCGAAGTGTTCCTGGCCTCATGGCAGATGTAGGAAGAAGTTTTGTTGGATCCATTCCTAATTTGCAAATTCAGTATTCCAGTTTGTTTTTAGGAGTGCTCACAGTTGCAGGGACAGGCTTTGTGAAAACTGAAGGCACTGCAGTCCCTGAGCAGGTGGCAACAGCCAGGGCTGTTATTCCAGCGCTGGGAGAGGCTGTTCCTTGCACAGGAGGGAATTGCTGGTGTCCACATTGATGGAGTGGAAACAGAGGGATGTGGTGATTTGCCAGGAAGAGCTCTGGCTGAAGTGCCACACATGAGGTTAAAACCATTATCCTAAATGTGTCCTCTGATGGCATTTGGGAACGTGGTCCCTCAGCGGGAGCAGTTCATACAGAGCTGTGATGCTTTGGGATGGATTTTGGTGCAGGTGTGAAAGGAAAATGTAGGTGCAGTAGTGCAGGTTCTGCTGCCTCTGAATTGCAAAATATTTCCCTTTTGGGGCTAGTTGGCTGTTTTAATCTTCCTTAAATGGGAACAAAATTCACAGGAGCTGGATATTAAATGCATACTCAGACTGTGGCTGACAGACATAATGCCATCTTTGATAATGAAATTAATACAAATTGATTAGTTTTGTGAAAAGTAATGTTCTTGCTGATCTGCAGACATTGCTGTACTAGCTCTTCCAGTATATTAAAATCTGGTTTGTTTTAAACATTTAAACTTATTCATAGGAACAAAGTCGATGCAAATATTGGATTTTGGATTAATGTATGTTAATCCTCCTACTAATAACCTGGTATTGAAGTAAATCTTATAGTACTCTGTGGGGTTTATAATATATCATAGTGACTTAGGCTGAATTCTGTTTGTAGTAACTTGTATGTTTAGAAGTACTCTCATATACCTGAAAAGAAAATTTGGCAAAGAATTATCTTTTCATAAATGGTGTTGTGTGGGAGCTGCTTTTCCTCCCTCCTCACTACTCTCCCTATTTCAGTTTGGTTTTTTTTATTTACACAGTTTAACCTCCAGGAAATTAAATTACAAAGTTTCACATCACAGTTTATATTCATTTTCAGCTTTGGATCAGGTTGGAAAGAAGGAGAAAAGAGAGGAAAGGCAACAAAAACCCCTCTAATTGAGGTGGAAATGCAGCACTCCCTCTGTGAGTGGAACAGCTGTAGATTCACTGCCAGACTTACCTGCCTAAAGACAGAGAAATAGATTTAAGTGTTTGGAGAAGTGGTAACAAAGTCATTCTTTATTCAACTCTCTGGCAGCAGTGGTAAAACCTGTGGGTATTTGCTTCTTTGATCACTGACACAAAAGTCTTTGCTGTTCATTTAGCGTTTTAAATATATGATTCATGACTCTAACTTTTCTGCAAAGTGCCCTTAAGAAATAGCACAGATATGTTGTGTCTAGAGTGTCACTACTCCTGAAGTGTGTAAAAAATATATATATATATATCTTTAAAATTTTCTACATAACTGTTAGGAGCAACAGTTTGCACGTGTTCACTTCAGGGCAAAGCATAACTACAACATGCTAGTTTGTGGTGTGCTTTTTTTTTTTAGTGAGGTATAAGATTACATCTAGGTACTCTGCATAATTATAGCAATGTTCTGAGCAGTCTGGCTGATGATACTCTTTATTTAACTCCCTGCTTTTCTCAGGTCTGAGCAGAGATACAGAACTTGCCTTGAGCTGAAACTTTGCAGGCACTGTTTGAGTAAAAGTACAGCTTCTCTTTTCTGTGGAATAAACTGTGTTTTGGAACAAATGAAAGACTGCTTAGAGGCTGTGTGCTTCAGTTAGATCATGCTACAGTTTTTATTTGTTGTTTTAAAAACCACTTGTTAGATTGTTCAGGGTTGTTCTTGGATACTGCTGAAATGTGTTTTCCTGCCAAATAAAAACTTAGCAATAGTTATATTTGCTTCAGCTATATTAGAAATAGAGTTAGGATCATGCTGTATCATAGGGTTTTGCAACTGCAGCTTGTACTTTTTTGGCTGCTTCATTTCACCTTTGCTGCAGCTCCTGGCTGACAGCTGACTTGGTTCATAACCCACCATCCAGGTGGAGATGCTCAAAAACTTTATTCTTTTGGGGATTAAGGGACTGTGCCTGTGCCTGTGCCTGCAGTGTGACCTGCAGGAGGGAATCCTCTGTCCATGGGGTTTTAGCCTGCAAGCTGTGCACAAAGGTTCAAGTGGTTCAGTTTATTCCAGAAGAATATTCCATTATTCAGTTTATTTTTGAGAAGTGAGCCCTGGGTTCACAGGTGGGCTGCTCTGAGGCCTGGCAGTACTGGCTCTAGCAAGTCCTTTTCATTTGACACGTCTTAGAGTTGTAAATTTGGATTATCCAGCAGCACTTGTGCCAGCACATGCTTGTGCCAATCATGTGCTGTAGTCCTGCTTTAGCTGCTGCACTGGAGCCCGAGGCTGCTTCCCCCTGCAGGTCTGTCAGAGGCTGTGGAGCCCCTCACACACCCATAAGTACAATTACAAGTTTCTTTTTCTCTCTGCCCATCTTTCCTGAGTGCCCAGGAATTTGTTCTCCCCCTGGATGCTGTCCCACTCTGCAGCATTACTCAGTTTTACTGCTGCAGGTTATATTGTCATTAATCCCTTATGCTGCCTAATCCTTCAGTTAACATGACTTCATTTTCCTTTCTCTCATGTATTTCATGGTAAAATGTTGGTGAACACAGTGGGTGTGCAAGTGGTTTGATAAATGTTTGGGGGAGGAGTTGGGTTCTTTTCTTTTTGGGGTTTTTCTTGTTAATATTTCAGAATGACTACGTCTCCTTGACCACGGTTACTGTGACAATGCCACTGGGATTAACTGCCAGGGCATTGCTCTTAACAAACCAAATCTGCCCATAGTTAAAATGTGTGAAATTAACTCTGCTTTTCTGCTTGTTCTCGGGGTGTCATATGACTGAAAAGGACAGTTTCTAGAGATTAAATGCAGCAACACTTTGCTCTGATCCTTTGTGGCCTTGGCATTAAAACCAGACAAAAATTAAGCATGTTATCTACCACAGCCCTTGTACAGGAAAATTCGGATCCCTATAAAACAGGAATGGACTTTTTTCCTCTGCAGAAGCCCATATGAAAGGGTAATTTATGCCTTAACCTGGTCTTTTATTATATTTTATTTTTCTTCTTTCCCCTTTTTAATCACACATGTTCTTGCCTGTAGACTTTGTGAAATGATAATGTGGTTCTCTCCAGGAATATTTCATTGGTTGTTAACTGACTTGGAACTTTATTGGAATGTAATAAAGCAATAAGTCTTTTCATCATATTATTACCTTTGGAGACGTTTTAAAAATTTGTGTCGTTACCTTTTCATAACTTTGCACAAACAAATTTTGTGTGGCTGTTTCACTTTAAAAAATGAACTGGTTTACTGCTTTTGGTGGCACTGTGGATCCCAAACTGAGAATTGCATCCGTGTATGTTTGTCTTTAAGGCCATGGTAGGTGAGGAGTGTGTAGGTGCCATCGTCTGCAAGCTGGATATGCACAAAAAGATGTTCCGCAGAGGTTATATAGCCATGTTAGCAGTGGATTCCAAATACAGAAGAAAAGGAATTGGTAAGAACAGCCTTTTTTGTTCTTTCTTCCTTCAGCCCTCTCATTGGGATCACTGTAGCTGTCAGAAAGATTCCAGCTGAACTTCAGGATGTGGTGGTTTGTGTGTCATCCCCGCCTTACTCAACCACACGAGCTTCCCAGTGGCTTCTCTGATTTTGTTAAAATAACCTGAACTGCCCTGTGAGGTTCACACCTGGTGTCTCATAAGGCTAAAAAGAAAGGCAGGCAGCAGCCCCTCACCTCTGCCTATACCACTGCCAAACAGCAACAGTGGGAACTGCTTTGTGGTTTTATGTGTGCCCTCATCACTGCATTTCCATGTTGTGTTCAGTCTCCTTTTTTACAGTGAACTGACTTCCTGACTTCCCCCTATAAATTATGCAGATGTCACCCATCAGGGAGAATGTATGGAGCTCATTATTGTATTAATAAGGGGAGAAAAATAGCTGTGTATTGTTACTTGAATGATTGAAGTGGAGATCTGTTTTGTTGGGAGTTACATGGTAAGGAAATCACTCTTGGCAGGGAGATTGCCCTCCCTCATTAATCAGTTTTGCCCTGGTGAAGGGATTTTCATTGTTACACCAGTCATCCAAGCTGGCTTAATTAAATATCTGTTCTTATGGAACTTCATTTTTTTTGTGCTGGTTATTGTGCAATTACATTTTGTAACGTATTTTTAACTTTAAATGTCGATGTCAGCTCTAAAGCTTAGAAATGTGCTCCACCACTCATGCACACTGAACAGCTCATACTTCTGTGATTAAAGACAGATTACTTGCCATTGAAAATACAGTGATCCATTGCAGAATGTACTGTTGTGTTTGCTCTCTTCCCAAAAAAAAAAAACCTCCAAAAAAAACATATTACCATGACTGTTCAAGCATGTGCAGATTTTTTTTTTCCTTTCTCCAATGCAATTCAAAAGCCATTGTTGGTTTCTGTAGTGGAGCAGAGGGAAGAGGATACTGAGAAATCACTGTCTCCTTTCCTTTTAGCTGAGTCATGAAGGAGTTCTGCCATAATTTAATTGCAGGTGCTTGGATTCATAAGTAAATAAGAACTAATGCTGTTCTTCTGAAGATCCCTGCGAGACTTTCCCCTCACTTTAGTCAGTTTGTTAAATTAGAATTATATACACAGAATTTTTCTTTAATGCCTTGCTTACTTTAGAATGATTGTTGACTTTTTCCTACATTTGCCACCTTGCTGTTTCTCAGTGTGCTGTTAATCTGAAGTTCTCCTTTAAATGGAGAACAGTTTTATCATGCACTCAATAAAAATCTTAATGGATTAAAGTTTTGAGACTATATTAGAACATTCTGTAGATTCCTTGGGGCTTTTTTCCTTTTCCATACCCTTCTTATGGAAGTGAGATTTATGCAATTTCATTGAACAGCAGTTTTTTCCACTAATAACTTTGAAATCAGCTTTCAATTTCACCCCAATTCTACAGACAGGTAGGGACATTGCATTTATAGAACTGTTGTGAAATAGATGAAAAATAATTACTAAAAATGAAATTAATGCTTGACTGAGGGGAAGGGATGGGCTTCAAGAATATTATGAGATCCCAGCAAATCCAAATGGGAGTGAGCCACAAGAGCAGTGGTTTCATAAGTTCTGTTACTAATAGAAGTATTTGTTTTAGTAAGAGGAAATTCCCTTGGAAGATGAATGTCCTTCAAGTACATGCCAGCAGATTTTGACTTTAAATGCAACAAAAAGGAATGAATCACATCTTGGAGGGCTATATATAACACCATGTTGAGCATAGCAGCCTGTTTCTAATATCCTTGTGTTAGAAGAAGCTTGCACTTGAGCTGAGTCTCTGGATAACTTCACAGATTATTTTAATGTTCAAACTTGAGACTGCAGCTTGACTGCAACTCCTTGTTTTTCTTTCTTTCCTGCTTTCCCCAGGTGTTTTCATGTAGGTAGCACACATTAGTCATATATAACCTGGCTTTTTTTTTTTTGCACTGTTCTGACACTTACTGAAATCTGTATTTCAGGTACAAACTTGGTTAAGAAAGCTATTTATGCTATGGTTGAAGGAGATTGTGATGAGGTAAGATTTTATAATCAAAAACTTTCATGATGTAAATGGTTTGCATTCTCCTGTATGTGGATTTATTTCACAGGTTTTTCTTCTACAGGACTTTTTTTTAGGTGGGAAATAGGTTGGTAAGAAGCTTTTTTACAATAAAAGGAAAAACAACCTCAAAAAATGTATGGCACAAATAGGAGATGGACTTTCTAAATTTATCCTAAGTGCTGGAATTGAGCTGTTTTATGTTGTGAAGCTGCCTCAGCCTTCACTCACAGCCCCATTTTCCTGCAAGGGCTGCTGAGCAGTGGGATGAGCATGTCATGTGTAGCCCTGCCCTACCTTCAGAGTACCCACAGCCACAGAACAGTGTGTGCTGTGGTGCTGCAGAATGGGCATTTATCACATCAGAGCAGTCATCAGGCAGCTCTGACACTGCACAGAACAGAGCTGCAGTGATTTAGGATGGTGACAGAAACGTGGAAGGAGAGGGACTGAATCACTGTCCAACTGCCCCTGGCCTAAATGTTGTTACTCTTTTACCAGATTACAGTTCTGCTTTTTTTATATATATTTAGTAAGCAACTCTCTATATGCCTTGTTTAACTTGTGAGGAGCTCTCCCTGCATCCACCCACCCTCCTTCACCAGGTTACCTGTCCCTTGAACTTGCAGCTCCTTGGCACAGAGCAGCTGTTGCCTTGTTCTTGGTCTGTGAGCACTGTCCTTTCAGTGTGCCATGGTTAATGATCCTTTGATCTCTCTGTTACCTCATTTCAACTGCTCCCTCAATTGTCCCCCTGGTGAAGTTTCTTATGCAAAGCTACAATTTGTGTCACAGCACTTCTGGCACATAGCTCAGTTGATTTTTCCACTTGTTGTGTTTTGCCTCTTGCAGCATCCCTGCCTGTGTTCTGCCTTCATTCATTGAGATTTTTGTTCTTCCCCTCAGATCCCTTCTTGCCTGTACTTACTGGTGTCTTCCCTCACCCCACCTTCTGATTTTTGTTGTACTCAGGCAGTACAGTGCAATCTGTAATTCTTTTAAGTTCTTTGTTTTTGCTTCCATCATGGTTTCTAAATTGCTTTGCTCTAATCTCTCTTACTACTTGCCTGCATTGAATTAATCAAACAAAGGTTGGTTGGTTGGATTTTCCCATTGCTTTCCACTGTGCTCTTGAGTTGATTTGCCATTCCTAGACTATTCAAGGTTAAAAAAAAAATTGTGAAGTACTTGAGGACCAATGTCACACTGTTCACATCACAGTTGGAGAAGTGAGATGCAGAGAAGGGAAGTGAATTGCCCACTGTTGTTAGAGAGTCAGGAATAGAACTGGATGTTTCCACTCAAGCTCTGAGTTGCAGTAGTTACTCCATAATTTCTGAATGTGTGTGTGCTGCTTCTCATGGAAATTCATTTCTAGGTTGGGCTGTCTAACAGGTGACCTCTAACATAGTGACCTCTTCTGTGCCTGCCTCCTTTTTCTACCACTGTTATATTAGTCCAGAAACCCTTCTTGCTGTTTTTTATCTCCATAAATATGAAATAAATGTGATCAGGGTTTGCAGGCTGGCCTGCAGTGAGGCCTCATTAAGTCTTAGTCACAGATTTCCATCTCTGGTGCCGGGTAAATGCTTTGGACCAGGGGCAGAGGGCATTTCTCAGATTCTGTGTTTATCCAAGGCACTACAATGCAGACTCCTTGAATTATGTACTAGCTGAGGACAGGCATGGTTCAGTTCCAGTTTGGAACTGCTGTTTGTAGGATGATGATTCCAAACTCATCCCCTGCTTTTTGGGAGCTTCTGCAGCAGCTGAGTGTTGTGCTGGCACTAAATTTTGTACTGGGAGCCCATTAGGGAGCATGGAGTGCAAGCAGAGGATTTTGATTTTCTGCACCCTCACCAGAGGCACACCCACACTAATTAATTATATTTATGTTGTTCTTTTCCACATGCAGGTTACCCACAGCCAAGCAGGCAGTGTTTTCATGGGGTGTTTTTCTTTTGCCTCCAAGAGTGAGCTTCTTCCACATACACTTGGTGCAAAATAAAGATGTTGGTTACTCGTGGATTGCTGAGTTTTCAGTCACACCAGAAGCTAAAAAATGTAACTAGGCACCCATGAAAAGCTCAGTCCCACTCTTGCTCTCACCAGTTTTCACAACAGTTGTCAGGAGACCAGTTTCTGGTTAATTGATGTTTAAAGCTGATCAAACATGAAGTAGTGCATCACAATAATTTGTCTGTGTGAGATGTATAAATTATTTTAATCATCCCTGCTGCTTTTAAGGTATTTTTCTACATCTTTTAATAAAGTCAGAATCATGATGAGAATAAAGAGATCCTGCTGCTTCAGATAAGATGGAGTGCAATCCAAAAAAAAAAGCTATTTTCTGAAACTTGCTTGGAATAGGATTAAAAACATGAATATGCAGCTGTGGGTGTCATGAAAAATGTCCAAAGACTGCTTGGAAACTCTTCCCTTCAATCTAATTATGGAATACATGCAGTAAATAGACTTAAATTTTAATAACTTGTGGCATAGAATCTGATAAATGCTTCACTCAGTGTGTTGATTTTCAAAATATCATAGATTGGACTTGAGGTACCAACATTGAATCCTGAAAAACAAAGGACTTATACAACACCATGGATGAAAATTGTGACAAATCACTACTGATATGTGGCATTTCAAAATGTGCTGAAATATTTTAGTGTTTAAGGACATTTTTTTTTTCCCCTGTGAGTTATTTTAGTGGGAATAAACTAAGCCAAGCCTATGGAAAAATGCCTTCCAGTGGTCAGGGTGCTGCCCCAGGGCTGGCTGCTCTGGGAGAGCTGTGGGGGGAATAAGTGAGGAGGTGAATTGCCTGGAATGGAATCTGTGTGGAGGGGAGGAGCTGCTCGTGGAGCTGCCCATGGCCTACATGAGAATAGAAACCAGGGAAGTGATCTGCTCTTGGGGGTGGGTGGGGGAACCAGAAATAACCTTCCAGCCTGAAGAAAGTACTCGACAGCAGCTTCCAGCTGGAGTGTCTGGATATGACATTACCAAACTTAGGGGTCTTTGATTTTTATTTTTGTTTCATTTTTGTGGCTTTCTCAAGTATTTGCTGTTAATGAATTGTAATATTTGGGGTAGTGAACTATAATGGGCTGAAGTTTGCAGTAGATCACAGTGATTTAGGGTAACTCTATGGGTTGGTTGCATAGCAGAGGTGAACTATGGAAAGAAATCAGGTGAAGCTGAATAGTTTTGCTTCCAACTCCAAAGTTTTCAAAATATTTTTCTTTCAGTTTAAATAAGAAAAGCTTGTGCTGACAGCAGCAATTTTGTACTGTTGCCTTTTGCAGTATTTTTACTGACAAAACTGTTCTGCTGAACACCTTCCTGTGGAATTGTTACACCCCTTAATTACAATTAGAAAGGAGGAGCTGTTCATATGCAGGTTTTCCATCTGTAACAAATGACTAAGTAATCTGCATACAATTCATTCACTTCACATTACTGAAATAATGTACCATGCAACTGGTAACTAATCAAAATAAGGCTCCAGTAGGTGGGACTTCAAAAACCTTTCTTAAGCACAAATGTAGAACATGAAAAGGAACCACAGATTCTCATGGGACTTTCCATTGAAACTTTAGGGTGATTTAAAGTGGGTTTTTTGACCACACTAGTAGGTGTGTCATTTTAATTCAGTACCACACTGGTAAAAGTGAAATGTGTATTTTTATAGAATCCTATTTGAAACCATTAAATTATTGATATTTTAGTTTTTCCTTAATCCACAAATCATATAAACTATGAAGTATTATATTTTGGGAACTGCCTCTCTTTAAAAGTTAAGGCAGTTAAATTGATTAAGGACACTGAACAAGCTCCCATAACTTGAGTCTGATGATATGTCAGACTTAAAAGTAAGAATTAGAACCTCTTCTGTGAGTGCTGAGAGGACTTTCTTCCTTTGATCTGGCTGTGTTCATTCTGTGACTTGGTTTTTGAACTTGAGTTTCTTCAGAGTTTGAACTGAAGAAGCAACAAGGCTTGACCTCTCCATTTAGCTTGAGTTTAGGCATAAATTCAAGGGGAACATGTAGCAAAAGAAACATTGCACTTCATTCTTTATATAGAATTTTTTTGCTTCTAAACCCTGTTAAAATTAGAGAGTTGAGGTAAAATGTTAGGTTTATGAAATATAAGATAAAAGAGAAAGTAACAACCTTCAGAAAGTTGCAACTTGAGCAGAAAACACTGTTAAATCAAATCAGCTTTACTGCCCTTCAGAGAGGGATGCTAGTGTGCTACCAGAGAATTTAACAGGCATATGTGTGCAACAAAATTGGCCCACAAGAGCAGAAATAAATGTAAGCATTGAAGGTTTGGAGCTTGATTGAAAATCTCACACAGGAAGAGATGCATTCTTCACCAAAAGAAGCTAATGAAATCTGAATAAAATATGCCTGTGTTTCCTTTTCAGATAACAGAAACATGTCTTCAGCTGCAGTGTGTTGAGATCAGGGAATTACTTTCCATTGTGCTGAGACTTCCTTAGAAATACCAGAGCAAATCTCTTGCATTTGCTTTCAAGATGAGCACTCACTCAGGTAGAGGGATTCCAACAAACCTGTATTTCAGCATTGAACCACTCCCTGCAGCTCACTCAGCTGCAGTGCTGGAAGTGTTTCAGCATTGCAAGGTGTTGGAGCTTGCAGCTGAATAGAGACTTGTTACATCACTCTGCCAGGTTACTGAACCTGTGAGAGAGGGAATGCCCTTTGTAGCTGGGAGTTCAAATAATCCTCTGCACAGTGGATTTACACGGGTCAGGTTTCTTCTTTGGCTTTAATGTTTTGTTTAAATTTGAGTTAAGGAGTTGAACAATGTGTGGAAAATAGTGCTCTCCAGGAAAATTACTGTGCTCTCATAATTTGTTATAGATGAGTAGTTGTCCATTTCAATGGATTAGGGATGTTAAGAGTAATCCATCAGGTCACAGGACTTGATAGGAATGTTCTGTGAGATGCCAACTAGAGAAATTCAATCTCTCATTCTTGTCATAAGGCTAAGAATTGAATTAGGTTGCTTTAAGTGTGCAGGTACAACACTGCCCTGCTGTAATTCAAGAACTGTGATGATTAATATTTTAATGTGTGGCTCTTAGTTCCTTTTTGTAAAACGAACTGTTCCAAGTCTTACATTGTTCATTGGATTGTTATCCCCAGGTTTCTTGTTCTTTCAGCATCCTTACACTGAGAAGCACAGGAGGGATTGCCCATTGGAATGTGGTCAGAGTGGCTTGAAACTTGAGTGAAATATACACAGTAAATGGATTTTTAAGTCTTACTGATGACCAGTCTAAGCACTGGCTGCCTCCCCCTTTCACATTGGCTTAGCCCCTCCTCAGGCTGCAGAAAACAAACCCCATGGAGAGAGAAATAAAGGTTTTCTGCCAGGTGGCTTTGGAAGTGGCTCTTCAACCAACCTAGTGAGCTGGCCAGAGAGGCCAGGGAGAATGGGAATGGGTGCCTGGAGGCAGTGAGGGGCCACCAAGGAGATGGACTTAAATGCTTTACAAATCCAGGCTCATATTTTGGTCCTGTGTTTTCAGTCTGTGCTCTTTCTGCTGTGGCCATCAGCTCCTGTTTAATGTGTGGATGTTCACTGTCCTGGGGATGTATGGAGCCCAGTCAGCTCCTTGTTAATTCAGCCTGTGTCCTTGTGCAGCCATGGGCTGTCCTTCATAGCAGAATCCTTAAATAACTGAATTGGACACCAGTAAAGAGGCAGAAATAGTTTTTAATATGTGGAGTAGGTGCAGGGCTTCCCAGTTCTGGCAGAGCTTTCTTCAGTGCCTGTGGAGAAGAGAGAAAAACAATTCTGAAACATTCTGAAGTTTAGCAATTAATATCTTGTTAATGTCAGTGTAGTTTTTTGCCTGTACTTGAGAATTCTGAGACAAATTTGAGTCTTTGCTTAATTTGAATGACTCTTGGACTTGGGTTTGCTCTGAGTTATTTCTGACAGGTCTTCCTACAACTTTATACAACAGATCTTTCTACCAACACAGGGGAAAAATACGGAAAAATCTGCTCTTCCTTCCTGGTGTGCAGTGTGATTTGAGTTTGGGGTGTTTGTTGGTACCCAGCTTGAATGGGGACTCCGAGCAACCTGCACTAGTGGAAGGTGCTGGAATGAAGGGGTTGGAACTGGATGATGTTGAAGGTACCTTCCAACCCAAACCACCCTGTGATACTTGTGTTGAGCACAAATATTCATTGCAAGCATTGGGTCTGACAGCTGGTATCAATTCAAAGCTTTTATCTACATCTAAATCTAATGACTCAGGAGTCAAAGATATTAAATCACGAAGCAAATCCTCATGTGCGAAGTTCTTGTGACATGCAAAAGTTCAGTTGCTCATTCAAAGTGTGTTTTGGACCCTGCCCTGTTTGGAGCTTGAGTTTTGTGGGGATATCTTGGGAGCCAGAGGCTGTTTAGGATTTATTTGTTGATGTGTTTTTACCCCAGTTAGGAGGTGGTGAGTTCAAACACTGTTTACAGCCAAGAACTAAAATCTTGGTATGTTGTTTACGATTACAGTTGTTGACAAACTGCTGTTGTATAATTTTTTTTAATGTGGGAATGGATGCTTAGTGTGGAAATATTGCTTAATTAAGTAAAGATAAGAAGAAATTACTTGCTAACAAATGTACCTGTAATTACAACCTTTAAAATTGGTTCAGTGGCCGTATATTTACAACTGCTAACACAACATGCTTTCTTCTTCCTTTTTTTTTTGTTGTTTTTCCCTTAAAGGTTGTATTGGAAACAGAAATCACAAATAAGTCTGCTTTGAAACTTTATGAAAACCTTGGTTTTGTGCGAGACAAGAGGCTGTTCAGATACTATTTAAACGGAGTGGATGCACTGCGTCTGAAACTGTGGCTGCGTTAGGAGGCCCCACCCCAGCGAGCCAGCGACGTCCCAGCAGCTCAGAGTTGTCCTTTTTGCATGCAATGCAATTTGGCCCAAATTGCTTTGCAAGGTGGACTTTAGTACTTTCCATGCAGCTCTTCAAACCTGTCAGTGTCCCATTGAGTGTCGCACACATTCGTTGCACTTTGGCATGGCGCGGTCGTTCCGAATTAAAGCCGATTGTCTCAGACTCCGAGTCCTTTTGGTACCAGCCACGTGTGCCAGGTGATAGCCAAGAAATGTTCATTCATTTGCAAGTCTCCTGACTCTTTTCCTGACATCCACACAGTGAACGTTTTGTCAGAGAACCTGGATGGGAACGCCGCTTTTGGTTCCAGAAAATTAAACAAAAAAAGCCAACGTAGATTGTAAAATTCTCTAAGTATACTAACATTTCATACAAAAATTGCCATAGTTTTCTGGGGAAGAAGAAGAAAAAGAAAAAAAAGGCTTCAATTTTAGGTTTTATTTTTCAATATTGAATTTTTCCATTCTTAAATATTGGTACCTCAGTGATTAGTGAATGAAAAAATGTATTGTAGGGTGGGGTGTGTGTTACAACGAGTAACCATTAAATTGCGTCTGCCAGTGCCTGTATAGATAAGTATATTTGTCTTCACCTCTAAGTTTGGAGTGCATGCTTTTCTTCTTTTACTTTCTTCAATTGTCTTTGCAAGAAAAAAAAATTCTGCTTTTATTTAAATTCAGGATTTGATAATAAATTATTTCAGATTTTTATAATTCGGATGCTTCTCCCAAACAAGGGTTTGGAAGGCCCTTCTTCTAGCAAGAAGTGTAAGCTATTTTGAAAACCTTGAGTAGCTGCTAAAAGAGAACCTGATGGCACCAGTGAATCTGCTGGGTTTGGATGCACTTTTTTCATTAAAAGAGTGAGGGACTTTTAAAAGAAGATATAGAAAATTAATGTAAATTGGTATGATTTTTATTTAATCAAAATTATTGCTAGAAGCTCTGAGAAACAGCTATTTTAAGATAGTTGGAACAATTTTTTCTTTCAGATTCAGATTGCTTTGCTTCAGTGTTCTAAAATGCTTCAATCTTTGGTTCTTGGTCTTGGAAATAAATTTCAAGGTGTATTGTATTCATTTTTAGCTGCTCTCATTTTCTCCACTTACATGAGCTAAATTATTGGGGGATTTTTTTTTCCCCCTCTAAAATCAAAGCAGCGGGGAAGGAATTCTGTCTCTTTCTTGCATTCACTCTTGCTCTGTTTTTCTTTTTTTTTTTCCTTTCTTTATATGGGCTTACCTAGGTTTTACCAATACCCATCAATTTTTTCAGTAATTACAGTGTCAAGGCTTTCTTGTTCCGTGTGATTCCATAGCCCAGGTCTATGAATGAGTTGGGTTGTTTTTGGGTTTGTTTTTCTTTTTTTCACTTTGAAAGAAAAAAAATAAGGTATTAGTTGACTTGTGGAAGCACCTCTGTAATCAGAGATATCACAGAATATTCAGAGTTGGAAGGGACCCACAAGGATCAAATCCAGCTCTGAAGTGAATGGTCCATGCAGGGATCAAAAGGATGAACTCTCAGTGAATCCATTTTTATGGAGTCGAGCGAATTCTCCAGATTTGCCTTACTACACTTTTATTTTTATTTCTTTTTAGGGTTTGCTTTGAGTCGTGGGGTTGTTTTTTTGGTTTTTTGTTTTTCTCTTTCTTATTTTGCTAATTACTGTACACTAAAAAAAACAAAACCAACAAAACCCCTACCTCCAGTATCATTTGGAAAAGAGCCCTGTGCAGGAAAACTGGATTTGAGCAAAGCCGCCTTTTGCACAGACCAATCGCACATGGTGACGGACGTTTCTTACCATGTACAAATCATGAGTTGTATTTGAAAATAAAGATTTTTAATGGAAATTGGCCCTGCTGAGTTTTCTGCTTGTAGACACCACCTGTGCTTTCCAGGGGGTCTGTTCCCCTCAGTAAAGAAAACTCATCTCTTAAAGGGTGCCCGAGACAAAGCGTCAATGGGGTCTTTTACTCCCAGGACTTGGTGGAGCTCAGCCTAAAGCCCGTGTGTTGCCTCTACTGCCTTGTGACACGATAAAACCTCTTGTTCTCCTGCTCCCTCAGCTTTGCCAGTTTTTCTGGGTGGCTTTTCAGCAGTTTAGATCAGCGTTAAGGCTTAAATGTTGGTAGCCAGTCCACTGAGTCGGGTTTCTCTCAGCTGTGGTCCAGGATGTAGGGACTGCCCTGGAGCTGGATCAGGGAGGCTTCAGACCTTGCAAGCACAAATTGCAAACTGGCCTGCCTCGTGTGTCTGCTGAGGTTTAAATCTGCAAAGCCAGCCAGGCAGGTTTGCTATTGGTTCATGTTTAAGCCGTGGGTGTCTTCAGATTCAAAAGCCGACTTGGAAGTGAGCTGAAATCCCTTCTCACTGCCAAAAACATCCCTCCTGAGCAAACTTCAAATACAATTCTGGTGGTTTATTGTAAGAAGTAGTTGTTGCCGTGCCTGTGTTGCAAATGCTGAGTAAAATAGGTGCAGGTGTCTCTTTGTTTTTCAAAGAGCTCGTGGCCTGAAAGGTTCTGCCATCGCTGCTGTGTCACTGAGGGCTCTGCAGAAGACACTGAAGCTGTGTTGGGTCATATCAAACAGACTTGTTCTCTGTGCTGCTTGGGATTTGGAAATCAAGTGGGAAGTCTTCAATTTGCATAGGTTTTCAAAAAGAATCTGGCAAGGGAAGGTTGGTTATTTCTCCTGTCTGTTGCTAAAACAGAGTCCTCTCCCCCTCGCCTTTTTGCATTGACAAATCTAACTAAGGAGTTGATTGCTTTGATATTTAAATTTGCCCAGATGTTGCTACTGGCTGGCATGTCGGTCTGGATGTTTGCATTATGTTGTTTTTGAAGAAATGATCAGGTTCATCACCTTCCAGGCATCATCAAATGGGTGTTGCATAGTACATCACAAACTATTTTTCAGGGCACTGCAAGACATTGCTACAACTCAGTGCTATGTTGAAAAAACTTCAGGTCCTGTATAAACATGACAACCTGTGTTGGAGTTCAGGTATCAGGTGGGCATCTATGAAAATAGCAAGTGTATCTCAAAATACTGGACTGCTGTTTTGAGTGGATTATATTCTGTCCCTTTATCCTTTTTGATGAGAACAAAAACAGTGGGGTTAAGAAATGTACAAGTTGTCTAAATACAATGCAGTCAAATAAATGGTTAAGTTGTTTATCTATTTCCTTTTGAATGGGAATGTTCTAATGATTGTTTTGCTTTGTCTACACAATACAAATACTTGCTCAAATCCAGGCTGGATGGAGCTTGGAGCAACCTGGTCCAGTGGAAGGTGTCCCTGCCCGTGGCAGGGGGTGGAACGAGCTGGTCTTTAAGGTCCCTTCCAACCCAAACCATTCTGGGATTCCCTGATGGAGAGAGAAATGGTGGAAAATTTGTTACAAGACAAAATTGTCTGTCATTACTTGATTTAAAAATTTCCATGCCTGTGTTGGGAGCATCTTGAACATCATTTATCTGAACATCAGTGTCATAGCTGAACTGAGATTGTTCCTTTTTCCATGGCTATTTAGTTATGACTGACACAGGGACTCTGGGCTTTCCTGGGAGTTAAGGAGGGGGATTTATTATTTTGAATGCCTGTAATCCAGAGTTGGGAACTGCTTGCAGCCCTTGCAATGCTGAGAACTCTCTTAAAAGCATACAGAGGCTTCCTGTGTGTGCTTTGAAAAATGTACTTTTAAAAGGACCTCTCGTGTACTTTGAAAATCCTTTGTGCTTTATTCCCTCTACCATTATGTCCAGGCTCCTAAAACTCTGGGAATTTGCCAGCAGTTGTGCCTGTCTGGGTGTGATTTTTAGAGGTGTGCAGGTGGCTGAGGGCTGTAACCAACCTGCCAAGAGCTCCAAGACTTTTCTCCTTCCAGTTTATGATTCCTTGCAGCTTCCAGCACCTAAAGAGGCTCCAAGGGAGATGGAGAGAACTTTTTTACAAGGGCATGGAGTGACAGGATGTGGGGGGAATGGCTTCAAACTGACAGAGGGATGGGTTAGATGGGATTTTAGGGAGAAATGGTTGACTAAGAGCAGGATGTGGGGGGAATGGGTTGCCCAGAGAAGCTGTGGCTGCCCCATCCCTGGAAGTGCCCAAGGCCAGGTTGGATGGGGCTTGGAGCAACCTGGGATGGTGGAAGGTGTCCCTGCCCATGGCAGGGATGGAACAAGATGATCTTTAAAGTCCCTTCCAACCCCAACCAACCTGTGATTCTCTTACTCTAGTGAATGATTCTCCAAATGTTTAGCCCCTGCAGGTGGCTGGAACACATAACTTCCAGGTGGGAGACACAGATTTAAATCCCAGCTCTGCATTCACCATAAGTTCCATCCTGGACTGAAGAAATTCTCCATCAATCAAAACTGCACCCCGAGAGCATCAGCAGAAAATGTCACAATGGTTTTTAAACTTTTCTGAGAGATCTTTTTCCAATTTTCTGCACCAGGTAATGCCTTGATTTGGGGCATTTTCTTTAAAAAAAAAACAAAAACCAGGGCAGGAAAAATCACTTTCTGCTGAAGTGAATGCTTCTCTCCAGGTGCTGCAGACTGGAAGAAGGTGACAAAGAGGAGGTGGTGGCTAAAGATTGGATGGGGGAGCTTAACAATAACCTGTTTCTACTTTCTGTCTGTTACAAGATGCCACTTGCTGCTCCCTTTTTTTTTGTTTGTAAAATACCAGTGAAGAAGAAGGATGAAAAAGAAGGTGACTGAACAGTTTTGCTAAGGTAAGGATTTATGCAATGATAAAGTTATTACTGAAATATATATTATAATAATAATGTTATAGACTGATAGAATAATAGAATATCCTGTTTTGGCAGGGACCTATAAGGATCACTGAAGTCCAGCTTTTGGGAAATGATATATTTTATTATTAGATCAACCATGCAGCCTCCTTCCACACAGTACCCTGAAACTCCCTGCCCTGTCCACGTGCACACCCTCCTTTCCATGAGTAATTCAGAGCACACAATTAATTGAATATTCTTGTGTTGCCACAGCTCCCTCCCGAGGGATGGAAAAGGCTCTTGGTCTGAATCAAAATTAGTCTTTAATATTGGTAAGAACAAACAAATGAGCCCTCAGAGTTTGATGCATTTAAGGGAAGGGGTTGCTGTGTCACTTCTGAGTTGGGCTAAGTGCTCTCCAACCCCATTGACTCTGAGCAGAAGGGTTTGCTGGAGGAGCTAATTATATTAAGAGGACAACCAACTGCTTTTCAGACAAATCCAGGATGTTCTTCTCCCTCATCTCCCTTCTCCATGCAGATCTGGGGGGGTCCTGCAGCTTTCCAGGAATGAGTGGCAGTTGCAGCTTCAGCCCCAATGAAGGGCCTGCCCCATCCATGGCTGCTGCTGCTGGTCAGTGGCACAATTCACCAGAAAATGGGATTTTTTTTTTTTCTCCCTGCCCAATTTTTTACACAGATGACTTGATCCAAAAGCCTTTGGGTGTCCCCAGGTCTGAAGTCTTTCCTGTGGCTGGCACGGGGCTGTGCTTCTTGCAGCAATAAACTGAGCTTGTTAGGGATGAGTGAGCTGGGCTGTCTGGAAATGTAAACAGCCTCAAAAAGTAAATAAATTGGGAAGTGGTTCAAGCCACAAATGGCAGTCAGAGCCTTTTTCTGCAAATAGCAGAGATTTTTATCTCACTCCCTGAAAGTGACATTCAAAGAATTGCTCTCTTGAGGCTGGAAAAGAAGTTCTTCATTACAGGAAACGGGCCTGGATATGATTAAAAAGCGAAAGTGTTCTCCTTGGGATTTTGTTTGTTTGTTTGTTTGTTTATTGAAGGGAAATTGAAAAGCTGGTGTTCTCTAGGCTGTCAGTGAACCAGAGATTACTCCAATGGCTCCAAATCTAAGCTGACAAATGGAATATGGAGCAGACATTTACAGGGGTGCTGCCTTGCATTGGGCAGGAGGCTGCTCTGCAATCTCAGTGTCCTCAGTGTTTCATGCTGTGTCAAAATAAACCACAAATACACTTATTGAAATGTCAGACTTCCATGTTTGGGCTCAGTCTGTGTGGAAATAGCTTTTCTACCTCTTCAACAGGATTTTTGTAGCTCTCTGTGAGATTGTTTTGCAGCATACTGTGTGTTCTTGGAAAGTCCTTTGGATGAAGGGCACCCGGAAAACTTTTCCAGCCTCAAAATCCCAGGAACATTTTGAAACCTACAGAAAGATCCTGGGAGTGACTTCTCCTGCTTATTTCCTCACCATCTGAAGTGCTTAATACTTCCAAGCATGGAAATAAAAATAAAAGTTCTGGAAAAACATTTTTAAATATCTTCTTAATGATCTTTTGCGAGCTTCATCCCTCCTCCCCTCCTGCTTGAGCTCTGCAAACTTTTAGTTTCAAGCTGTTCTAACACTGAAAGAATGGATTACTGTGGGTAAGTTCTCCTTGGTAAATAGTTTCCAGGGAGATTTAAATTTCTTTAAGCTGCAAATTTCTGCTCCTTGAAATGCAAAGAGAATTTTCTGGGGTTCCTTTTCGCTTGCATCCAGCCCCAAAACTGCACCTTCTGTCAGTGTGCATCAGAAATCCAGCAGGATGCTGGAGTTAAGGAAGAGCTGAATTCCTCAGGCAGGGAAGAAAAAGGGGAAACTGAGGCAGGAGAGGCTGGGTGTGCTGGAATCCTTTGGATACACAGATTCTGGATATCAGAACTGCTGCTTCTTCAGAGGCAAGTGCTCTCATCCTGCCTTGGGGTACATGGATTGTCTGAGCCTTGCACAGACAGGAGGCTTGGGATGTGCATCCTTAGGAAACCTGTTCCTCCTCCACACTTTCCTTCTCTCTGTGCAAAAGAAGAATGGCTTGAACAAGCATTACCCTGCTCCAAACAGCAGATCACATGGCAGGGCAAAGGCACAAGAAGGGCAAAGTGAGGATTTGGTTTGGGAGTTCCCATTTCTCAGCACTTGGTTGTTGCAGGAGCCCGATCTCGTGGACTTGAGCCAAAGCAGTTTTTGCTGGGGACTTTATGCAGCCAGGGGGATTAATCCTTAAAGCTGGTCCTGACACAGGATGGGGCCTCTGACTCCTGTGACTCACATGAGGCTCAAGGCTTAGGGCGCCTCACTTGGCCAAACAGAAACCAAATTTTTCTTTAAAATTAGGACTTGAGAGGGAAATGGTGAACCACACTGCGTTACAGCTAATAAAACAATAATAAAGCAAACCACCTCCTGAAACTGCAGCTACATCAGAAGCTGTGTCTGCCTGGGCAGCTCTCTGAAACCTTCCTGGAACAGGCAACAGCTTTACCTGGCACTTCTGAATCCCTGCTGCCCATCACAGCCACCCTGTGTTGTCACCTTGGGTCACACTCCCTTTACAATGTGATGCCTTCTGCAGAGGGGTCAGGAGGGTCTGCACTGGAAGGGCAGCACTTCATTTACCTGAGGAGCTGCATGTGGCCAGAAGGAGATACCTGAACAGGACTAGAGGTGATGAAAAAAAAATGAACTCCTGGTGCAGAATGGGCTACCAGAGCCTGCAGAAAAACAGAACCAGGGTGGAAAAGCAGCCCTGACTGCAGCCAGGTGTGTGCCCTCCTCCAAGAAGATTGTGTCCCTTGGCAGGAATATCCATTTCTGTATTTGCAAACTGAAGCAGCTCCCTGAAAGGTTCAGCTAGCACAGGAAAAGCTGGCAGCAAGGGAAGGGAGAGGTGGACCTCTGTGTATTGTCTGAGGGCAGCTCAGCCATCAGGAGGAAGCCCTTCCAGCTCTCAGCTGGACACTGGCAGTGCTGGCTGCCCTCCCTGGGGGTGTTCCCATGGAGCAGCTCCCAGCTTGGTTATAAAACAACCCAGACTGAACCCTGCTCCTGTGTCCATCTCCTCCAGGAACACAATCACCTGCCCTTCAGCCTCTGGGTTTGCAGTTCCCTCTGATGAACCTTTCTCCTCCAGCGTGGTGTGGCACTGAGGGCTCTCCCAGAGGAACAGGAAGGCTCCAGAAGTTGCTCCCAAGTTCTGTGTCCACCACACCCCTGACATGCTCATGGAACAGAGACCTCCTTCTCACACAGGGATGCTCAGCGGAGAGCTGAGCCTCCCCTGGGATGGTTTAAGCAAGCAGATAAATATTTTCATGTTTAACATCAGGGAATGAATCACACCTGCCAAATCCTTCTTGATAAATAAGATTAAACCTTACCTGGGAAAACTGGAATGATAAATTCTACCTACTTTTCCATTTGGAAATTCTGTTGTTTCTTTTCAGTTAAGCTTTTTCTCACCTAAGAATGCTTTTGGGGTTATTGTCTGTTCCTGGCCAGTCCCTGAGAGGGGAAAAAGCAATAAAAATTTGTGGAAAAGCCCTTTCTTCTGAAGGAAGGAGGTGTGGGCTGCATTCCTCTGAGTCAGCTGGGCCCACTCTGGAGCACATCAGGGAGATGGATGCTCAGGGATCCCTCAGAGCCTTCACCATGGCCACAGCTTTTCCTCATCCTGAAATCCCCCTGAAGGGAACTTGGGCCCAAGTCCACGAACTTCCCTGGGAGAAATCCATTGGCTGGGAATGCCCAAGAGGTGCCAATCCATAAACCTTTAGGAAATGTGTCACTGCAGCAGAAGGTGTGGCAGGTTGGGAACCTGGCTGATAATGTCACCTCAGGGGATGGGAAGGAAGCCCATGTTGTTCTCTCCAACCAGGCTCTGCTGTCCCAACCTTCCAGCACATTCAACCCCAGATGTCTGTCTGGGATGAAAGGTTGGGTTTCATGTTAACAGGCTTTAATTGTGTGAGTAATGTGCTGCTTCTCCAGGTGTTGGGTTACTGCCTGTCCCCTGAAAGCAAGGACATTTCCTCAAGGTCAGGAGCTCCATCTGCATTTATTTGGTCACCAAAGTAGCACCTTCCTTCTCCTGACAGCAGGAAGGTGGTGCTGCTTTCTGTGCTGTGAAGAAAAGCATCAGCAGAAAGCCTGAAATGATGTTATTCACATATTTGGGGGTGGTTGTTTGCTTTGTTTTTCTGTCTGAGATCTTTCTTTGTCTTTTTTTTTTTTTTTTCCCTTTGTTAAATCATTTTTCTTGAGCTGTTTGAAATGTGCCAAGCAGATGATTAATTGCAGGAAGCATCCAGTCTCTGGCTGTGATCTGTGCGTTAATCAATGAAATCAGCACCACTGAATCCTGTTACACTTGGATATCAAAGCAGGCCATTAGGGAAGGGATGGAAGGTGATATCCATGGGCTTGGGGGTGGCTGGGGGCATCCCTGCAGGAGAGGGAGCCCCGAGGGCGAGCAGGGGAAGGCTCCACTTTACACCTGACTCATTGCCTTGGTCCATGGGGGAATCTGCATGTGGTTGGCAAAATCTGACAAGGAAGGGAAGTAACTTCAGGGAAAACATTGCCCTAAAAGCATTTCATTATTTCTCTCCTGACAGAAGCAGTCTAACTGGAAGTGTTTTCGTACATTGAGCCAAATTTTTAATGCCCTCCCCGGTTTTGTGTACTTTTGTTACAGAAGCACCGCGGTTTCAGAAGCAGCCCTCAGAGAGCACCAGTCCCTTGGGCCCCCAAGGCAAAGGGTCACAGAGTGCTTTGGGTTGGAAGGGACCTCAAAGACCATCTCATTCCAACTGACCAGGCTGCTCCAAGCCCTGTCCAACCTGGGGACACTTCCAGGGATGGGGCAGCCACAGCTTCTCTGGGCACCCTGTGCCAGGGGCTCACCACCTTCACAGCCAAGAATCCCTTCCCAATATCCCGTCTAAGTCTACCTTCCTTCATCTTAAAGCCATTCCCTGTGTCCTATCTCTCCATCCCTTGTCCCAAGTCCCTCTCCAGCTCTCCTGGAGCCCCTTTAGGCCCTGGAAGGGGCTCTAAAGTCTCCTTGGAGCCTCCTCCTCTCCAGGTGAGCACCCCCAGGTCTCCCAGCCTGGCTCCAGAGCAGAGGGGCTCCAGTAACTTCATTTTATACAACAAACAGGAAGGGTGGCCACAGGCAGGTGCTGTTGTCCTGGTGTGGGGCCTGAATCTGAACACATCTGGGTTAAGAGCAATGATTTTCTGTGGAGGTTTTTGTTATCACACATTCACTCCCTGCTCCAGATCTCAGAGCCCCTGCCCAATCCCTGGTGTGAGCACAGAGCCAGGTCTCATTGTGCTTAACTAGAACATCAGGAACAGAATGTGAGCACTTGAAGGCTGGGAAATGGAGAGGTAAGAACTCCCTCATTTTAACCATTTCCACATAGTAACCACTTACATGGCTTTTCTTACTGATAAACAAAAGCCTTTTCCCTCTCTGCAGCTGCCAATTCCAACTCATACAGATATTTGTCAGTTCTCTGGTTTTTTAATCTTTTTTTGTTTCAAAATTTTTAGTGTTTTGTAATTATTTTTTTCCTTCTTGCACAGATGAAGACTGAATTCCTGTTCTTTAAGCCGAAAACTCACCAGTGCACTGCATCCAAGGAGGAAAAAGTTATAGCTAACCTTGTATTATGTGCAGCTTAATATCTATGTTCCCATGGAGAGGAGAGGATTCCAGGGAAGGGGCAGCCACAGATTCTCTGAGCAACCTGTGCCAGGGCCTCACTGCCCTCAAAGTCAGGAATTTCTTCCCCATATCCCATCTAACCCTGCCCTCTGGCAGTTTAAAGCCATTCCCCCTTGTCCTGTCACTCCATACCCCTGACAAAAGTTTCTCTCCAGCTCTCTTGGAGCCCCTTTAGGCAGCAGAAGGTGCTTTAGCTGAACTGTGGATTCACTCCTGATTTTTTTATTAGGAGGATATTAGGGAAAATAACCTCACCAAAAGGGTTGTCAGTCATTGGATCAGGCTGCCCAGGCAGCGGTGGAGTCCCCACCCCTGGAGGGATTTAAAAGCCCTGTGGATGTGGCAGTGGGGACTGGGGTGGCCTTGGCAGTGCTGGACCTCTAAGTTGGATCTTAGAGGGCTTTTCCAACCTAAATGATTCCATGATTTTATAATATTAGATCTCAGTGGAAGTGCCAGAGTTGGCCCCTTGATGCTGCAAATGCTGGCACAGGAGCAGGCCCTGGCATGGGGAGGACAGAGCTGGGTCCCAGGACCAAGAGCATCGTGTGGAGAGTCAGAAAAGAAGCCCCTCATCCCCAGAACCTGTGCAAGGCTGGCTGCCTCCAAAGCAAATTCCCAGGCATTAACTGAGCTGCACAACATCCCTGTGGGTCATTAATTAAAGTAATACTTTTGAAAGATGGGAGGGAGGAGGAAAAAAATAAACGAGGCTGGATATCAAACCAAGAGCAGCAGTGGGCTGTGCCCAGCTCCTCATCCTTGGCTTCAAAAGAAGGACAGGCACTTTGGTTTTGCAGGTAATCCTTCAGCAAAAAAAAATAAAAATCTAGGGTCTGAAGGAAGATTTTAATCTTTTTTTTCTCTTTATGGCCACTGCCAGACCTTCTGCTCACAACCACAAAGTGAATCTGGAGAGCCTTGGGAATGAGAAAATTCAAAATAAAAGTTGAAAGCAGAGGTTGCTGCAAAAATTTGGTTTAGTGATAGAAGGGCTTCTTGAGTTTATTTTTGTTCCTTTTTTCCTGCTCTAGCTTGTACTTTCTGCCACATTTTTAGGATTAATTTTAGTAACATCTTGCCAGATCATTGTTGCGAATTATCTTTACAAAAATAGCGACAATAACTTGTTGTGGCTGAAAAGTGGGATTTCAATAAATGAGAACCAGAGAAAAATCCCAAACCAGAACCCTGCTCTTAAGCGGGGTGGTGGGTTTTTTTTTTTTTGTTTGTTTGTTTTTTGGGGTTTTTTTTTAAGTGGTAAGTTCTTAGGGAAAAGCAGAATTTTTAAAATACATTTTTCAAAAACCTACCAAAAAAACCTCTTTTTGCAGAAAATTAATTTTGCTCAAAATTAAGTGTCTGATTTTATCAATGCCCATCACAGGGCAGCAGCAATGGGCCCACAGTCCCTGTGTGGTGCAACGTAGCCAAATGAAGCCTCAGTAGCTTTTTTTTCCAAGGGGGAAAAAAAAAATCAGCTCCCTCAAGTCTCAAAGGGACCTTTGTGTGGCAAAAAGCTGTATTTTTAGGTCAGCTCGGCTAAACTGAGGGAGGTGGTTTGTGTATTAAGCAGAATTAATGCCTGGTTTTTAAGCTCAGCCTGAATTTGTGGAAGTCCTAAGCCGTGCTGGTTGCCTTTGGGTGCTGTTTGGAACTGGGATCAAGTGGCCACCAGTGAGAGGCAAGTGCTTGGTCCTCAGAATTTAATTAAAAATGTGTTTCTGCAAGGGCAGACAGCAAAACACTTCATTTTTTGCTCCCCTTTTCTCATGGAGCTGTTGTTATTTAGCATTTTAATTGAGTATAATTAATAATTTTGGAGGTTAAATGATGGCTGCATAAAACCTGGACCAGCAGGTGGAATGCCAGGGTGGGTATTGGCTGTGTGTTGGGAGGAACAGGGAATATTGGCTGTGTGTTGGGAGGAACAGGGAATATTGGCTGTGTGTTGGGAGGAACAGGGAAATTTGGAGCTGGATCAGCACCACAGAAAGGTTTTGCTCTGCCCCTTCACCAAGGGTGAGCATCAGCATGGATGGGAGTGGACAACGTGTGGAACAAAATGGGAGGAGCTCTGAGCAGATGGAGGATTCCCCAGATTTAAAGTTTCCTGGGGCTGACACAGATATCTGCTGGGGGGACACTTTGTACAGGCTCATGTCATGGAATCAGAGAAGCCCAGAATGGTCTGGGTTGGAAGGGACCTTAAAGATCATCTTTAGTTCCAACCCCCTGATGTGGGCAGGGACACTTTCCACTAGAGCAGGTTGCTCCAAGCCCTGTCCAGCCTGTCCAGGCAGGGAATTAGGGGGAGGGAAAGGGGAAAAAATAGATGAACTGGGGCAAGATAGAAGGGGAAGCAAGCAAGGCTTTGTTTTTCAAGCAAGAGGAATGATTTCTCCCATGTTCCTGCTCTCTGGAATGATGAAATGAGGTGCTCAAAGGCTGAGGCAAAGAGGGATTTATAGCAAGGACCAATCAAATATTGGAACTAAGGGCTTGAGGCTGTGTCAGGGGAGGGTTAGGTTGGGTATCAGGGAAAGGTTCTTCCCCCAGAGGGTGGTGGGCACTGCCCAGGCTCCCCAGGGAATGGGCACAGCCCCGAGGCTGCCAGAGCTCCAGGAGAGTTGGGCCAATGCTCCCAGGGATGCTCAGGGTGGGATTGTTGGGGGTCTGTGCAGGGCCAGGAGCTGGACTGGATGATCCTTGTGGGTCCTTTCCAGCTCAGGATATTCTATGAATCTTTGAGGTAGGTGCTGTTCTCCTGGCAGTGCCCAAGTGCCCTGTTTACTCCTGTTCTCATTTTCCTGTTCCTCTCAGCCAGTGCTGGATGCACCGTCAGCCAGAGCCAGTGCAGGGCCGAGCCTTCCTGCAGGGATTCACTGGATGAGCTGTTCCCACAACGTGTCAGTAGGTGGCAAAAAGCTACAACCCTTGTGCTAAGCAAGAAATAAATATTTTTTTCCCCCACTTCTGCAAGAACAGGAGGGATCTGTGGGCAGCCCTGTGGCACCAGTGGAGAGGGATTGTGTTCCCACTGGGACAGAGATCCCTTCACCAGCACTGCTGGGAAGGAGAGGCAGCTCAGAATCCAGTGTCAGGAGCTCAGAGGGAAACAGGAGCTGCCTCCCTCCTCTCAGCTCATCAGGGGACCCTTGTGCCATCGCTTGACCTTACTCAGGGATTATTTAAAGAAAGCTGGAAGCTGTGAGGGCATGAGAACACAGCAGATTCAGGGCTGTGCTGTCACAGAGCAGTCTGAGGATACCTGGTGAGGCAAACAAAAACGTGCCACGGTTGGCATTTTCCAGGCTGGTGATAAGACTTTAATCTTCGTGTACAGCCTGAAACGGAGCCGCTCAAGCCGCTGTTCTGGGGGGCTTTGCTCTGCAGCTTTGTGTAAGCAGATTGAAGCAATCCAGCTGCCTGTCACACACCTTCCAGGGAGGCAGGGCAGATAAAGGGCTTAACAAGGTTACTGGATGTATCCCAGTGGCTCAGATGGTGGGGTTTGGGGTTTTTTTTTTCTGCTTTTGAATGCACATGTGCACTGGGGAAGGAGGAGGTTCTGTGGTGCTGGAGATTCACATTCCTGAGGAGGTCAAATGCTCTGAGCACCAGGTGGGACTGAGCCCAGGGAGGTTAGAAAATCCCATTAATCCAGACTAGTGGATGAGATCCAGTTACAGTGTGGCTTTGTTCAGCTTTATTTACCTAACATCTCTCTTTACTAAGTGTAATTAAATATTTTTTTTTTCTCTCAAGAACAGTAACAGAGGTGTTGCAGCAGCCCTGGCTGCTTTTTTAAATACAGGGGGACAATACATTGACATTTCCTCTTATAAATTGTACATCTAATTGCTAATGATTTTGCCTGGCTGGTGCTGACTCCAGGCTGAGCATTATCATTTTGATTTAACATTTCAGCAAAACCAGTTCAGCTAATCCTGAGCTGGAAGAATGTGGTTTGCTCTGGCCATGTTTGTACCCATGAAAACATCCTATAACCATTTCCCTAGGAGACCAAATGTCCTTGTGGTTGGGGGCAGGGATCTGTCTGACCTACATCCCCTGGGCTGTACCATCAGATGACACCCACACCCACATCATTAACTGCACAAAATCTCCATTCTTTGCCATTTTGGTGCAAATTGATAATGTGAATTCTCTGCAGGTGCTGAATCTGGGCTGAGCAGCTTCTGCCTCAGCACAGCTCCTATGTGGAGTCCCATCTTAAACTGCAGGATGGGTCCAGCCTTGTCTCAGAGCTTTGGATGGTGTGGGATAGCCACAAAAACACATTTATAGCCAACAGGTAACTCACCCCATCCCAGGATAGACAGGGGGAGATGTCTGCTCCTGGAGACACCCATCAGTTCTCCTCCCATGCTCTCAGCTGTGGCAGGGGAGGTGATGGTTTTTAGCACCTGCACAGCCCTGGGGCAGCCAGAGTTAGGTCAGACAAATCTCACTCTCCTTCCCTGCTCTGAAACCTTCCCTCTTCTCTCTTCCTCCTCAAACCCTGCTCAGGTTTCCTCACCCTTATCCATTAAAAATCACTGCACTGTGCCTGCCAGCCAGGATGCAGCAGAGCTCCAGCCTCCCCCTCCCTGGAGGGACACAGGGGGTCAGGGTGAGGGGCTCTGCTCAGACACAGAGTGGTTTCTGTGGGGTGTGCCTGGGGGGGATTGAAGCTGTGTGTGCTCAGACAGGGTGAATGGCAAGCTGCATCCTCTCTAGAGCTGATTGTAATGGCTCAGTCTTCAAACGATTCCAGCATTTGGAACTGGGAAATATTCAGGCCAAAACAGCTCTGTAAAGTCCCCATTGCTGGGTTGCAGAACACACATTGTGTTTTGTTGGTTTTTGGTTTTTGTTGTTTATTTTTTTTCCATCTTCTGCAGTTTGTAGAAAAGCCCAAGTTTCACCTTTAGCAACAAAGAAAATGTTTTCATTTCCAGCATCTGGAAGGATGTAAGAAGACAAGAGGAGAGGATGAGTTGCCACCTGCCTCTCTACAGGGTGTGATGAATTAATACAATCACGAAGAGCACAGTCAAACAATTTTGAGCACCAGAAGTATTTTGTGGAATCACAGAATGGTTTGGCTTGGAAAGGACCTTAAAGCCCATCCAGTTCCAACCCCCTGCCATGGGCAGGGACACCTTCCACTATCCCAGGTTGCTCCAAGTCCCATCCAACCTGGCCTTGGACACTCCCAGGGATGGGGCAGCCACAGCTTCTCTGGGCACCCTGTGCCAGGGCCTCATTCCGCCTACATTCAAAATTCTTCCCAATATCCCATCCAACCCTGCCCTCTGCCACTCTGAAGTCATTGCCCCTGTAACGGGAGCAGCTCTGCTGATTTTATCGCTTCCATAAGAGCAAATTTTGCACACTGTGGATTGATAAATTAATGCTCAGAGAGCCTTCTCTGCACAGTCTGGGATATGGATTGGCTGTCCCACAGACACTTCTCTGTGGGCAGCACTCTTCCCCAAGGCTGGCAACATGATTATTGGAAAACTAATCAGCTCTATCTGAGATAAATTGCATTTCCACCAATTATAGCTTAATTGTTGACAGATGGGAACACAGAAGGGAGATGTGTCACATCATTAAGAGAACAGGTGTATAGATAAATGCCAGATTAATTGTTCCAGCCCATTAAATCATTGACCTTTTCAGCCCACCCTCTCAACATCGAATCCAAAGCTCTCACAGTATTTCCAGCTCACACACGATGTTTATCAGCAAAGTTCTCAGGGCATTTTTAAAACACACAGACTCCAGACACAGACTCATTAGCCATAAGCACTTCTCCTTCTTCTTAAAATAATTCCCCTTCTTCCTCCTTTCCTGTGCTGGGGTTTGTTTTCTTGTTTTTCTGGTGGAATCCCACATGGTGTGTGGGCTTTCTCTGAAGAGCAGTTTACCCATGGAGCATGCAGACATTCTGTAATGGGCCCTGCATTTAGGGGTGTCCACAGGAGGTGAAATCAGGACAGAGCAGCTCAGTGCTGGGCAGCTGGGCTGGAGGCTCCAGCTTGGTTTGGGGCTTTCACTGTGATTTCCAGCTCCTGCTCTGCCTGGGATTTTCAATAAAGCTAAATACTGCACAAACTGAGTCAGCCACGGGTGTCTCATTCCCTTAAAAAAGTGTAAAAACGTGTCTCCTGCTCTTTTCCTGGCTGTGCAAATCAGAAAGCTGAGGATGCAGCACAGACACATCACAACAGCTCTGTGGGAGGTAGCACAGGTTTGAGACAGAGAAGCAGGACAAACTTCATCTGTCCCGAGCTGTCCAAGCCCTGCTCATCCTGGAAAACTGAGAACTGACCCCAGATTCAGTTATTCTGGGTGTCCTGGCTTGAAAAATGAAAGGATGAGATTTCCAGCTGAAAGTGGCTGTGGATGATAATGATATTTGTTACACCTGGAGTCCCTGCCCTGCAGCCAGGAGCTGATCTGGAGATGTTTTGCCCCCTGGTAGTTCTAGAAAGACCACGTGGGGAGGGAGGGCAGGAAAAAAGCAGGAGGTACAAGGAAGAGTGAATGCCCTTTGTCAGCTCTGCAGCTTCAAACAGAGGCAAAACTGATGCTGGGAGTCAAACCTGTCTGTTCCCCAGAGCCAGGGCTGGTGGTGAAATCTCCCCTTCCCTTGTGTAGCACCAGCTCCCTACTCACCCAGTTTGCCACGTTAAAATAACTAAATTCTATTTAACAGAAACCTCCTTTTATATAAATGCTTTGAATCCACAAAGTTGGTGGCCTTAATGGACCTACAGGAACAAGATAGGAGAGAGCAGAATTGGGTGAAGTTCCCTCTGAGATAACAAATTATTTTATAAGGAAAAACATCTAATTTAATAAAAAAGCACTGTTTATGTGAGAGGGAAACTGCAAGAACCTCTTTGATAGATCAGTCACCTTCATATAACCATTTTTTTCAATACACTTGGAAATGCCAGATTGCAACAGAGCAACTTGTTCAAACTCCTGGTGGCTGGTGGAGCCTTGACCAGCAGCCCTGGGAGAGTGTCTGCAGGAAAAGCTGGACATCCCTCCATTTCCATCATTCACTCCCCAGTACTGAACCCTGAACAGGGAAAAGAAGTGAACCAAAGCCAGATTTTTCAGATTATATATAAAACTGGAGGTTACTAGTGAAGAAAGTACATGTATTTCTGTGTCCAGGAGAAGGGAGGAGAGGAAATTAAGAAAAAACCCACGAAAGTCAAAAAGGAATTTTAGAAATGCCAAAATGTTTATTTTAAAGACTTTCTAAATAAATCACTTTACCTTGCATTTTTGAACTGGGGTTTGTGGTTTAGAAAAGGTTAAACCCAAGTTAAACAGGAAGATTGAGCAACCCAAAGGCAAGTGAGACATTTCATTTCAGCTGGAATTTAATATTTGGGGTTAACCCAGAACTTTTTCCAGCTTCTGCTTGGGCTTTTTTTTGCCAGCCTCCTCCTCCTCTCTCTACCCCCATTTTATTGTTGTTCCATCCAAGGCCTTTTTCCCCAGATACTTTGATACAGCCACACACCCCAGAGGGTCATTACTCACTCCACATCAGGGAGCTCCTTGTTTCCAGCTGTCCTTTCCATGCTCACAGGAACGCCACTTGCAGCCAACGCTGTGTCTCCAACCTCAGCCCACCCATCTGGGAGGATTCCAGCCCCACCAGAGCTGGGCATTGTTTCTTTGGCACATCCCAAGCCATGCCACTAGAAATCCCTGTCAAAGAAGTCATCAAAGAGGGAAACTCTCTCTGTCTTGGTTCTCACCAGCGTGGGTTTGCGCTGAACCTTCTCTTCCCTTTCCCACTCCTCGGACCCTGTGCTGGAGGAGTCCCAGAACAGATCCCTGGTCCGTGGCTCCCTGCAGAACCACAGGTCAACCTTCCTGCTCCTGTCTGGAGAGAGTTCAGCCCTGTGGTGCTGTCTGGAGAGTTCTCCACTCCATGTGTTTCCTTAGGGAAAGAAAAAAAGTAAAATACTGTGGTTTTTCAGAGCTGCATGCTCAGTGGCCTGGAGTTGAGCTGGAAAATGATATGGACAGCTGGAGGCACATAAGGAAGAGATCCCTGTAGGACCAGACCCTGTGTTTGGGGCAGGGTGAGGTATAATACACTCAGAATTAGATTTGGTGAAATTATAGAGTCTGGCAAGAGGCAATATGGCTTTATCCCCAAGGAGAAGAGAGCGGAGGTGAAGAAACCTGAGGGAATAGGAAGCCAAGTTTGTTCCACTTCCTCCTGGTGAAAGTTCACTTTCAGACAAGTTTTTCACTGATTTCAGCACTTTCAGCCTCGGTGATACATTCCCAACCTGTGCCAAAGGTTGTCACGTGCAAGCAAAGCAGGACAGAGCTCATGCCTTGGACAGGTCAGGATGAAGTGGTGGCTGAGACCCACTTTGCTTTCCTCTTCCTTAGGGACAGTGGGAAAAAAACCCTAAACCTACAAAGTGAGCAGCCTCAGTCACTGTCACATTTACCCCACAGCCCTCTGAGCATGGCAGGAGTGCAGAGGGACACCGAGCACAGGGATGTGCCATGGTGAACCCTCCAGTGGTGAAGCCAGGAGCAGCTCATTCCCCAGTTCTTCCTCCTGCTGAGCTGAGTTTGAGCTTCCCAACATACCTAAGGGTGCTCTGACAGAGCAGACAACCCAAAATATCATGGAATCATAGAATATCCTGAAATGGACTCACAAGGATCATCGAATCCTGGAGCTCTGGCAGCCTTGGGGCCATGACCATTCCCTGAGGGGCCTGTTTAGTGCCCACCACCCTCTGGGGGAAGAACCTTTTCCTGATATCCAACCTAACCCTCCCCTGGCACAGTTCCAGCCATTCCCTTGGGTCCTGTCACTGGCCTGGGTCTGTTTGGCTGCTCTCAGAGAAGCCCAGAGCCCTTTGAGCTCTCTGAGGCATCCCAGCTTTGCCTCCCAGCCTTCTCCCGCTCCCCAGCCCTCTGAGCCCGCGTCTTGTCACTGCAGGAGATGGAGCAGTGGAAGCATCTTCCACAGGGAACGTTCTCTGACAGCTTTCAGAGGGTTGGGGAGTTTTACATCTCCTTGGGAAATTATTCTGCTTACCAGGGTTGTCTTTGTGCAAACTCTGATTGTGCCCAGCAGGGACGAGCTCTCGGCTCCCGGCGCTGTCGCCCCTCTGGAGAGTGTCAAGGACGTCCTTTGGGCTGAATTCCTGGACTTTTTGTTTATTGATTTTCGCCTCCCTGTGGAGATTCCACTTCAGCTCTGCCTGGGTGTGCAGATGAGTTGTCAACAGGAGCAGCAGAGGAGCAAACACGTTTTAATAGCTCGGCGTGGCACAGCACCAGGGGGCTGGCCCTGGAAAGGATGGCACACTCGGGCAGTTTAACCCCAGCAAAAGGAATTTGCCAGACTGGGTACGTGACAGAACACGACTGGGACAGGGATTTTTGGTTCCTCAGCGAGTCATGGCCAAACGAGGGCAAAGTGTTGGGAAAATCAGAGGTAATTACTGATCACAGGAGCACTGGGGATGCTCCCCACCAGCCCTCTGTCTGGAAAAGCTTCCTTTCACCTTCCCAGCAAGAGGTTTGAAGCCTCCTGGTCTGTGGGAGGGACAGCCCCATCCCCTCCTCCAATCCATCTGGGCATTACCTCCCGTCGCTTGCGGGTCAAGTCCAGCATCTGAAGCTTGTGCAAGTGCTGACGCCTGCCAGGGAGGGGATTCAGGCTTTGCCCCCTCTTCTCCAGCACCTAGGAGGTTTTTAAAGATGCAAATAAATACCCCTGCACTTTCTGAAAGAGAAAGGAAGAGCCAGCAGCTCTCAAACCCCTTGGGCAGTCCCGGATGAAGGCAGCGAGCATCTCCCTGCGTAGCCAACTTGCAGGAACTCATCACAAATTTCCACTGTGCTTGCAGTTTATGTCACAGCTCTGGGGTACGGGGGAAAAAACTTCATTAAAACAATGCATCTGTGCTTCTGCCCCCCGAGGTGTTGCTGTGTTGAGTCGGTTCTCCAAGATAATCTCATGATCCAAAGGGAAGAAGGGCTTTTGCATATTTGGGGCTGCAGGGGGTGTTTATGGCACACAGCATTTGCAGCCTTGAAATCAGACTTGTGGAAGTGTTAAGGTTGGAACAGGTCTCCAAGATCATCGAGTCCAGCTGTTCCCCCAGCACTGCCAAGCCCAGCACTAGGCCATGTCCCCAAGTGCCACATCCTCACATCATTTCAATACCTTCAGAGGCAGTGACTCCAGCACTGCCCTGGGCAGCCTGTTCCAATGCCTGACAATGCTTTCAGTGAAGGGATTTTCCCTAAAATCCAATTTAAATCTTCCCTGGCACAAGTTGAGGCTGCTTCCTCTCATCCTGTCCCTCATTCCCTGGGAGCAGAACCTGACCCCTCCTGCCTCCCCCTCCTGTCAGGGAGAGCCAGAAGGTCTCTCTCTTCTCCCATCAACTGCAGGTGATGGGTGTTCAAGTTACTCAGTCATTTTAAAAAGTGACCCTCACTCTTTCAGCCTCTAAAATATTTAAAGTCCTGGCTCAGCAGGTCCATCTCCTCCAGGGAACTGTTATGCTGGAGATTCAGAAGCTTTCCCCTGCGTTTCAGTCCTTTCACCCACACTCCAGTGTTTCAGCTCAGTGTCCTGGGCTCAGCTGGGGACAGGAGCACAGCCAGGGGCTAAATACCAACCTGAGCCCCTCAGGGTGGCTGAACTGTGAGAGAAAGGAGCCTGCAGCCATGAATGGTTTGTGGAAGGGCAGACTCCTGTGCTTACCTTTGGGTTTGGGTTTGTTACCACTTCTCGCTGACTCCAGGGCTTTGCAGGAGTGATTGCTTGTGGAGGGATGGCAGGTTCAAGCCTCTGCAAGTCCAATATTTATAATATTTAGCATTGCTCATTCCACATGATTATAAAACCTGATATGAAACTACCTTGACATTTTTCCAGCTCCACTTCTGGCCCAGCTGCTTGGGCTACAGGGAGGAGCTTGGCATCTTGAGGGGATGAGCATCTCCTTTGGTCCTTCAGGAGTGGCCAAAACAGGGGGCATCTCTTTCATTACAACCAAAGCAGCAAAGCCACAGATTGACATCAGTTTCATCCTTGCAGGAATTTCTCTTTCAGCCTCAACAGCACCCAAGGCTCCATCCAAGACCAGAGTGAAGCCAAACTGCAGCTCAGATTGCTCCAAGGCAAAGCTGGAGGGTGCAGAGGTGTCATAATTAAATGTAAAGTATCCCATGAGGTTATCAAAGGGCAGATCCCAATCAGAGGATGCCCAGAGCACTGTTCCCTCTGTCCAGCCAGTCTTTTACATGGGCCTAAATAAAACCTCTCTCAGCAGAACTGTGCATGGTACCAAGTGCCTTTCCTGGTGACTGGTGGAAGTGGGAACAGACTTGCTGTGCAGGCTGCTCTGAGCGTGGATTTTTTCCTTAAGGAGTAAAAATGTCTCCTTAAATCATGCCAAGCTATGAGGTGTTACTGGGTCACTTCCTGGCTTGGTATTCACAGAATCATTTCGGTTGGAAAAGACCCCTCAGATCATCAAGTCCAGACATTAACCCAGCACTACCAGGTCCATCACTAAACCATGTCCCCAGGTGCCACACATACATGTTTTTTGAACACTTCCAGGGATGGCGATTCCACTCTTGCCAGTGTAATCCCTCACTCCCTTCTAGGATGGGAGCTCAGTACAGCTACCATAAAAATTAAAGGGAATATCATCCATTACTTTGTTGGTGAGACCTGATTTACACTTTATTTGGGACATCATGAACTCCCTGATTATGAACAAGTGTCCAATAAATGGTGATGAGTCTCTGACTGCACTGAACTGCTGCCAAATCCTGGGCTGTAATTTTGCATTAATGCAAAAATGCAGGAATAAAAATCAGCAGCATCATGTAAAGGGAGAATTCCCCAGCAGCCTCCAATGCCAAGTTTACATCTCTTAGCATAGAAAAAACCCCACAAAGCTGAATATGAAGCTGAAAAATGGCACTAGATGGCAGCAAGTGACACCACAACCGTGGTCTGGGCTGGCATCACTCCGGGAAGGCACCGAGGCCACCAGCACCTCCCACATCCCTCAGCTCCTCTCTCTGCCCTGGAGGGGAGGCCAAGCTTCAGGCTTTTGGATAAAGTTGTGTCCCAGACTGGAAAGTTGACTCTTCCCTTCATTTTTGTGAACCTCACAGTTTTTTGTCTGGAAATACTCGCTGACCAAAACCCTCTACAAGTCCTTGAAAAGGCCACGTCATCCTGCTCTGCTGCCTTTGAGAGTATTCCCACAGGGAAAAAGGCTTTTGCTGGTGCTGTGTACAGTCCCTAGCAGCAACAGCAGCAGTACAGGGTGGGATGGTCAGTGTCTTTGTCCTGAAATGAGTATTAACAGTGTCTCAATAATACACAAGTACAGCCACCATGGAGATAAAATCAATAATCAAAAATTCCATGCTGCTCAGAGATTTCTAAAGGAAACTGCAGTTCCACATGACAGTTTCCAGGGTGTGGCTGGGCTCAGTCCAAGTACTACTGTTGCATTCTCTCACCAAATTCAGGGGCACATTATGCAATAGCTGGTGGCCATCTCTGCTCTCAGAAGCCACCAGTGTCAGCCAGAGCCACAGCCCACAGTGAGCTTTATTTATGTAGTGGTAGCCCCTGTGTGGAGGAAAAAACCCAATTGCCAGGTGAGGTAGAGCGCTGGGTTTCAGGTCATGGGGAGAAATGGGTCTGGGAAGTGCAGAACAGGGAAACTGAAGGGAGCAGGGGCAGGTACAGAGCATGCACAGCAATTCTGAAACCTAAAATAGTTGCACTGTCTTTCACCATCCCCTTTTTCAACGCTGTATCTTCTTTACCATCTCTGTTCCTGAGCTGGTGCTTTTATAGGATATTTGGCCTGAAGAGCCAAAAGAAGCCCCACATGATGCAAATTGGATCCCCGGGCTCTGTCTTGGCCACACTGGCCCCTTGGGAGCACCAGGATTTGGCCACCCAGACACCCCAAAGGAAAGTGGGACAACCGAGAGGCGACCCCAAGTCCCACCCTGGGACATGGTCCTTGCTGGGTGTCCCCAGAGCACACTCAGCTCACCCAGGGATGGCCACCTGAAGGCAGAACTCCCTGCTTGTGTTGCTGTAGGGTCGTTGTCCCACCTGTGCCCCTGTCCCCAAGGAGGCCAGAGGGAGGGGTCACTCAGAGCAGCCCCAGGGAGCTTCTCCAGCCGCCCTTACCCGAGGCCTTCGAGGCGGGTGCTGTTTGATGATGCTGCTTCCTTCCTTCCCCGGCACGGCCGTGAAACAGAGGGGCCCTGAAAGGTGAAAGAAAAGGATTAAGTTACCTTTGGGTGGTCATCAGCTGCTCAGGTGCACCCAGCAGTAGCTCTCTGCCCCGTTTTTTGGTTGGCATGTCCTGCCAAAGTCCCACTCTGTGTATTCCAGTAACACGCAGAGTGTTCTGTTGGCTGCAGAAGTAAAGAAGATGTGACTGTGCCTGTGATTTCTGACAAACACCCACCATGTACCTCTCCAGCTTCCCTCTACAACCACTCATGCATCCTAGGTGTGACCATCACCATCCTCGTGTCTCCTGTGGCCTCTCCCAGTCTCTGTGTGACCAAGGGACTCTTCTCCTCCATGGCCTGTGACCATCAGCTGGCCAAGAAACCCCTGAGCTCTGCTGCCTCCTCACTGCCTGCCCTGTTAAAGTCAGGCACAGGCAGCAGTTCGGGTCCTTTCCTGCTGCTCAGCCCCTGAGAATTGATTATTGTTATTTTTTGGTGGGACTGAGAAATACCTCTGATGGTTTACTGACCATGGCAGGGCCGGGCTGCAGCAGCAGGACTTAAAGGGCTGTGCTCAGACAAGTGGTGCACACACAGACCCTGGAAATCAGCCCAAAAGGACGTGTCACACACCAGTGATGCCCTGTTAGTTATTAAAGCAGAGCTTTCTCTGAGGCCTGGACGTGATCCAGGCTCAGGCCCATCCTGTGCTGGTGCTCTCAGGTGGACACCACCACCCCTTTGGTTCTTTCCTTCCACAAAGAAATACTTGCATGTGCAGGAAATATTTCTTTTACATAACAGTTTATCTGTTTATTCCACCTATTCTCCCCCAAAACCTGTCTTGGTGCATTCAAATGACATTTTACACATGGAGTTAAGTGAGGGGTTGCTGAGCAGCTCCTGCTCCCACATGGTGGGAGCCCTGAGGTGGTCACAGGGGAGGAGAGTTGGGGATAAAGTGCAGGAGGTACATTATAGTTGGTGCCAAATTTAATAGTTGTATTTAACAAGAAAAATCATACTTTGAAGGTCAGCTTATGGGGGACTTCCAAGAGCCTCATGGAAGGTCACCAGGCTGAGCTCTTGGAGAAGAGAGAGAAGATGATCATAGAATCATGGAATGGTTTGGCTTGGAAGGGACCTTAAATGTCATCTTGTTCCAACCCCTTTGCCATGGGCAGGGACACCTTCCACTATCCCAGGTTGCTCCAAGCCCCATCCAACCTGACCTGGAACGCTTCCAGGGATGGGGCAGCCACAGCTTCTCTGGGCACCCTGTGCCAGAGCCTCCCCACCCTCACAGGGCAGGATTCTTCCTACCCTGAGGGTGTTGGGATATGGGAGCTGGTGACTCCATCAGGTAAATGTTTGCTGGGCTCTGCAGAGCCCTGGCAATGTTTAACCACTGAGAGAAGCTGTGGCTGCTCTGCACATGCAGCAATGGGAGCCTGAAGTGAAAATTTCCAGCACTGGAGGCTCCTCTGGAGACAAACTTCAGGAGCACGTGGTGAAACAGCAGCTTGTCAGGCCAAAAGGGAGTTACTGAGTTATTCTCTCTGTCTGCAGGGCAGATGAGTGCACAGGGAATTTCTGAGGGGGAAGGGAAAGGCAAGGGGGTGGCTCACGGTACTGGGAACATGGGACATGGCCCAGGGAAGTGGCTGTGACTTGGGAAAAGCTTGTCCTGGTGAAGGATACGGCTTTGAGGAAGTTATTTCTCCCCTCTGAGGTTTGATGGTTTGTTCTGTGTGTGTTTGGTGTTGTTTTTAATTATTCTCTCCCATCCTACCCATGCATGTGTCTTGTAGGAGATTTGCTCTTTTCCTCTACAGATATAAAACTGGGGCTGAGGGCTCACTGTCCCCAAATCTGCTCCCCCTGGAGCAGGGACCAGCACCAAGCGCCAGCTCAAGGCGTCCTTGGGACTCCCGTTTTTCACCCTTGCACTTTAGCAACAGCAGATTCTCCCCTCTGGGGGAATCCGGATTTAAAATAAGCCAAGCTGAACCCTCATAAACCAAATAAAACCTATTCTCTTGGAGGCTTTGCTTATTTAGACAGCAGCTCGAGCTAATACATCGCTCAAGTCCTCCTGAGCATGCTCCTCTCATTTCTGAAAATGGAAAGTAATGGAAAATTGCATTCATTAAATTTTTTATAAAATACACTTTTTTAACAAGCATTTGTGAAATGCCCAGTGATAATTTTCCAGAATAGGAATATGTGGTTGTTCTCACTCTCATGGAGTACTTGAATCCTGCTGTTCTACAGCAAGACCTGATCTGTATTCTCCCCAAGACCTCAGTTCCAGGAATGACACTATCATGCCAGAGCTTTATTTGCTTTCATTGCTTCCTGATGCCCCCTGATGAATGATCCTGAAGGAAATACCCAGCCTCTGGTGAAGCAGCAGTGCTTAACACCAGTCAGAAATTGAATTTTGGGAATGGAAAAGCAGGGAGGAGGATGCTGGGTCTGCAGATCCTCCTTCCTCTGCACCGCCCTTCCTCACACCCCGTTGGTTTTCATGGAGGTTTCTCCCTACACTCCCCTAACACAGATGTGGGAAGCATTTGTCACCATCCAGTTCGTTGCAGAGAGCTACATCATCCACTTCCAGATAGATGCAAACCTCCTTCCTCAGCTCTAGGAAGGGTTTGGGGAGAGGCTGCTTGATGCTGCTTGTAGGGAAACACACACAGCCAGAGCTCCCTGCCTTCCTCTGCTCCTGGCTTGGGGAATTTGTCATTTATTCCAGCGCTGAGTTTTACCTGCCCAGCATCTAACTCTGGTTAGGGCAAGGACAACGATGTGCCCAGCAGTGGCAGGTGAGCAGGACAGGGGGGTGCTGGGGGTCACAGGGTGGCTGGACAAGGTGGGTACCAGGGTGATGCTGAGGAGCTGGGCTGTTTGCAGGGGGATGACTGATGGGAGCAAGGAGCCTGGGATCTGGCCTCTGGTGGGTGAGATGCTGCCCAAAACAATTGAGGGGGGAAAAAATGAGTTTTCCCAAAGCTAGAATGTTATAGAAATGGCAAAAAGCTGCTGCTGCAGACCAGCATGTGCACAGCCCTGCAGCCACCCACTGCAGCGAGGGCACCCCAGCCCCAGCGCTGCCCCAGCCCCCCGGCATTCCAGCCACCAGCCCTCACCTGCAGAGGCTCTCCCGGAGCAGGGCTCCCGCAGAGGTGGCAGCTCCAGGTGCACGGTGGGCTTTCCCCAGGGGCTGGGCTCTCCTGGCAGGCCGGGCAGCTGGGACAGGGCAGGGACAGCGGGCGCGTCCTCCCGGGCACCCAGCGGGGCCACCTTGGTCACCTTGGGGTGCGCCCTGGAGGGGCTCAGGCCCATCCTGCAGGGTCAGGGCTCTGAGGGGAGAAGGAAAACCCCTCCCTGAACATGGAGGGATCTTTGTGAGCTGCTGCAGAGCCCAGGCAGCTCCCTGCCAGCTCCCACGGATGTCCTTCCCAGCTCAGTTAAACATTGACCCATCCCCAGCCATTCCCCCGCAGGGATGAGAGGAGGCTGCTGCTGGCAGAGAACAGGAAAACAGCTTGGGAGCCAGGGCCAAGCCCTGGAGAAGCTTTGCTTTTACCCACAAGTGATTTTCAATCAGGGCCACCACTTCAGCAGGCTGCTGTCTGTTCTGGAGGTATTTCTAAAAGTGTCTCTTCTGCTAAATCTGCAGGTTTTGCAAGGAAATTCAGCCCTGGGAGCACCAGAAGGGTTAAAATGTCTCCCATCCTGCATGGGAATAGGGGCTGGCCCAGGAGCATCCTCCACCCTTGCTGGAAAAAAATGCAGCATTAGGACAAAGCCAACTGGGAATACTGGTCACAGTGAGACATATTTGACAGTCCATGGAATCACAGGATCTTAGAAGGGTTTGGGCTGGAAAGGACCTTAAGGATCATCCAGTTCCAAGCCCCTGCCATGGGCAGGGACACCTTCCACCAGAGCAGGTTGCTCCCAGAAGAAAATATTCATCCCTGGAACAACGCAATCAGTTCAAGTTTTCAGCCAGAAAGCACCAACATCTCTCATGACTTTGCTTTACAGAGGTCACACAGGGCACAGGGGAGCAGAGCAGCCTGGTCTGTAATTTTTTTTTTTCCTTCTTCTTTTCAAATGAAAATACAAAATCAACACCCTGCTTCCTTCCTGAGTTTCTCAATGCTTAATGCCTATTTTCCCTTTTTATTTTAATTACCCTTCCCCTGCTGAGAACAGGTCATTCCTGTTAAGCAGCTTGGGAAAATAATGAATTAAATGCAATGATGGCTGTGTGGGAGCAGTGGAAACCCATGTGGATGTTAAAGCCAATGCCCATGGTGCTGTATCTGGTGTTTTCAACCAGGTGCTTCTCAAATCTTGACAGGTTCCCCCTGCTCCCCACACTCCCCAGTCCCCTCTCTTGTCCATGTTTCCTTCTCACAGGGTTGTACTCTGTAAAGCAAAGAGGGCCCACAGGCAGCCCACAGACCCTCCCAAGAGAGCTGGAAGAATTTTATACCTTTCTCCCCTTTCATTTACTGCCTTAAACCCCCCACCCAATTCAGCTGGAACCTGTAAGTGACAATGATCCTGCCAGAACTGGGTTTTTCAGCAAATTTATGGTCATCAAAATGAATTCACTGACTCCTGAGCTCTGATGCCCTTGCTTTAAGGAAGATCCTGGGAAAAGCTCGGGGGTAGGTCAGTGCCATGACTTGGGGCAGGGCATTTTCACACGGAGGAGCAGAGTTTGTTACCTTAACACAGAAAAGGTGAACCAAGGAGAGGATTCAGGGGGCACCACTCTAACATCCAACTGCAACAGCGGATTGCCTCTGCCTTAAAGCTTCTCCTTAAAAATGGATTTTAAATCCCAAAAAAACGTGGGCAAAGGAGGAGATGGAAAGTGGGTGGAGTGGATTTTTGCCAAAATAATGCCTGGGCTTTATGCAAATCCCCAGTGAGTGAAGCAGAAACAACCCCAGCGATGTGAGCAGGCTGTTGTTTATCCTGCTTGCAGCACCTTCAGGCAGCGACAGCGTGAACAAATGGATCAGCAAGGAGAGGAAAATAACCCAGCACGGCTGCCCTGGCTGGGATGCACAACGCTGAGGCTGATAGAGCTTGTTATTACACATCTGTGAGGTCAAGACACACGGCCTGTCCCTCCCTCTGCTCCTTGTCGCTGGTGCTGACAGGGCACATTCATCTCAGCCCAGGCTGGGGACACGGTGGTGCTGATAACACTGCCCGTGGTGCTGGGTTGCTGAGCCCTCTGCAGAGGGCAGGAGCTGGCAGGGATGCTCCAGGAGGGTTATTCACAGCACATTTTGCTTGCTTTCCTGAGAGCCTGGCCCTGGAGAGAATGGGAATCTGACAAGGCAGCTGCTGGATCAAAAGTGGTGTTTTCCTTGGGATGTGAACTGGATGGTGGCACAGAAATGGACAACGTGGGGAGGGCAAAAGGAGCTGCCAGAGAAATGAAACCTCACATTGGTGTGGAGGGTAAAAGGGGCTGCCAGAGAAATGAAACCTCATGTTGCTGGAGAGGGTAAAAAGGGCTGTCAGAGATAGCCACAGAGGGGGAAGCAGCGACGTCCAATCAGTCACGTCATGGGGGTGATTATTGCTTTGCCACTCCTCTGATGGATCACCAGCAACTTCAGGCAAGAGAGCCTCCATTTCCTGTCTGATTTCTTGGGTTTGATGGGTTTTCTCCAGCTGCAAGGCTGAGCTGCACTCCAGGGAAAACCATTACTTTCCATGCTTAACTAGGAATTTAAACTGGAGGTTGGGCAGTGGGGGAAGGAGGGGGTTTAGGGGGTCACTGAGTGGGAAAACATCTGGGAGAAGGCTGCCCAGAGATGCTGTGGCTGCCCCATCCCTGGAAGTGTCCAAGGCCAGGTTGGACAGTGCTTGGAGCAACCTGGGGTAGTGGAAGGTGTCCCTGCCATGGCAGGGGGTGGCACTGGATGTTCTGTAAGACCCATTCCAACCCAAACCATTCTATGAACATCAAACCAAGGAAGGGGTGCTTTGCTCAAGCCTTCCTTGCAGGGATTTGAGTCTTTACAATACCCTGTGCCCCTGGCCATGAAATGTGTCAAGTAGGGGAAAGCTGACTCAAACCCAGGGATTTCACACCATTTTCCCTGCTGAATTCTCAATGAGGCTCCTTGAAGGATCCAGCCCTGGACCTGCAGCTGCCATGAGGCTGCTTGCCAAAAAGTACTCATCAGTGTATACTGAAATGAAAGTTTTGTTTTCCCCATGTGTTCAGTTTGGCAGGAGCTAAAATTTCAGTAAAACACATCCCAAAACTATCCAGTGATGGAAATCAATGTATCAGCTCCAAAACCAAGGGGGGTGGACAAGCTGCCGTGTGCTGGGTGGTCTCAGCCCATCATTATCTCCTCTTCCATGTAATTCACTTTCTAACACTATTTTTTATGTCTATCTCCTTTCAAAAGCAGCAGCTCAGGAGCTGGAAGAGACTTGTGTGTGTATCCAAACCTTACACCTCTGGGTTTAGGGCACAGGGATGGTTGGCTGGGTTGGTTTCTGCAGCCCTAATTCTGCAGCCATGTGATGAAAGACCCCAAGCTTGTGGGGTTTTTTAATATACACAAGTATTTTGTCTGCTCTGCTGGTTGCAAGGAACAGTTTAGACATGAACCTTAAAAGATTTTAAAAGCATCCAATAGAAAAATCAAATAAAAAGAGACAAATAAATTATTAATGCCATGATTTATTTTTTTTCTGGCAGAAATGCCATCAACAAACACCCCTACTGGCTGCTAATCAAACTCACAAACTGGGGGCAGCAGAGCCAGCAGAGCTCAGCAGTCTGTGATACCTTCCAGTTGTTTCTATTCTTCCTAAAAGAAAAAGGAAAAAAATGCTTCTCTGCCTATCATGTGCTCTCAAATAAAGAGTCTTGAATGGTCAATCCCAGGAGTGCTGTAAACCAGCCTAAATTGCACAGCAACAGGCTTGGGGAAGGGACTGGGAGGTTGGTTGGTTTGGTTTGGCTTTTGAAAGTCTTTTCCACAGTGGAAGTCAAGAACAGCATCTGTTTGTCCCAAAGCTCTAGAAAATAGGAAATGACATTTCCCAGGAATACTGGTGATCCAGGGTGTTCCATCTCTCCTGAGAAGTTTGCAGTTCAGCTGGGAGTGCAGCTTTTCTGGGAGAAAATCAGGTAAATAAAGTTATTTTTGCTTTACTGAAGGCACCCACATTCCAGCACCACTTCTATAAAGGTGGTGTTGGAAAGAGGCACAGCTCAGTGTGGTCTGGGAGGGAGTTTTGCACATCATGGAATATTTGTTCTGTTAATAATTGGGAATACCAATGTGAACATCAGTGTCTTTCAGAAATGAATTCTCCACAGTGCCAGGAGAGGTTTGAAATGGTTTTCCAAAACTGCAACCTCACTGAAAGGGCACTTTATTGAAAGTACATCAAGATGCTGAATTTTGAGATTTAGCTGGAAATAACCAAGATTTGTATCCTCCAGAATGGCTCTACTTTTGCCAGCAAAAGGAGATGGATGCTGTAAACTTGATCCACATTGTGAACCCACCAGCTCAGAAAGACACAAGCGTCGATGCTTCTTTATTACAAAAGATTTTATTGTCGTTATTTACACCCGTTCCTTGATAAGTGTATAAATGTAAACATTTATTATAGACATTTTTCTCTTATCTTACAGTTCATCCCCTGTCCAGGCCAGATGTCTTTTTTTTTTTTTTTAAGCATACCAGTAGTGAGGAAGGTTTTAAGCTATATTCACAGAATATACACCTGCGTGCAGGGAGAGTCCTCCAGCCCTACGCCAGCGGAATGGACACTGCCCCGTTGGCTCTGCTCCTGCTCCTCGTGTGTACACTGGATTCTGTGATGTCCTCAGCATGATCCTCGCTCTTCTTCTCCTTCAGGCTGTTGATGAACCTCAGGGTGATCTCGTCCCACTCCTCAGGGAGCAGCATGAGCAGGAACCCGATGCAAATGATGATGGTGGCTCCCAGCCGCACAACGCTGAAGATCATCTTGTGCTTCAGCAGATCCACGGCTGGGCAGAGGAAAACAACACAGGCATCAAAGGGGACAAGGGGAAAGGACCTCAGTTTGGGCCAGACTGGTTATTAGGAAAGGTTTCTTCACTGGAAGAGTGGTAAAGCACTGGAACAGGCTGCCCAGGGCAGTGGTGGAGTCACCATCCCCAAAAGTGTTCAAAAAATGAGTGCAATTGGCACTTCACTTTATGGTTTAATGGGCAAGGGGGTATTTGATTGGAGGTTGGACTTGATCCTCTTGGAGGTCTTTTCCAACCTTAATGAACCTATGATTCCATGCTTTCTGCTCTTTGTGGTAACTCTTTATCTACAACAGGGTCGCATCAGCAGAGCGTTTCCTTAGGCTGCATGGACCAGCCATGGGCAGAGAGCAGCACGTGGGTCAGAGAGCTCCAGGTGCCTCCAGGCCCAGCCTCCCAGCTCCACCAGCAGCACCCTCAGCACACCTGAGCCCTTGGACAGCCTCCTACAGGCATTGTTCTCAGCTCTGACCTGCATTCCCCTAAAACCAGCGTTTTTCTGGTGCTCCAACCCCAGAGTGGTGAGGCTGAGGAGACTGCAAGAGCAGAGACAGAGGCTATTCAACAACACAGGACTCTGGAGTAAATTTCCAGCCTGCCCTGATGCCAACACATTCTGACTATGTAGGCAATAAACTGCTTTCTGAGTGCCCATGGGCTCATTTTCCCAGCAGCAGCTGTGGCACTGGTACCTGCATTTCCAGGGACGCTGAGCACGGTGCCGATGGAGATCAGAATGGGGTAGGTCAGCACAACCCCAACGTTAACCAGGATATTGAAAGCTAGGGAAAAACAGGAAAAAATACATGATTATGGGGGAAAACACCACAGTGAGACATTTCTCCTCCACCTCGACCCCACAGGTACAGTATGTGACATCAAGTATCCACACCACAGTGATGGAGTTGTCACAAAGGGATTGATTTTTATTTTTTTATATAGAAGTGTGAAATTAGGGGAAGTTTGCACTTGGGAAGGGCTGGATGGCCTTTCACAGACTATAATGGTAAGGTTATCATACTCATGGCTTTGTACTGGCTTTAATCAGATAAAAACACCCTGGGTTTGCTGCCAGAAGTCATCATTTCTCCTCCTACCAGAAACCTGACAGAAGTACAAACATTCAACACCTGTAATTTATGGATTTTTTTTTTATACATGACAGCATTGCCAGAGAGCTCCAACTCCCCTGAAAGATTAAAAGCAAAACTTCAGTTTTTGATCACCCACCACCCAGCCCTGCTGCTGAGTCCTCTGCATAAAAGGAACACAAGGTTGCTCCACAAGGTTGTTCCCTCCTGGATGGGTTTACACACTTGGGTAGATCACTGGGTGATAAATTATCCCTAATTTTTGTCCCCTAGGAGCTCACAGAGCTGCTGCAGCTGTGGTTAGAGCAGTTCAAGGTGCTCACAGCAGCTGAGCTGTCAGCCTGGCCACATCTCAGGGCTGGATGGGCAATGACATTCTCTTTGCTTCCTTTTAATAAATGTGTAGTGAGACAAAAACCTCTTCAATTATGAAATAACAGACTTCACTAATGGGAAGGATGTTGTTATATCTGGAAATTAAAATGCCCCTGGGCTGAATCCAGCAGATAGTTTGCTGCCAATTGTGGCTCAGAAAGAGGGAGCTTTTTGTGAGCCCTGCCCAAAGCCAGGAAGGTGCCCAAGCATGGGGGGTCCTGGTGTCAGTGCACAAACATTCCCCCGGGAGCTGACTGGGAACACACAGCCCTTTGAAATGGGATTTACAGCAGCCAGGCTATGCCAGAGACAGGGGAACTGCTGTGGAGCTGCAGCAGAGATGAAAAAAATGGACAATTAGTATGGCTACTTCATGTTTACTCCCTGCTATTATTGTTAATTATTAANGCCAGGCTATGCCAGAGACAGGGGAACTGCTGTGGAGCTGCAGCAGAGATGAAAAAATGGACAATTAGTATGGCTACTTCATGTTTACTCCCTGCTATTATTGTTAATTATTAATTAGTATTAATTATAAGTATGTTTATATATCAATTATTAATTATATATCAATTAATAGTAATATTTCATAAAGTGTAATGAAAAATATGAATCATTTCTAAGGAGTGCCAGTTTGCACTGGGACCAGACTTAATCTGTGAGACAGCTCTGCTGCTTAAGGGGACAGGGGGAAATTGTTTGTGCCTGAGGATAATCTTTTACTGGGCTGGAGGGCTGAAGGGAGAAGGCCTAGAAAAAATGAGTAAAACTTTTTAACACATACCTAACCAGAGGCCAGCTACTCCACACAGATAGCCCCAGGGCACAGCAGAGAAGGGGTACCAGTACTCCACTTTGGTGAAGTACAGGATGATGGGGGTGATGGAGATGAAGATGAAGTTGAAGAAGCCCAGGGTGGACACGAAATGAGCTGCCTCCCCGAAGTTTGCACTTCCAAGAAACATCTTGAACAAAACCTGCAGAGGAGAGGAGAGTGGAGGGGTTTAGACTCCATGCCTGTCATGGAAGCACTCCATTCCCTTGGGGAGAGTGGAACAAAGGACCACACACCACAACCCAGCCCCTTCCTACACAGGAGTTTTGCAAGGGGATCTTTGGTCCAATTTCTGCCCTTTCCTGTGTTTTAGCACCGTGGGGATGGCTGAGTGTAACAAAGTTTAACACAAAATGCCACAAGGAGCAGGGGTAGAAGAACCCAGGAAAAACCAAGAAGAAACCAAGAACCCAAGGACACTCCCTTCATGCAACAAATTCAGAGGGTTTGGGCTGTGTGTGGCACTGCTGGGATTTGGGAGGGGGCTCCAGTGACTTCCACAGCTTGACCCTGCTGTGAGAGGAAAACCAGCCTGGAGGGGTTCACTTAAGGCAGCACAAGACTCACAGAGAATTTGTCCTAAATGAGCCTAAATTCGTGCACTTTGAGGGACTTGTGAATGGCCACAAGTTTGTCAGTGAGATGAGCAAAGCCTAGAGGTGTGAGGCAGCTTCTGATCCCTCTGCAACTCACTCCAAACTTTACACACACAGCTGAAAATAAACACAGCCACATTCAGCCCAACCTGTTTCTGAGACACATCCCTGCCTTTTCCATCCCTCAGCTCCCAGAGGAGCCACTTCTCCCAAGCAGAAGTGTCTCTAATAAATTGCTTGTGCCAGGCTCACACCAGGGCTCCAAGCCCAGCCTGTGCCAGAGGGCTGCAGTGGTCACCCCCACCCAGGGAAAGCAGCACTTCCCTGCCTCTCCTCCCTGCTGCACATGGAAAGTCCCTTTGAAATCCCCCAACCTTTGCAAAGTGTTGATAAACTGCATTGGCATGATTAAAAAAATGATCTTAGATCTCCTTGTAGCATGGTAATGGAGATTTCATTAAAGACTCATCAAGAAAAGCCATTCTGGATAATTGGCAGATGACAACTAATTATCCTCATGGTGGATTTCCTGACATTGTGACGTTGCCTGGTCACAACATGAATGATGCAGCAGTGATGAACAGAATAAAACATTTATCTTACAGCAATCCTCTTTGTGTCTTTTTAACAGCCAATATTAATTAATTCAGGGATGCCAACAAACAGTTATGACTTACCTTATACAATGCAGAGGTGGAGGCTGATCCCACAGCATAGGCCACCCCGATGATGGAATCACCCTGGAAACCATCTGCATATGCCATCATGACAATTCCTGTGATTGCCATTATTGCTGCCACTATCTGCACAGACAAAGCAAAGCAATGTAAAGCTGAGATCATCACTGGGTGGGGCTTCTCATGAGTGTCACTAGACACTCACTCTGACTTGAAGCTTTCTTGTTTTCCCTTAAAACAGGAATAATTACGGGAGAGATGTGAAGCATAATGAAAGTGTGTGCACTGATAGTGGTATGGATCTACAGCACTGCAAATTCTCCTGAAGCCCACTGACAGAACACCCATCATTATGTATTTTGTCAGCTACACATCCACTTTGGAAAGACAACCCCAAGAAATTTGAAGACATTTTGCTCCACTGTGCAAAAAGAGAAATATTTAGCAATGCCAACGATTTGACTTGAAATGCAAACATTAGATGGACAAACATCCTGGAGACTGGTCCAGGGGAATGAGCCCTGTATTTTGGAATACCAGGGTACCACAGGGAGCAATTCCAGCTGTTTTGGCTGTGCCCTGACAGCTTTCTTGGACAGACATGGCCAAATTTCTTCATGAAGCCTTCACCTTTGTGCTTAGGTTTTTGGCCTCATTTGAAAAATCCATCTCAGGAGCTTCAAAGAAAAAGAACAGGAATAATTAACTACACCAGATCTGAAATCCTGAAGCTTGACTCCAAGGACCTTAAGGAAGTGGTAGGGAGCCCAACGTGTTTTACTCTGTGAAAAACTCCCCCTCTCTATCTCATTGCCCTCAGCAGGTAAATTTGGAGTGTGAATTTCAAAGACACTCAATACCCAACTTCATGGAGTGCAGAGGAAAAGGTGTTTCCTGAGCCAGTGCACAGCTCCTGAGCCAACACCAACGTGAGATGGGCATTTGCTTCTTGAAAACATCATTGAACTTCATTTAAGAAAGATTTAGTCCTGGACCAATGTAAGCTTCACCCCACAGACTTTAAGGCATCTTGATCCAGACATGTGCCCTCCTGCAGAGCAGCCTGACTTTCAGAGCTCTCAGTTTTACCAAGAGTCCCACAAAACCCACTGATACTCATCCCAAGCAGATGTCAGCCAGACTGAGGCAGCAACTGCAAAAATCCCACAAAATTACTTCAGCAGAGCCAGTCAGTAGAGCAAAACCACCAAGGGATGCACAGGACAGGGACCATGACTGACTCAGGGTGTTCACACACAGGGGACAATGGGAAACCCACAGTCAGCTCCCAGGGCAGAGCCCATCTCTGAGACTCCAGGTAAAAATGTTAGTGCTCCTAAATCCCATAGGTATCCAGCATTTTCACAAGGAAACTCATCTCCTGGGTGCAGCTTTAAGCCCTATTTTACCAGTCCCTGAGGCACACAGGTACCCCTCACATCGCAGTGGCTGTGCCAAAAGCAAAGACCCCACTGCGAGTCTATATCCCACCTTACTTACATTTAAAATATCTCCAAGATACAGGTCAACAAGGACACCTACACCTCAAGGTGTCATTGATACCTCCAAATTCACCATGAAATGGCAGCTGAAATCCAGGACCCCAACTAAATTTGTGGAGTCACCTGTGGAATCACAGCCTCTCAGTGGTTGGGGGGGATCTGGGAAGGCTTTAGCAAGAGGGTCCAGGAGGTTTCCCCTTCTCCTTCCCAGGATAACACATCCCAGCAGTCAGACCATACTGGGAGACACCACACAAGTCCCAGACTTGAAGCAATGCCAAATTACATCCATGGCCCCTCCTCTCAGTGTCCAGAAGCCCCCCTGGCCCTGCCACACTGCCTGGCTGGTTCACCTCAGGCTGCCCTACACGTCCTGCCTTGCACAGAAATTCAGAATTTCAGCTCCTACACATCCTGCCTTGCACAGAAATTCAGAATTTCAGCTCCTACATGTCCTGCCTTGCACAGAAATTCAGGATTTCAGCTCCTCCACGTCCTGCCTTGCACAGAAATTCAGGATTTCAGCTCCTACAGATCCTTCCCTTGCACAGAAATTCAGGATTTCAGCTCCTACAGGTCCTTCCCTTGCACAGAAATTCAGGATTTCAGCTGTCAGCTGGAATATTTCCAGCAATGTGTCTCAGAAGGCAAAACAGAGGAATCCAATGTAGTAATCCCCTCCTTCCAAGGGAAAGGATCAAGATTTAACTCTTGACGCACTCACTGCTCAGTCCTTACCTTGTATCAGTGAAAATGAGCAGATCCATAATCCCTTTTCTTCCTATCAGGAAAAACTCATTCCCAGTCTGAGAGAGCCAGTTTCCTAATTTAATCCAATATTTATAAAGCCAAGCACTTTCTTTTCCCTGAAACAACTAAAATGATGGACTCATATGGAGCACCACCAACTCCTGAGACATTTATTAAGACTTGAGACTGAAAACAGCAAGGACTTTATTAATTTTCATGTTCAAGGCTCCTCCTGAATGTTACATACCAAAGCATCAGCACAGGAGACTCATTCCTGGCAACCCTCAGGTGCTGGCTTTAGAAACCTGAGTGCACATCTGTGGGCTGCTCTAGGCTGACAAGCAGCAGCAAGGTCACAGGGAAGCAGAGGTGGTTGTCAGCTCATTAAACAAGGCTTTTAATTAGTGGAAGAGCATAGAAACTTTCTTTTGGAGCCTCCTACGTGCAGAATGAAATTAGTTTGCTTCTTTTTTTTTTTTTCCCTGAAAGACAGCAAGGTCAACCAACAATTTGCACAGAAACATTTTTTTCATGTGGAGCACAGCAGAAGATGAGGTGCTGTGGTAAATAATCATGGAATCACAGAATGATTTGGGTTGGAAGGGACAAAGCTCATCCAGTTCCACCCCCCTGCCATGGCAGAGACACCTTCCACTATCCCAGGTTGCTCCACACCACATCCAACCTGGCCTGGAACACCTTTAAGGATTGGGAAGAAACCTGTCTCAAGCCTAAAGTAAAAATTTTCAGGGGAAAAAAAATGTCCCAAATTGCTCTGTACCTACATTACAAGCACTGATTTGACTTCAGAGAGGAAACCCAACCAAGGGCTTAAATATGCAAACATACAAACATGTGTCTAAAGCTAAGTAACACCAGCCAGCAGAACTACTCAAATACATAAGAACTCTTAGATATTTGTGCTTGCTTTGAGCCAAAGCTGTCAGGGTTTCCCAAAGTGTGACCTGGATACATTATTAACTTGAGAGAGAGATGTTCACACGTGTCCAGCAAAGATGAGGGTGCAGGCAGGGATTGTGCTGTGTGTCCTTGCCCAGATACTTGAAGGCACCCAAGCTCTACCTGCACTACTTTTATAGGTAAATATAACCAGGGAATCGTTAAGGTTCAAAGAGATCTCACTGAGTCCCACCCTTAACCTAACACTGCCAGATCCACCACTGAACTGTGTCCCTAAGTACCACATCTACATGGTTTTTGAACACTCCCAGGGATGGTGACTCCACCACTCCCCTGGGCAGCCTGTTCCTGACCACCCTTTCTGTGATGAAACTTTTCCCAATATCCAACCTAAACCTCTCCAGGCACAACTTAGGGCCATCAGCTATATCTGTCCTTCCCAGGTGAATGCTCCTTCTCCAGCTGGTGATGTTCTCTCCTGGGTTGGGTGCTACGGCTTCACCATGGAGAGCACGTGGCTTTACCTGCACAGCACACGCTCTGCAGAGCTCAAATGCAGCCACAGCAGCTGAAACTTTGCGTGCAGCCCTCCTGCAGTCACTCAGGGCTCCCAGGGCTGGGATTGTGCCATGCCACAGGGTGGCCATCAAGGCAGGTTTGGCTTTAGACACGGAATCTAAAAATCCGGCCCCACATCCCAGCTGGTGGCCCCTTTCAGGTGTGCAGGAGCAGTGCCAGGGGATCAGAGAGCTGCCAGTGCAGCTCCCACAACCCTGGGGGCATCCATGGGCACTTCAGGGACTGCTGCACCCACACAGGGCAGACAGAGCGCTGGGAATCTGCTCCACAGCCACTGCTGTCCCAGGTTACAGGTGCTGGAGCATCCCCACCTGGATGTGCCCAATGGTTCCGTAGCTGTGGAAGAGCTGCTGGGAGCTGAGCTCCTGGGAAAAGCTGGCTGAGCTCCTGGGTGCAGAGTGCTTCTACAAAAACATGGCTCAGGGTATAGGATTAAACCTCTATTTCTTTTCATCTCCTTGCTGTCCAAATAACCCAATTCCCACTGCTCTCTGCAGGGCTGAGGGTGAGAGCAGCAGAGGCACTCAAAGCTCAGAGGGCTGGGTCTGTGCTGCTGGCCCATATTTTAGCTCTCCAACACTCTCCTGCTTGGTTATTAACATCATTAAGTGTTATTCTGCCAGGAGAGCTGCTGGAAAATGCTGTGAGTTACCTTTCCAGCAGTGGGCATCCAGACCCTGCCAGTGAGCAGCAAACTCTGGTTTCTTTTATGTGCAGGACTTGCTGCTCACTTTTCCTGCCAGGTTTTTCTCGTGCAAACCCCACAGTGTTTACAGCATTAATACTTATGCATATTTATGGCAACCTTTTTTTAGTCAGTGAAAAATAACAAATAACTGAAAATAGCTTTTATTTCTAGGTTTCTTCAAAAGAGCAGGCTCAGAAAACACAAGAGCTACGCTTGCTCTTCCAGAAAGATGTTGCTTTGAGACAAAAATTAGCTTAAAGGGTACAAAACTTCCTATTTTTAAAGCTGGAACCTGAGGTGATCAGGGGGCAGAGGAGGGAGTTACTATTCCTGTTATTTCTGTGGTGAAGAAATGAGGATTTTAAACTTTGCTTATTCTTTGAGTGAGTCAGTGGGCTGAGGCTGGGTCACATTCTGATGTTTCTGTATTTTCAGTTGTATGTGAAATAGATACATAGGGGTCTGGCTTTACCTTCACCTCCTCAACTTTGCTCTGCTCAGTGTCCTGGCAGCTGCTCCAAAAGCCAGAGGAGATGCCTGTGCAACAGGATGCCTTTTCCTTTCATTTCTGAACCCCTGTATCACACTATTAATAATAAAAACAAAGCTGCTGTGCCCATTTTCTTAAAACAAACTCACTCATATGAGTGTTCTGATCCACCACACTTTCCATGCAACTTAAATCCTGCTGCTTGTGCTCCCTTCTGGTCACAGCCATCACACTTGGCCCCAGCCAGTCCCTAATGAAGTTCAAAGCTCTCAATAATTTCAGTCAGAATTGTGCCCATTTGAGCCATTTCAGGGGCAAATCTGCATCAATGAACTGGCAGAAATCCTCACTACTCCTCAGCCAAGGTATAAAGCCAACATTTTAAAACTGCTGCATGTTAGGAGATTTGTGTATGGAAAATTACAGGGAACACGTTTGCTTTCCCCAGATCCAGGGCCACATCATTTGGTTTGAGTTCTCTTTTTAATTTTTACAGGGTCCATATTATTGCCAGTGAGTCCTGTAACACTTTAGTGCAAAATACACCTTCAGACAAAACAGCTTGATCCTTTTAAAGCAATTTTGGCACATGCAGATGTAAATGCTTGTGAAAAGTAATAGGATAGCATAAAAAAATATATTACACATTGAAAACATCTACCTACCCAAACAAGGGATAAAATTGCTTTTGTTAGAACCTAAGCATTCATCACTAAGTTTAAAATAGAACTAACAACTTCAGCACTGCAAGTCAAGGCAGAATAGGTTTATATGAAACTGGAAGATCTATTCTAATTCATCAAGCTACACTTGGCTGTGATAGCTCCTTGAAATTCCCACACTGAATTACCTCTGAAGTTCTGAGGTCCCTAACTGATCCTGAGGCTTAGGTCTGCACCACAACACTAAATGAGAAACGTTTTCATGGTGTATTTATACCACAGTGCTGTGTGGCTGATGGATTTAAGTGCAGTTATGAAAACACGAGAGTGGAAAACGAGGCACGTTCATTACCCTTGCTCCCATGAACCTGTCTTTGAGCACAATCCAAGAAAGCAAGAAGACAAAAGCTTTGTTACAACAGAACAGGGCAGAGACATCCGTGGCTGTGAGCTTCTTTAAAGCCAGTAAATACAGGTAGTTAGTCAAAGTCCACAGAATTGAAAAGGGAGCAGTCCTTTTAAGAAAGAGTTTCAGCGTCAGACCATCTTCACCAAAAATCCGACTGCATTCCCTACGGAAAGAAAAGAGTTTCAGTCTCAGCCAGGACCTTCCTCAGCATTCACTCCAGCACAACAAACATTCATCAGACTTTATCACATTCCTTATGCTTTTCCTAACTACTCCACACGCCCATGAGAATCTATTATTTAATTCACATAGAGAAAACAACCCACAATCTTCTTAAAACAGCAATTTTGCAAAAAGAAAAGGAGTCACTTACCTGGAATAATCACACTCTGTGCAACAATAATCCCAGGGACTCACACACAGAAATGAAGGTTATCTATAATGCTCTGACAGCTCCCACTCTGCCTTCAAGGCCATGAGCACAGGGATTAGAATCACCTTTTTTTTTCCTGCAGCTTGCCAGTTTTTTTCTTGCACTGCTCAAAGCCCTGTTTTTATTCTTATTGAAGTATTTTCTCACTTATGGCCAAGGAAACTTTAAGAACTGCCTAAAGATACTAAAAAATACTGGCAGACACACCATCGTGGTGGGGAAGGGAGCCACCAGGCACTGGGACAGAGCCAGGCAAACAGGAGTGTGAGAGGAGGAAGGAAAAGGGAGGGAAGGGTATTTAACAGCTTTGTTTTACTATACAGTGAAAAGCTGTGTTTTCTAGGAGATGTTTCCTTGAGGATTAAATTGCAAACACAATCTCTGGTTTCCCAAACACTGTGTCACACACAGCTCAAGTGAGCTGTCTGTTTCTTAGGATTTCATGAATCTCTGCCTTTCCCAAACTGGGAAGGATGTTTTTCAGCAACTCCACTGTCTGCATCCTTGGTTAAAGGTATTCCTGAAGATATTCCCAGTATGCTTCACTTCCTGGCACGGTAGGCTCTCTGACTGCTTAAAACATGGGAGGTTCCACAAGTGAACCCAAACACCAGTGGGGTGAACCACGCACCCTCAACCTGCAGCACATCCTTCCAAGGACACCTGAAGGGATTAATCCCAATGCCACAAGGCCTCAGGGCTCCCAAGGGATCACAGCCAAACATGGCTGTGTTTGGAAAATTGCTAAAACATTCATTATGTAGAACTCATTAGTAACTTCAAAGATTGTGCTGCAATGTGAAGTCAAAAATATTTGTTATTTGGGGGTGGTGGGGGTGGTGTGATAATTATCCTGATTGGGAAGACAAAATCATTTTCAGGGCCCCTTAAACATTTTTACTAATTCTTGGGAGTTCTGCTGCTAAAAACTATTTTACTATTCAGATTGGAAACCATAACTCTCATTTTGAGGAAAGTAGAATAATAACGTCTATGTAATAAATGAGATCAGCTACATCTTAACCTAAATGATTCTGTGGTTCCACTTAATAACCACTCATTCCCTGCAGCCACAAAGACAACGTGGGGTACAAAGCAGTCATTTCTGGTAATAATAAATTCCATTCTCAAACTCTGTGCCAGGGTGTCCAGCAAGTTAACACTCAGGCTGGTGGATCTGCTAATTACCTCCTTCACTCTAATTGACCTCGATGCTCTCAGGAGCCCTGTTCCCCAAACATCAGGACAAAAACATTTCAAATACAAAAAAAGAACACCAAGTGGTGTGCATCATGTATCTGAGATGCAAAGCAAATACCCAGTGAAGCAAATCAATTAATGTTTAACTTTGACTGCAGGCTTTTGTATCACAGATTCCAACAGGAGTTAGAGGTGACAAGTTTCCCTGTGTGAGAATGGACTCACTGTGGCACGAACAGATCAGCACTGTGAACTCCAGGCCTGCATGGTGGGAATTGTGTCACCACTTCTGGTGCTTGAATGGATCATTATAAATCCAATCTGCCTCAGGAGCTGTCAGGATCTCAGAGGAAAGGAGCCTGTGCTGTGCTAAAACAACACACAAAGGTGCCTGGGCTGCCTCCAGCGATCACAGCTGGACCCAGATGCCAGAACGGTTCTTTGGGATGTCTGCACTCACTTATCTCTGAGTTCAGGAGGAGGGACAAGCAGAGATTCACAGCCAGGAAAAGGAATCTGGAAATGCTTCCCAGGCCACAGGCTATGGGCTGTTTGAGCAGATGGATGGGCCTCCATCTCACACAGCAATGACCAGACAAAACAGGGGCTGGTGGTTCTTCAACTCCCAGTTAAGAAAATACAGCGAAGACTCTGACAGGGTGGTGCTGAGTGAGGCAGAGACTTGATGAATTCACCCCTGTGCCTAGGAGAGCTCCATGAATAATGCTCAGTCAATGAGGAGACAGGGAGAATACTTTATTTTCCCAGTCACAGCTACAGCAGATTGCCTGAGGCTTTGTGAGGGCTGGTGGCTCAGTGGTTAACTCAGCCTCTTTGACATGCAACTAAAATTAAACTTGCAGGAGTCATCAGACATGACAGTGATTAAAACCCTGGGCTCAGAAGAGCCCTGGAACCCTCCCCACACAAATAATGTTGCAGGCTGCTGACTGGGAGGCACAGACATATCTAAGGGCAGCTGACCCTGAAACTATGACACAAACTATTTCCAAATGCACAAGAAGTCTATTTAAAACCTGCCCTCTAACATAAATAACTCTTTTTACTTGCAGGTAGCCCTCAGCCACCAGCTCTGGGCAGCGTGCCATGCTCCCAGGAACTACAGCACCTTGGGCAGTGGTGTGGCTTTGCCTCTGGCACCCACTAAAAACTCGTGTGCCCTCTCACTGATTCTGATGCCAGGCCCTGCACAGCAATGGGTTTGTTCACCCCTGACACACAGCAGCCTCTGGAGTGAAATCCAGCAGCTGGCTTTAAAGAGCTCACACTAAAAACAAGGTGAGACCTGGGGTAAACAGGAACATGGGGAATGCAGTGACATCACCTGGAGTAGACCCTGGCAAGGCCACAGTGACACATCAGGGCAGCAAACAGCACCTTCAGTGAGCACAAGTCATTCAGTGCTTGTCCCTGAACGCTGGCATCTGCAGCAATAAACACCTCCCAGCCCCACTGCAGGGCACAGACACCAAACTGAGCGTGGTTAGGCTCACTGGGGAATTGTGTTCCCAGGGCTGACTGAATCTCAGCTCTCAGGAAGAGCCTGACCAGCTGCCCTTGTCTGGTCAAGAGCTGGAGCAAAAGGAAAGGGAATTCTGTGTGAAACACTCATACAAGCAGTGCCTGGCTCAGGGGGCAGCACCAAGGAATGTGTCTCCCACAGGAATGGGAGAGTTTTGTGCTGATGGTCTTCATCTCTCCTCTGTAATCCCTTCAGTGAAGATCTGGATTTGCAGTGCTAGCCCACAAGTGGCTGAGGGGGCTGGACTGAGCTACTGCTGCAGCACAGAGGGAGAGATCTGTGGGTGAGAAACTTGCAGTGACTCCAAAAACCAGCTCCTTATGGCTCAGCCTGCACTTCAGGTGATGCTCACTTCTTGTTACTCCAGAAATCCAACTCTTCCCAACATGTTTTGTACTCAATAAACCTGCAACTACCAACATTCTCCCTGGCCAGTGCCTCAAGGCTCCAAGGGGAGCCCCTCTAGCACCAGACTCAGCTCTTACACTGTGGGTATATCCTGGCAGAAAGCTGCTCCATGTCCCAGTGTTTGTCCTTGAGAAGCCAAGACAGCAGAGGGAAAATGCACTCACATTGAAAATTTCATCCACCTATTCCAAATCACAACTCCATTAGGATCCTAAGTCCAGTCTGTGCAGTGTCTTCTGCTGTGGTAAATGCTGGCAGGGTTAGATTTCCTACTGCTGAACTTCCTGAGCTTCAGATCATCTTATCAATCACTAACGGAAGGAATTTCAAGCTCTTTATGTGGGACATACCTTTTATTTACAATGCTGGGGGACAGCAAGAGCTGTGTCTTCTGCCTCAAGACAACAAAGACACTTTACTGAAATGCAGCAGGGAGTTATTTTCTAAGACCACAAGACTGAATCTCTAAGGCAAAGTGTGAAAGGTAAGAAATACACAATTTCTAATCTCATATATTATAATAATAGAATCACAGAATGGTTTGAGATAGAAGGGACCTTCAAGCCCATCCAGTTCTACCTCCCTGCCATGGGCAGAGACACCTTCCACTATTCCACGTGGCTCCAAGCCCCATCCAACCTGTCCTGGAACACTTCTAGGGATGGGGCAGCCACAGCTTCTGTGGGCAACCTGTGACAGAGCCTCACCAGCCTCAGAGTCAAGAATTTCTTTTCAATATTTAATCTAAGCCTGTCCTCTGTCAGTCTGAAGCCATTCCCCTTCCAAGCCCTTGTCAAAAGTCCATCTCTCTTGCAGCTCCTTTAGGTGCTGAGCAGCCTAAACTTTTCAGAAAGACACTCTGAAGTTGAAGATTGAGACTCCTGTCTTTCCAAGTGAGAGTTATTAAAGGAGAAGTGGCTCTCAACAGCTTTACCAGCCTGGGGCAGAACTCTGCAAGTCACTCGCGGGATCGCTGATCTCTGCCAAGATGTCACAGACACTGTTTGTTCAGATCCACTTGGAATATCTGCTGGACAAAATGTCTTTACATCTTTAAAGCTCCTGGAGAATAACTACATCCTCCAGAAACACAAAGACAAATCACCTCTGGACTCTGAGGCAAGCCTGGAATCGCTACAAGATGGGTTTATTGACAAGAATCAGCTAGTGCACAGCAATAAAACAGGCAAAAGAAGCAACAAGAAATCTTACAAAATATAATAAAAGGCCTTGTAATAGGAACAATATCAGGAATGCAAATAAAGAAAATATAAAAACAATCAATGCAGGTTTGAAAACACCCCTGTTCTGGGGAGGAGGCTGGGTGAAATTACCTCCAAGGATCCTTTCCAAATTAAATCTGTCTAAAATTCAAAACTCCAAATGATGCTTTCCAGTTCTTTAAGTCACCAAAAAAATCAAGAGCTCATACTGAAGAGATGTCCATCCCATATCTAAACTGGAAGAGTTCAAGTAGTCAAGGTGTAACACAGCACAGACCAAGCAGTTGGCCCCCATGATGAAATCATTATTTACCAGCAGTTACTTCCTCCTTGGGATGTGAATTCCTGACATATCTGGAATCAGAAATACTCTGGGAAGACCCCCACTAGCTCTAGCACTGGTCTCCTGACTGCACACATTCACAGACTTACTGCAGAAATTCTTCTGGGCATGTAACCCTGTGGCCTCCACTTTAAAAGCTGAATTCCCAACAGCTGGGGAAATGTATCAATTATTTAAGCACAGAGGGATTTTATGCATTGCCCTAAACGTTCTGCCCCAAAATTTTGCTCTGATAGACATATAATCGATGGACCAACTGCAGAGGATTTATCTGCAGGGATATTTCTTCTCACCTTATCTGCTGTGCAATTGTTATTGCTTTACCACATATGCAGAAGCCAAGCTGACACTGTTAATGTTCTCTCAAACACTCCAGCAAAAATCTGAATGAAGCATCATTAATGTACAAAGCACCAGGGTTTGCACAGAAGCACTTAATTAAGTGCAACTGCTCCATTTCAGTCATGCTGATTTGACAGAAATGATAATTTAGGGCCAAATTACATCCCAGATCCTGGCAAAAAAAAAGCAGCCAAGGGAAGAGTTTGGCCCTGTTACACTCCAGCCTGACAGCCACAAATGGAACTCTCTGTGTGCTCAGTGACAGCTGTGCTGAACCCTCTGTCAGCAGGAGCCAAGGACAGGCCACACGCTGGGAAATTCCTGGTGGAACAGAGAATTCTGCTGGAGTCAGTCAGGTTGTTTCCAAAGCAAGTCCACTGGAACAACAGAATCGTGTGTCAGCTCAAAACTACCCTGTGAATTTCTTCCCTCCATGGGCAAGGTGTGGCATCTCTTTCTGTCCTTTAAAGCAGACCCTGTGTCACTGTCAGATCAGTGGAATAATAAAAGCAGAGGAGGAACCATGAAATTCATAGTCCCAGAAAGTGATGGTATTTTCACCAAGTCCCAGAGACAGATTAGATGTGGTTTTCTTCAGAACTGGCTAAGGTGAAGCTAAGCCAGCCTGGTCCTGCTGCAGTGCTGGTGGCTGGACTGGATGATTACTTTGGGTTCCCCCCTAACCTTGTATTTCTATGTTTTTCCAGGGGCTACTGAAGAGGGATTTATGAATTTCCAGCAGGAGGAAAGGGCAGTTTGCATCCTGCTATACTTGCTGAGCACAGAGAGCAAGCCATAGTGTTCCACATGGAAAGCACCTCCTGAGCTCTGAGCATCTTTCTCCTCAGCTCTGAGCTGGTTTGGTTGCACTCAACGCTGCTATTCTGTCATAGATGGAGCAGGACAGATTAATCAATGGCCTGATCCAGACAAGAACACAAAACATAGAGATATTAGACAATAAAACAGCAAGATGATACGCACATTATTGACCTTTTCAACTCATTAAAAAAGCCCTTTAAAATCAAGTGTCCATTTATTCAGCACACATCACTCATCTATCAGCCTCCTGGGAGCTATTTATGAACGAGGTTTTCTGCAGCATGCCCTTTATTCTGCCTTCTGACACCACGGGTGGAACTGGGCAGAGCAGTGGCCTCAGCCCTCAGAAATCAGGTTGTTTGAAGGGATACTGCCAGGGTAAAGCCTACCTGAATTTTTTGATTGGAGACTGCTTTTCCTGCGCGGTCGCAAGGTGCCCGGAATAATAAATGGGAAAAATCATAATGTTCCAGTTTGTTGAGAACCAAGTCATGAAAAAGGGACAGTCAAAGGTCTCAAACGTGATTTTGACAAACTGTGTGGTCCCAACCCAGGAGGAGGAGACGGACAAAATGATCAGGAATCTCCAGATAAGCTTGAGAAACGTGGATGTGCAAGACTGGCATCGTGTCTGTCCTTCAGCTTCTTGGCTGCTGCTCTCTGTGTGTGTTTGTGTTCCTTCTTCTCCTGAAAAAAAAAAAAAAGGAAAGAATAAAAAAAGAGTTGTACATATAGTGAATGCATTCAAAACAATTCTTGGCAAAAATCTCCCCTTCTGATCCGAGTCACAAATCACCCCTTGCCTTCTCCCTGTAATTCCTCTATGTCTCATAAATACCAAAATCCTGCACAAAAATATTTTAGTAATACCATCTCTGTCACTTCAAGGAGGCAGAAACAAAACACAAACACAACACTGAGAGCTGAGGTAAAAACATTACAGATAAGCTGTTGTCACTATTTGCTTTATCAGCCCTTCATTCCCTCTGCCAGCAAACCTCCAGAATAAAAATATATCCCTAGGAACAAACAACATTATGAAGTCAATTACTGTGCATGTGTGCAACAGAAGAGCTCTCTGAGCCTGTAGGTCTGGAGACAAGAACAAGTTCTTATTACTGAAGACTTTAACTCCAGAATCACCTTTTTATTTGCAAGCTGGGATGGGAAAAGATAAACAGTTTGGTGGTTTTCTGTCCCCAAGCAGAGAAAGGCTTTTTGCAGTCAGGTTAGTGTACTTACATTTTTGGGGTTAACAAAGGAAACTGGACAAAAGTGAAGCTTGGCATGCCTAGAAATAAACGTCTGCACAACCAGAGAGCTGACATCTCCCATTTTAGCACAGTGCTTTTCAGACGCAAGTGCAGATTTCCTCACACCAGTGGAGAGAATTTAATCCCACTGACTGGTGAACTGCTCTCCAGGGACATCTCCCAGAGATGCAACCCATGATCCCTGTTTTGGTTTCCTAGATCCCAGGTGAAATGAGGAGCACTAACACTGCTGTCCCAGGAGATCCCAGGGCACCACTGAGCTCCAACCATGCCCCTGTTAGACCACATCACATCAGTTTGATAAAAGAAAGAGGGGAAAATCTTCTATAAGTCATGGCCTGGAGCAATTCTTAACTATTCCCATCAATTATCAGGCACATTAATTCATGATGTGATATATATAAGAAACAATAGGATTTCAAGAGAAGCTACAGATGCACTAAGGGCATACACTGCCCTGTATTCAACTTTTATGTGACAGAGTATCCTGTCAGATTCAGGTTTAGTTTCCTTTTATATCAATGTTTTTGCTACAGCCATAAAGAAATGTCAAACTGAGGTTCCCAGTTATTACTTTAGACCAACATTACATATAAAAAAAGATTTATCATAGCGGGGAGTGCATTTGCAATCAAGAGTTCTCCTAACTAGGACATGGAGCTTTTTGTAGTTGTAATTGTGTGATGTGGTTTATTCCTGAAAATAATCCATATTCGGTGGCTCCATTGTTTAGTGGTGAATCAAGAATTTAAATAAAATTACAGGTTTATTAAAAATATGCAGAGGATAATCAGCCTTGGGCCTGAAAAGGCAAGCATCCTTTTAGCATTCTCTTTAGCTGCCGAGAGAAAATAGATATTTTTATGGTACTAATAATGACTGACATCTATTGAAAGGTAAATTACAGTTTATTTGCAAGTTAGAATGATTTAAAAAGAATATATTATGTACCATCCACTTGCAGGTCTTCCTGCTAAGTAAAACTACCATGCAATTAGTTCTTTTCTAGCTAACACTTAAAATAATCATACAATGATAGAATAAATCACTTCTAGCCATGTTTTCTATTTTTCAATTACAAAATAATGATGTAATTGGTGCCACTATGCGTGACACTACCATCAGCATTTGATTTGGATTTTACAGTCCCAGGTCTGAATGTTAGGGAAAGGCACAGAAACACACACTTGTTGTAAGACCTACCTTGGATTTAAAGACCTGGATGAGTTTAAGGCCAAATAAATGTACAGTGGGGAGTTTCACTAAGTGCTTAATGGGTGGGATTCACCATTTACATTTAGCTTAAGTGAAATTGAGATTGATCCCAGTGACAGAGTAGCTTGACAGCTGCTTTTAAAATCCACGGGATGTGCACACCTAACTCTTTGCCAAAGAATCAAATGGACAAGATAAGAAAAATCTTTCGAAATAATGACAGGGTTTGAACTCGAAGGTACAGGGTCAGCAGGCACACAATTCCTGTTAGAGAGGTTTAAGGATTTCCAAGTCAGGGAGCTGGGGCTGGAGCAAGCACTTGTGTTTAGACACCAAGTGATAATGAGGAGAAAACAAATTGATCAGCCAAAGTGGTTGGTAAGACAGCATTTTACAATTAGCAAGGCAGCAGAAATCCTTGGTGTCCGCATTTAGATGGGACTGGAACAAACAGGTTTACCCTGGCACAGAAAGAAGCTGAGTACTCAGCAAGGGTGAAAGGACAGACAGGAATGCAGATCACAGTGCAGGTGACACAAGGAGATGGCACTGGCCAGTGCCAAACTGTGTGGAAGGCAGTGAGCAGAGATACCCCTGCACAGCCCTTTGGTCCACAGTGCAATTCTTATTGACAAGATGGTCACAGAAAAGCCTTCTGCTTTCATTTTTCAGAAGAGTGAGATGAGGAAAAACAAAACCTACAGCTTTTCATCAGAACTCTTTTGACTACTTGGCAACTACACCTAGAAAATAACATTCTTTATTTTTGTTTACCTGTTGGTCAGTCCTACTTAGACTGCTCTGATGAGGAAGGGAAGATCAGGACAAAAAGGGAAATGAATAAATGCAAAGTAAGTGTTAGAAGAGTATAATGTCCAGACACTACTCAAGTGGCCTAAAGCCCTGTTTTGGAGAAGATGGATTCTGATTCCGGATGTACCTTAGTGCTACCATGCACTTATTTTACCCTGGTATGTGGAAAAATGAGAACAGATTGGTTTTCTGGTATCCTAGCTATGATCTTTACTCCAAGATGCTGCATCATCCACTCCCTGCAGTGATAATCACCTCCAATACTCTTCTGGGGCTGTCCATCAAGAGAGTACTCCTGGAGCATGAGATCCCTCTGTCTTCCAGCACAAGAAGGAAATGGGTGACTCTTGCTGCCATTGCTGGTGAAGTGACAAGAGGAAGATTCAGCTCCCCCAATTCCAGTGTGCAAGGGAGATCCAACCTGTTCTTCCTCCCCTTTTTGCTCACAGTATCTACACAGGCAGTCTTCCAAAGAACTTGGACAGTTAAATTATTTCCTTCCAAAAAAACTTGAACAGTTAAAATATTTCACTCATTTAACATCTCTCCTCCTCAACAGGGTGGTTTAGCAGATTCACAGGCCTGCACGTGAAATTGCTCCCATCCCATCCCTGCTGATGCTGGATGGACGCTGTGGTGAAGAAGTCAGCGTTCACCACACCTACAGGTTCATTTGAGCTAAACTCCTGCAGTAAAGCAGGTGACACATTCCTGATGGGAGCCCTGATGTGCAGCTAGCCGATGATCTGAGCTGTGAAGGTCTTCCCTAGAAATCCTTCCACCTGCTGCTCCTCCTCTTGCTCTTCGTCAGACCATCCGTGGTGCGAGCTGAGGTGGTCACCGCCTTTCTGAAGGAACAGGGCTGGCTCTTAAGGGCCCTGGTGCGTGGCCAGGCTGAAGCTGAGGAGACACAACCACTCTGTGACAACCAACCGTGCGCTGGGGTTAACCAGCCCTCGGGCTCTTCCGTGCCTGCCGCTGTGCCGCGCGCCGAACGCGCGCCGTGTACCTGCGAGGCCCAGGCCTCCTCCTCCCGGCCGGGCCGCCTGCCCGCCTCACCCCGGGCTCGGGAAGGGCTCGGGAAGGGCTTGCACGTGGCTCTGCTGCTCGCAGCACCCCGAGCCACACGTCAGCATGCTCGGGCTCTGCCCCATCTCTCAGGAGACGGGGAAAAGAGGCCTCTGGCAGGCACGCGTTGGCGCCGGGAGTGCGGCTGTGTGGTTCCTACCTGATCTGCTCTGCCTCTCGACTCTGCTGTGCCGACAGATTCCCGAGGGACTTCGATTCTGCAGCTCAAGAATGGGAGCAGCAGAATCTTCAGCAACAGATAGAGGGGAGAGCTGCCTAGTCATGCCTCTGTGTCTGCTGGGGCAGTTGCCTCCTGGCTTGCATTGGATGACAGATGATCGTGAGGCACCTGAGAAGAAAGAGTTTGCATCAGTTTTGGCTGTAAAGTCCCTGGAGGAACGCGGGGCTTTCAAACAGGCTGGCAGTGAAATGCATACAAAAGGAAGCGCATGGCAAAAATGCAGGTTTCAGCTCTGCTCAGGATAAAGCAAGTAAGTAAATAAATAGTTAACTCTCTCCCCCCTTACAGATAAAAAGGTGCTGCATGAAAACCAGTCTTCCCCCTGAAGAAATGAGAGCCCCAAGCTGCAGAATTATTCTCAGCCCCACGGCTCCGTCCGCAGGGTCTGCACAGTCAAAGGAATTTGTACTCACGTGAGCCCCTTCATGAGCACTGACATTGAATCAGGCCAAAGGAGAGGTCACCCTTTCCTCTTAGGGTAGGAAGGAGGGCTGAGGAACGACTGCTTCCCGGGGTCAGTGCTGGGAGCCTCTCCAGAGGAGAGCTTCCTCTTTCCATCCTCCAGAATAATCCTTGAGACTCTTGCACGGAGTGAAGCCACAGTCACTAACACGTCTTTCAGACAAAGACTTCTGTTACAGCATTGAAGACACCAATTTTAAGCCTTTGCAGTCACCAAATCATAATCTCCACATCTTCAGCGAAGTTGCTTTTTCCTCCTCTGCTGCATGCAGACAACTCCAAGATGAGACATTTCACATGGAGACTGGACAGAGGCATGAGGTAGCAGAGAAAACCCAGGTCCAAGAAATACCAGTGGCAACAGATGAAAAATTATCCAGTGAGTAGGGCACCATATTTATTGAGTAAGAGCTTGAAGGGCTGGATTAAGAATCAGGAAACAGCAGCAAGGAGAGCAGTGCTGGAATCTGCTGCGTGCCTGGTGATTGCGCATGGACTCTCAAATTTACTGAAGTTGTCTCCGTAAGAGGTCAACACATGAGCAGGACAAGACAGTCTTCTTCTCCAGCAGAAAGTCAGGATGACAGGCCTTTTTTTTGTAAGTATAAATGTGTGTTCACAATCAGCTGAGATCACCCACCGCTTGTTTTGCAGCTGCTCCCTCAACTGGTGATCATCTCACCTGGACTTGTGGTACAAACCCATACCCAGAGCAGCCACTGACCTTGCCATGGCTTGGAAGGATTTAATATGATAATCCCAACTATTTAATATTGAAAAGAATACAAAAAAAAGACACATACCCCACGTGTAAGGTGCCACATGTGCAACAAATATGGCAGAAGTCTCAGAGGGTGACATTCTTCGTTGAACACGAACCATTCCAGTACCAATAAGATCACACCCAACAACTACATGGAAGCATTTTCCAAAGCAAGGACTATATCCAAGACTCCAGAATGGAGACAGGACTCTTGCCAGAGGGTTCACGCACTTTTGATGGACTTAAAGCTATGTTGGGTTCACCAGGTCTAATTATAAAGATCGCAAAGGAAGAGATGTATAAAATAAGAAATTATACCAAAAAAAACCCCTCTCTCAGCCTATTTAGAGCCTTCAAGGTGGACCCAGATGATCTTTCTCAAGACGCTCTTCCCCTTCTTCTCTGTCCAGTATAAGGGAACTCTGACTCAAGAGGGACACCCAAGTTCAGATTCCAACTTACCACAAAGTCCTATAAATCCAATCTATGCAGTAAACAACCCCCACTCTATGACAACAGACCCACAAATCCACTTTGAAACATTAAGACCTGTAAGATGACAAGCAACTTAAACACTGTGTTGCCTCTCCTCATTTTTTGGTAAGCCTTACTTTCTAAAGAGCTTTTTAGAGCCTGCTGGATGTTTTCAGACCTTTAAGAAGTCATTCACCTCCATATATTTACTTTTTAATGGAGAAAATAATGATTTAACAGCCACATAACTCCCCTCATGACTTTGTTCCAGTCATTTCAAAACTCCAAATGCTACTTCTTCCACTCTCAAACAAGGATGACATTACCTACTTTGTAAGACTTAGTAAACATCTTGGAAGTTACTCTTGCAAGTAACAATTTCATTTGACAGCTGAAAGTTAGTTCCAGCCTCCAGGAGGTTAAGCCAATCAATACTTTTAGGGCAAAATATTCAAAAAGGCATTTCTGATTTTTCAGGTCCCCAACACAAAGACGTTTTATTTTCAGGAAGCATTTGCTGACTGCCTGTCCTTGGAGAAGAAGCCACCGAGGTGGCTGGCACCAAATCACTCCTCATTTTGATATTCACCATTTAAAGAGATTCTGTTATGTTGAGAGACACATGTTACATCTCAGTTCAGATTCATTTCAGAACAAGATCAAGATCCATATTATACTCAGCAGAAGTGTAGCAGGTGATCTGCAAAACAAATTTTGAAGGAAACCTAATTTTCCTCACGTGCAAAAAGAGCTCTGAGTTATTTATATGTGGTGCAACAGATCAGCATGAATCTTCTCCTGTGCATTGACAAACCCAGCAGCTGAGACCAAAACTGTAATTCAAGAGATTACATTAAATCGAAAGTCACTGCTTGATTTACTGAAATCTTCTTCCCTTATACCGGAAGCAATCAGACAGAGCAGCCCTTTATCAATGTTTCATTGTTACAGCTAGAAAGCCTGAAACATCTAATACTGCTGAATCTGAACACATTTTAAGGATATCTGTTGACAGGGCAGGTGAAGAGATAAATGCTGGGCTCACTTTCCAAACCTGGAACCAACAGCAAATGGGGTTCAATTAATTTGATTTATTTTAGATGTCAACCTTAGGATGAGAAAAATAGTGCCCTGGGACTATCTGCATCTCCCTGTGAGTATACAGGGAATAACAGAATCACAGAATGTTCTGTGTTGGAAGGGACCTTAAGATGATCCAGTTCCAAGCCCCTGCCATGGGCAGGGACACCTTCCACTAGACCAGGTTGCTCCAAACCTCATCCAGCCTGGCCTGGAACAACCACCCCAAGCAGAGATGTCAACACAGGGTGGGACTTTTTACAGAGTTTGTGGCTTTAGCAGGGATAAATCACGGGCTGAGAATGAATCTACATTTTGGGCATCATTTGGTATCTTAAGAGAATGCTACTGGAAGAGACTGGGGAAAAAAACAAACAGGAAAAACCTTGCCAGACTGTCAGATCTTGATGTTAGAAGTGTTCCTTGGAGGTTGCAACCAAGTGTCAAAGCAACACTCTGCCAATGGGATTGACAAAAGAGGAAGGGAAGAACTGGAAAGTACCACACATGATCATATCCACCACATCCTAATGCGCCAAATCCACCCCGATTACTTTCCATTATTGGATAAAAACAAATCCATGCCCTTTCCCATTTTTTGAACAATTGTTTTTAGTTTATTAATCTGCTTCAGCAAATCTATTTCCTTGCCCTGCAAATGTAGATGCTTTATAGCTTAAGAAGTAAGGCCACTTCTCTGCACATGGAGACCAAAGGGAAGCCAGCAAGGGGAACGTGGCTTTCCACATGACTCTGACAAAGTCTGTCCCCATCTTGTACTAATCATTATAAATACATCCCAATGTACTTCGATTTAGCAAGGTAATTATGCTTGTAACTAACCTAAACCACATGATTAATATCACTCAAATCCAGCTTTTTCACATTCTTTAACACCATTCTGAGGGGAGGAGGTGACCACCACAGGCTGCTGCCATCATGTTCACTCAAGCCAGCAACAAGAAGCACATGCTGGTCGTCACAAGCATTTTCACCCACCAACCTGTAAACACTGCACAGCTCCCTTGTCCCTCTGAAAGATGCAATATATGACTGGTGGCTTTCTCTTCATGTAGGGGTTTCCAGATGCAACTCACACAGTGAGAAAATGTGTCCTTGCCTTGGCTAGAAAAATCCCTTTGCTATTTTCCAGGGGGCTTGGAAAGAAGGATTACACTCTGAGGTTCAAAACCAATTCTCTTCAGAACATCTTCAAGTATATGACATCTTTAGCATGTGACAGCAGTGCTTGGAATAAAAAAGCCAACCCATGCCATTTCATCTGGACAATGTTTCTGGTCTCACAGTTACTACTAAAAATGGATCTTAGAATATCCTGAGTTGGAAGGGATCCACAAGGATCACGGAGTCCAGCTCCTGGCCCTGCACAGGACAGCCCCAGGAATCCCACCTTGTGCCTGAGAGCATTGTCCAAATGCTCCTTGATCTCTGTCAGGCTTAGTGCCATGACCACTTCCCAGCCACCCGCGGGATGAAGAACTTTTTCCTAATATCCAACCTGACCCTCCCCTGACACAGCCTCCTGCTGTTCCCTCTGGTCCTAGATCAAACGGATTGCCAGTTAAATAATCAATGCAACACAAAAACGCAGGCCTGGAACTGAGTTCTATGGGCAGAATTAATTGTTTCTTTTCCTCTTCTCTTTTATCCAACTGCCCTGATGGAAATTTAGAACCTCTCAAACAGGTAACTGAATTCCCTTCCAAAAGCCATCTGTGCATTCACAGTACTGCATTACTGACACGAAGTGTTGGCTCATTTAGAGACAGCAACATCTGGCTTGATGGCATGCACCAAAACACATTCTCTTTATTTGACTGCACAACAAAATCATTGGTTAAATAGGTGATGGAAATGAGCTGGACAATTTCTTCATGTTGTATTTCCAAAGTCCTGCAGAGCAGTGGTCACCTGTGGCTACCACTGTAGTCAGGAGAGACACCAGATTTCCAAAAGGCCACTCAAGGCACCTACAATCTGCCTTTTACTCAGTCAGTACTAAAACAGAGTTGTTTTACTGTGTCCTCAAAATCTCAGCTCCTGACATAGCATTGTTTCTGCACTGACAAAAGGACGTCTCCATTCCACTGCCACGGAAACAATCGCTGGGCCTTGACAGATGGGTGGAGGTAGGAGCGGGTCTGGTGTTGTGTGGAAAATACGTCAGTGGCATGTTCCTGCTAAATTGGGTCCTGGAGAAAGAATTGCCAGCGTTCCTGTCACCCTGCAGTGGTACCTACTGGAGCGAGCCCCCGCTGCAGGGACCAACCCACCCGCACCTCACAAGCCCAGTGCTCCCAGCAGCCTGGGCACCAGCTCACCCTGAGCAGCCAGCTCACCATCCTGAGGGCTGGAGGCTCTCCCTGTGAGATTCTGCTCTTACTCATGCACAGCAAGGAGAAGATGATGTGAGTTTTGCAGCCAGGGACATATCAGACGCACATGGGAAGGGGGTTGAGTGGTGCTGCTGTTGGGAGAGGAGAAGAGAGCTGCTTCTGTCCCTTTTATAATAATATCTCATTAGGTTGGATCAGCCATGGCTTTAATTGGATTGTCTGCTGTTAGCACACAGCTGGGAGCAGGGTATCCAACACCATCAATCCAAGGGTGATTTAGGTCCATACCTTATTTTATCCCAGCCACTGCCTGTAAAATCAAATTCTGCCCTTCACTGCACAGGTGTAAACCCACAGAGTGTCAGTACAGCCAGCCCAGCTGGGCACACACACTGACATACCTGAAGATAACAGCTGGGTAGTTAAAATTGAAGGGCAAACTCTCCCCAACTTTTAATGTGTTCAGAACCAGCAACTTGACCAAAGACATGACGTAATTACATTTACTAAAGCCAAGCAAAATCAAGAAAACAAGCAAACGCTTTGCTGGCAGTATGCTACACAGGTTTGAGGAATAAGCATCTCTTCCTCAGTGAAGAAAAATCCTTTCAGCATGTCTCAGACATTTGGAGGTAATGTTCTCCACCTAAACACTGCAGTGGTCTCTGTGTATTAGTAATGCACAGATGTCCATTCAGAGTGATGCCTTGTTCATTTATCAGTTGCTTGTTCTGGAAGTTTTTATGTTTGAAGGGGATGTGAAGGTTACAATAATTATTTTTTTTTTTGTCCTAGGGGAAAATATTTTCAGATTATAATGAAAAACAAATGACTCAGTGATGGTGTACAGCATTTCTCTTGTACTATGATTAACTATTGTCAAGAGCAGCAAGCAGAAAAAAGTAGATATTTTTGTTGTGCTTTACTAGTGACATCAATCAGCAATTTCTGCCAATTATCCCTTCAGTGTCTGTACACAGCCCTCAATTCAGATCATCAGACAGCAACTTTGCTTACAACTAGGAATCTCAACAACTGCCATGTGCCCTCCCACCCTTGCAATAAAGTGAACCAAGAGCAGCAAAGGAAGTAAATAACTTACATTTCACATCCTGTAATTCACTTAGTGCCTGATTAAGGGATGTGCCACTCTACATCCTTGTACCTAATTGCCCTTCCAGATGAGCAGTTCCAGCCTATTTGTCAGGGGAGACAATCCAAGCTAGACAGTGAAAAAAAATCCCCCCCCCAGACCTGCATCTCCTTGGCTTTGGGATGGGAACAGTGTTGGGACAAGTCCCAAGGTGCTAACTTGTGATTTATGGTCCAGACTGCTGAAAAAATAAGAACCTTGATTCCCCTTATACCTACGATCTGGAAAAGAAACACAACAATCTAAATCAATATATAAACTGCAAGAAAATCTGGCAATAGCTGGATAGACTGAGGATGAGCCATTAAATCAAAAAGATGTGCCCTATTCTGCCAACTGCAAAACCATAACTCAGTTTTGAACAAAAGAAATACTAAGAACCAATGAGAATGAGCTCAGTGCATCTGCATCTAACACTGTGAGATCTGGAAATGTAAGGAATTCATAATGAAATTTAAATGACCAGGAATGGCCAGGACCACGTGTGTATGGTCCATGCCAGCTGTGTGAACAACCTGAGATTCCACTTGGCCCTGGTACCTGCAGTGTGTCTGCTCCCAGCTGCTCTGGCTTGATTTTGGACTTCATATGTTGGGAGACTTGAGGAGTTTCTTATTTATGTTCAACACAACCAGGTCACGTGGGTGTATAGATGGATATGATTGCTTTGCACATAAGGAAAGTGGGAAAGAGTTGCTAAATAAGATGCACTAAGGCATCTCCTCACACAATGGCCAGTTCCCATGTCCCTAGATCCCCACAGCCAGCTGCTCATCTATGAGATGGGCTTCCCATCCTAATTCCTTTAAGTCTGATGCCTCTACATGCAAAGGTAATAAATGCAAGCCTGTAAATGCATCTTTCTGCACATCAGCTACATTTTTTTCTACTTAAGAACCTGCTCTGAGATGGAAGTTCTTGTGCCAATCAGTGAATATGCTGTGCATGGTCTGCACCCAGTGCTGTGTGCTAAAGCCTCTGAGCAAGGACAGCAGCACAAAGTGAATCCAGGCTGCAACATCCCTGATGCTCAACAGCTGCAGCTATTAAAGAACAACATTAAAACAAAAAAAAATACCATACCAGGAAGCATGTGAAGGTGCTACTGGCTGTAGGCAAGCTGTAGGCTGCCTCTTCCAGAGCCCTGAGTGCAATGTCCACTCTGGAGGACTTCTCAAATTCTTTCCTTCTGAAGTAAGTGGCTCCTGTTTGTATTGCTCTGGATCAAGACCCTTCCTCATAATATATAAAAACAATTATTAGAAAAACCCAAATCTCTCTTCAAATCTTTTTTTCCATTTATATTTTATTGAAAGGATAGTTAAAAACATGGAAATATTTTTTTCTCATTTCAGCATAACTAAAAAAAATGTATCACTGCCTCTTCTTAAGCACTTATAAGAAATTTCATTGATTTAACTCCAAAAATAATATACCAGCACCAGTGTGGGAGTGTCAGAACAGATCCTGGGAATGAGGCTTATTTGAGAACATCTGTGGTGGAACTGGCAGCTGGAATATGCATTTTGAAACACAGTGGCTACTCATATTTTAAAGTTACTGGGGATGACAGCATACTTAGAATTTCAAGCAATGTAGAAGGAAGTGCTGCAAACGAAGAATCATTTTTATATGTTGAAATCAAAACTACTGAAGCACAAAATTACTTACACTGGCCTACAAAAAGAAAAGATTTAGAAGATCCATTTGGAGTTGAATATTCTGGACTGGATTCTGCTGTAAGAAAACCTTGCTGGCATCTCCACTAAAAAAAATCATGTTGAAATCTTGTAACTGGCCATGACTCTGGAGTCAGAACACACTGACCTCCTGTGGGGAGGGTATGGACATCTCCTCCTTCTGCCCAGAACTTTTCCCAAGCAAAGAGCCTCTGCTTATTGCTCCTTCCTTACCCACCTGCACACAGAATCCGGAACAAAGCCTGGGAAGGGCAGGACCAGGCACACAAATACTCTCCCTTCCACACCATGACTGTCACAGAGAGGAAGTCCCTGGCTAAGAGCTGCTGGGGGAAGCCAGGCCAAGCTGCCCCAGAGCTGCAGAGGAAGAGGAGGCAGCACAGGGGCACCCAGAAGTGTGTCTGCACCCCTGTGTTCAGCCAAGCAAAGCCCACGCCAACAAACAACTCCACATCATGGAGATGGATCCAATCCCCAGAATAGCTCCTGGGAAGGCAGCTGATTTTGGTGAGCTTTGGCTCAGCTCCTGGGGAGGAGGATGGGGATACTCCCACACCAGAGTACTCTGTGAGGAGGAAGTACTCAGATGGAACCAACACATGCTGTCTGAGGGAACAACCCCAGAACTTAAGACCTTTTCTCTCCTTATTGCAGAACCAGGACTTTGTCTTAAGCTTTTGCTTTCATAAACACTCCTCTGAGACCACCTCAGTGACAACTTCTGAGTGAGTCCCTTGGGTCTCACACATTCAAAGGGACATCCTTTGCTGCAGCCAATTACAGGGCTTCTTCCCCACCCAGATGTACCTGGCCCAACACCAACTCAAGCCAATCTCAGGATTCACTGGCCTGGGATCAGACCATCTTCCCACCACTCCAGCACTGACTGAGCAAGATAAACACGAATTATTTGATTCCAAGCTGCACACCATCCCATTAAAGAAAACCTCTCCTATAACCTTTGTAATAAATTATATCAGATGTGTTTCCCATCATTTCACAATTTATACTTTTTACTCCAAACCAAGCAGTTAACAATCTATTAAAAAAAAACCCTTTGAAAATGAATCTTGTCATTGCTAGACTTGGTGACATTTCCAAAAAGAAACAGACATTCTGAGTTAAAATCTCACTTCTACTTTCACTGCTGTAAATCAGGAGTAGCATCAATGAAACCCATGATGCTGCCTTGACATGAAGTTGCTGTGAAAGTAGTTTAGACCCAGGACAGTCCAGACATCACTCCTAAGCATCTCATTAATAAATAATTACAATATAGCTTCTACTTTCAAGAAACACTGCAGTAAATCCAGGCTGGTTCATAGGCCTCCCAAGATCCAAAAAAAGCAGACAGCTCAGAGACACTTCAGATTTGTATTTGTATTTATTTCCTACACAAATGATTGTCTCTCCTGGCTGATGGGTGCCTCCAGGGAGTGATTCATTCCAGCTCCCTCCGATAATACCAAGCTGAGGGGGTGAATCACCTCCCAGAGGTGCCCAGCTCTCCTGCTGTATCCAGGAAGCTCCATGACTTTCTCAGTACTTACCAAGGCTTACATTTAGATGGACGTGGATGAGTCCAAGCCTGACTGTCTCAGATTTGGACTATGGCAGCACATTGAGAACATGCTTCAATTTCCTTGTCTGACTTAGAGCCTAATTAAGCACATTTTCGGAAGGGTGGGTTAAAGGAACATTTTCCAGGTAAGCAAAAGTAAGTATTTCTTGCTGTATTGCTGCATTTTGCAAGCCCAGGAGATACTTCATCTGTTTTGTCCACTGCCCTTAAGGTAATAGCTCTGACAGGTCCCATCCCTGCCTCTCCATGATGGCATATTTGGGATAAGTCTCCTCCATGCAGTGCCCACGCACACCTGGGTACATACAGTCCCCTTGCTGTAGATGATGCTGGGAGTAGGGGCTGGTCAGGCCTAGGTGAAGACAGGTTCTGAAAAGGATTTGGTGGCTGTGGTGCCAGCTTGGCACACACCTCACATCCTCCAGAAGCACACACCCACACACCAACCCTTCTGGGCAGCTGTCTCTGCTCCATTTCCTTCCACATGAGCAGCACTTTCTGACCACTTATCTGCAAGTAATGGGTGTCTCTTCACTACTGAAGGAGCCTTCTGGCCTGGATTTCACTCCACTATCCAGGAGTCAGCAGTTCCTATGGCTCTATCAGAAGATATTTAGGAAGCCACAAACCTCAGCTGTGTGAAATTGCCAACACAGAGCATACTGCTCATCTGCTCTCCACCCAGCACGCAGGCCCAGAGCCCAGGTTGGTCTGGAATCTCTTCCATATACCCTCCCCACGCTTGGAAAGGAAAGAGGAGACAGATGCAGTGCTCTTGGGAAGCTGGTTGCCCTATCCCATTAGGATTCTTTGGGAATTCCTGCTAAAATCTTTGCTGATCTGTAAAACTGGCTGCACACACATGGGTGCATTAATGTATGGGTCCAGTATTAATTCAGCTTGGCCAACTTCATCCCAAGCAAGAACCTTTCCATTTGCAGCCTGTTGGATATGACAAGTGCTGTCATGTAGTCACTTCCAGTCTGTTGCCCTTCCTTCTTATGAAGACTGGATTTTCCCTCCCTGAAGAACCAGGCAGTGCAGTTTTGACACTGCTGCAGCCCAGCATGGGCAGAAAGTAAACTCTGCTCTAACAGAGGCACCTGACAGCAGCTGGACTGCTGAAGATGAAGGCAACCACAGCCTGTGAGTTGTCCTGGACCCCTGTGGGGCAGGGACAATCTTTCATCCTCTGCATTCACCACCTGGCATGACACAAGCCCTGTCTGAGCCCTCAGGAAATAAAGAGCAGCAAATCACCCCATTTCACCAGCAGAGCCAGCTCACCTGGCCGTAACGCCGCTCCTAAAAAAGCAGCTGAGGGTATGAATTGTAATATCACACATCCTAAAACCTGCTGCTGTGCACCAGCAAGAAGCAGTCAGCTCCTCCAACTTTCCTTAAGGCGTTTTCCCTCAAGGAAGAAACACCAGGTAACTACCAAGCCTGCAGAATTCTTAATATCATGCACGCAATTCCAAGAAAAACAACACAAACTATTGCCTGGTCTATCAAAACCCAGCCCTGTTTGTAATTTAAGGCAGCCTGAGCCAGGTAGATGGAAGAACTGGAAGTCACGCTCTGCTGAGCAGCACTGGACCGTGGCTCTTGCTTTGTCTTGCTCCTGGATGTAGCGCTGAATTTAACTCACAGAAAGGAACTACATTTTCATTGCTGGTCGGCTCACACCAGAGACAGCACACACACCTGGCAGTCTCACAGCTCAAGTGCCCTCACCAACACACCTGCTGGGAAAACAGCTCTTTTCTGGCAGAACAAGCAACTTGGGGAAGTACCAGGCAGCTCTTTAAAACATCTGACACTGAATATCCTAAACTTGAACAGTGCAGTTAAAGTCCAAGATTTCTACAGACATTAAAACAAAAATTCAGGAACATCAGGAATATTTTTAGGAAAGCTTTCCTTTTTGACCTTTGATTTATACAGCATGTATACCTGCTGTAAATTTTCAGCACACTGAGCTTTATTTCTGTTTCACTACCAGTGCAGTCAAATCTCCTGCTGGACAACATCACCACATTCCCTGTGACTCTGGAGTGTGATGTGAAGTTGGTGGGTACTCTCACAGGAATGAGGGCTCTAATGTCTGATAAAGACCATACAAAAGAATTCCCAATTTCTGTCTTGGGATTTTTGTATTAAGGAATTGTTTCTGAGCTGACACTTCTGAAAATAATGGGGGAAAAGCAGTTTAAAGGGACAACTGCTATACTGAGTTGAGGGACAGCAAGCACAAAAAAGTTGGTGCCTCTGTCTTTACAGCAAAAACAGTAAACCTAGAGCACAACAGCAAAATACTCCAGAAGAGTAAATACTATTACATGGACCTAATTTCACTTAATTTTAAAAGCCAGAATTGAAGTACAACAACTTTATCTGTTGTTCACATTTCAACATCAGTTTCTTCATCAGAAATCATTCACACAGCAGTTGAGCATGGGCAACAGAAATTTAACTGCGCTTAACCCAGATGATATCAAAGTGCTAAAAATGCTATTTGAGCATTACTTTGAAAACACACAACACACACAGACATAACATTCCCCTTACTCTGCACGGAACGGAGCAGGAGGAGCATGCAAAGTGAATTCCTAACTAGGATGAGATACACGGGGGAAAAAAAAAAGCATTTACCGTCTGGCACAGGCGAATTTAATTCGGAAACATTGTAAGATGGTAATGGTGCCACTCTTGCTGAATGTTTCTTCATCCTCTGGAATTGCTCTCCTACTCAGGCGCTCACTCTGGCGTTAGTCTGCATCGCCCTTGGTCCCGAGTACTACAGCAAACACGGGGCTATGGCTGGTGGCTGGATGTTGTTCTGGAGATGCTGCGGGAGCCTATGAGTACTGATTTGCTGTTTCCCTGGGAAACCATTTGCAACACGTTCAAACAATGCTTGACCTCTGCCAACACTTCTCTTTCATTCAATTGTTGAGCGCAGCAGATAAAATATAAATATATCAGCGGCGGCGCCTCGCGAACTCGAAACCGTGGCAGCCCCTTTGCAGGAAATTGGGATTTCACATCAAATCTCTGCGCTGTGCTGGCAACGCAGACGGGAGATTTCTCAGACAACTGCAAGGGAATTATGCAATGCAATTTTCTGGTTCCTTACACTGTGACAATATACAGATGATTACAGTAATTATTTTAAATAAACTTCGAATAATGGGACTCCTATAGAGCTGCTAAATCAGGAGTGCCTTGGGCAAAAGAACAGGTGACACCCAGGTCTGTGTCTGATAATAAAGCTGTGGTATTGCAGGAGACTCTTCCCTTTTAACACCCTATAAAAATTTCCCCAACCAAGACAGATATAGAAATATATATATAGGCTATGGCTGGTCTGTATTTCTTCCTCACTTCCCTTGAGACAGCCAGGACATGTTTTGTCCCTCTTTCCCTGACACCTTCTCTCCCTTCTACTTCCTTATTATTATTACTATTAATATTACTGGAAGTTTTTCACTTGGAGCAATGGAAAAGTTTCACTGAGCAAACCAGTGTCAACTCACACAACTTCTGCAACTTTTAGAAGATCCCATACCCTTGTGTAAACAGCATTGGGCTGGGAGCTTTCTTTGCCAGGAAGTGGTTACTGACACCTCTAAAGAACCCTGGCTTCAGAGCTCTTCACCAAGAGATCAACTATCAAGTCTTACCCAAGAATTTTTAGGGAGAAAAAATCTATGCCATCTATATTCAAGGTATTTGCTATAGGAACAATGGGAAATAAAAAGGAAAATACCAGAAAGGGAGCTTAGCTTTACCAGAATCTGCTAGCAAAGCTGCTGAATTTTTAAGGGTACCAGTAGAGACCTTTTATCTACATTCTTTGTGCTTTTGATAGCAACTGAGAGTGGAGATTCTTGTCCTGGGGCTTGATCCTGATTTCCCCACTATCCCACCAAGGAGGGAGAAGCCACTGGCTGTAGGGAAGGCAAAAATGGTTTGGAAAGGATGTCGCTGACCCAGAATTTTCCACCTTGGGCTTCCTAAAGCACAGTGCTGGAATCTCATATTTTACACAGGAACAAGTGTTGCTGGGCTGTATGAGCCAGGACATATGCAGAAGGCAGAGGGAAGGAAGCAGAGTCCCAGCTGGATCATCCTTTGGATGCAGCTGTAGAAGAGACTGGCCCATGTGGAGAACTGCCCTAAGGCATCCCAAAGGAAGAGGCAGCCTGTGACTCCACTGTACCCAGAGGGGTAGGAAGGGGTTCTTGGGCCCTTGGAGCAACCAAGCCAGCAGGATATTCCCTTCATCACTTGATTTTGCCCTGCACATTCCTCTAAAGCTGCTCTCTTGTTCCTCTTTGGGGACTGAGTGGCCTCACTCTTCTATTGGTGTGAAGGGACACAATAAGGAAGAGACAGTGTTTTACCCCATGGAAAGGAAGGAAAAAGCACCTCATCCAGTGTCACATAGCCAGGACACACTGTGGAAGGAGTAAAGGGAAGGGAAATTGTTACAGCTGCCTGGTTTTCCACCCATCACGTCCTCTCCTGAAAGGCTTGGAGATCTCCTTGAGCATCTTTATTATATCCCTGGTGACTCATAAGGCTCTCCACCATGACAGTCTATTCCAAAGCATCAACTGCATTGCCTAAAGCTAACTGGCTTTTAGTGCTTATCTGCATTCAGAGGATTTCCAGCACAGTGTAACAACCACTATTCCAAAGAAAATTATCTTCCCAATTTTCAGAAGGAATTTTATTCTCCTGTCCAAAGTGCTGAGAGTCAGCAGAGTTTGTGATAGAGTAATCACCAGCCAAGTAATTGCTGGCTCCACAATCACAGGGCTCTCTATTAATACATGTCTAGTCCTTGAGCATTTATATAATATAAACAACATAATAATATAACACAGAGATTGCTTTTAGAAAACCATTTCTGCAAATAGGGGTTTATAATGGAATCATTAACGAACCTTAACAATGGTGAGGATGAAACGCATGAGACAACGTCAGGCAATTCCAGACATTTCTTTCAGACAATTTCATCTCTAACAGCAGAACGTGACTGAATCTACAAGTTGCTGCCTTTTTTTATTCAAAGGAGAATCAGCCATTGTTTCAATGCTGTAAGTCAGGAGTCATATTCAACTCCTCAAAGCAATCTTTCAGTTCTCTCCCCCGGCCATCTCTGCTTCCTACAACCGTTAAAAAAGAAATGAAGAAGATACAAAACTGCTTGAAATTATGTGGGATTGGTTCCTACACCTTCCATCAGAGTTTGCAGCCTGAAAAGCATCAGTTTCTCTGGCTACACAAGCAAGAGCTCTGGCCATCTGCTGCTGCTGCTCCTGTATTTCTGTAGAGATGCTGTTCATACAGACCCTCTGACCCTTCCTGTGTGCTCTCTGCTCTACATGTGCTGAAGAACAGAATAAAATAATACAGAGTGGCTGAGAGAGAAGGAAGCTCTGCTGCTCTCTCCTGAGGTACATCAGACACGAATCCATCGTCAAGTGCAATGTGATGACTGACTTACCAAGATGGCATAATAGTTACTCCAAGTAACAACTGCAAGACTGAAAGTCAACATAAAATATGCAGTCCTGTGCCACCTTACCCACTTCATATTCATGCAAGGCCCCACAGGGGGAAAATAAGGGGGTTTCCCTCCAAAATGCAAGACTAAGTTACTTTCCAGGTACTCTAAAAAATGCATGACTAAATTAGTTTCCAGGTACCTTTAAAACCGTTCTTTGTATGTTGTTGCTTCCTTCAAGTTCTCTGCTTCAGTCTGGACCATGTCCAAGTTTCCTTATTCCCAGGGAGTGGAAGTTGTGTGATGCTCCTCATAATAAATAAATCATGAAAGGCTCTGGAGCACAAGTCTGTAAGCTGGGGGGCTCAGCCTGGAGCAAAGGAGGCTCAGGGGGAACCTTCTGGCTCTGCACAACTCCTGACAGGAGGGGGCAGCCGGGGGGGTGTCGAGCTCTGCTCCCAGGGAACAGGGACAGGACAGGAGGAAACTACCTCAAGTTGAGCCAGGTGAAGTTTAGATTGGATATTAGGGAAAATTTCTTTATGGAAAAGGTTGTCAAGCCCTGGACTGGGCTGTCCAGGATAATGACTGAGTCACCATCCCTGGAGGGATTCAAAAGCCATGTGGAGGTGACACTTAAGGACATGAACTTGTGATGGGCTTGGCAGTGCTGGGGGAACAGTTGTACTCAATGATCTTTGTGGTCTTTTCCAACCTAAATGGTTCTATAATCAATCTACATATCCAATTATTTTCACTTGGGAGTCCCTATTTGTCAAGGAAACCTGCAGTGTGAATCACAGCAGTGTAACTACACAGTGTAAATGATAACCCACACTGCAACAACCTTCACACCTGCTCCTGGTTAAGGCAAACACTGTTAGGACACTCACCAAAGCTCCTGAGACAGACACATCCACTCCCTTCCATCAGATTTACTGTAAAACACAATCACTGAATAAGGTGTGTCTTAGGACAGATTCCTCATCCTGACCAAGAGTCTCTGTGGCTGGAGGCCTCTGAGCCACATCCCATTTACTTCCCAGCACCTTCCCGCACAGGCACGGAGTGCGCTGCCTGCAGCAGCCTCTGTCCCCTGGCTCAGTAAATATTAATCCAGACAAGGGCAGGGTGAAGCTGCAAGTTTGCTGACTCACTAACCAGACAGCAAACCAGTGCTGGCAGCAGAGTCAGGACTGGGAGTGCTGAATCACATCCACTAACGAGCCTTCCATGCTCCCAGCAGAGGGGCTGATGCCGTCAAAACACGCTCTGCTCCTCGGCTTACCCCAGCTCTGCTGGCACTAGGTAGTCATACATATTTTAGGGACCTACTGCACAAGTAAAGGCTATTTAATCTTCTCACTGAAGCTGCAAACCACATCAAAGCTGTAGTTGAACTCCAGAAAATCTACAGATTTCTCTGATTCAGAGAAGATGACAAGTGTGCTATCGCACACCCAGGGAGGGCAAATCACCACTGCTGAAGGCAAACAGCTGCACAGGAACATGGAACACTGAATTTCCACACTGGCCATGGGATTCATCTCACTGGACATTGGATGACAAAGTCTGAACCAGACATACCACACCAAAGTCTGAACCATCTTTATAAAGTGAGTCGTGGGAAACTGATAACTTTAGAAGACAACTCACAACCACCTCTCTTACAGGTGTATTATAACCTGGTATTACTAACTCTGAAGGCACCACTTCTTCCCCCTGGCTGTGAAGACAGTGATGTGACTTGCTCCCACCTGGTCTTATGGCTTTTAGGCACGCTGGGTAGGGCAGAAGCTCCCAACGGGAAGCATGGTGTGTGAATGCCTGATAAAGACATGAAAGTGTTTCTTTGACTTTAATAGATTTTTTGAACAGTCTCAGACCCAAAACCATAGTGTTTGTTGGTTTTGAACACCAAGATCCATCTAAAATCCACTTTGCATATGTCCCTGTAGGTCAGCCCATTCCCAATTATGAGACTGTAAGACTCTCATAAACATGACTTTTATTGGCTCTTCCAGGCTGAGCATGTGTTTTAAGATGACAAGCTAAAAGGCCATTATCAAGTTCATTTCATCCTGCTGGAATACAAATTAGATGCAAGATGCAGAAGAGACAAACAGTCAAATTGAGATCAAAACAGATGTACCCTGCAAAAGGAATTTTTATGTATAGAGAAGTCAAGACTTGAGTTTGAACTTTTACTTGCTTCTAGCAAAATCAGAAGCATACAGCAAATGTTACTTGATTCAGACAACTCAATCCAAAACAACTTCCAAGGCTCACAGAGAAAAGAACCCTACAACTCACTGCTGTGCCTTGAATGCACAAGGCTGGGGCTTGTTGAGCTTCTCGTCCATCATCACCCTCAAGTCCTTCTCCTCAGGGCTGCCCTCAATCCATTCTCCCTCCAGCCTGTATTTATGCCTGGAATTGTCCTGACCCCGGTGCAGGACCTTGCACTTGGCTTTGTTGAACTTCAAGAGGTTTGCATAGTCCCACCTTTCACATCATCCCTCCCCTCCAGAGTGTCACTTTGGCATCATTTCCAAACTTGCTGAGGTCCTGAGAAAAGGTCCCCCTTTCTGTGTCACCAAAGATGTTAACCAGCACCTGATCCAAAACTGGCCCCTAATAAGCAGGCATGGTCTGTTTGAGAACATTCAAGTGGAAGGCACACTGCAGTCTCATATGTTTTGTTCACTGAGGCACAAACTGAACTTTATCCAGAATTTTTTGTACTCTGCAAATGCCAAGGAGAAACTCTAAAAATTTCATTCAATAACTGCAAGAAATACCTACTAAATCTGAAGAAATTTTGATACCCTTGGGGGTTGCACGTTTGCACACTGATCTCTGGTTCAGGCCAACATAGGTTGCTATTTTCAGTAAATCAGCCCAAGAACTCACTCTTTAATACTCTCCCTGATTTTGTAACAGAAAAACACAACGTGATCTATTTTTGGCTTTCCCAAGCAGGCAAGCCCTGGGAATAAGACAAACAGCACCAGCTCAACATCCACTCCAGGATGACAACATGAAGATGTGCAGTGGTGCTGCCAGCACAGCCCAGCTCTGCTGGCAGCTGCCACACCACTGTGACACCAGTCCTCAACACTCACATCACCCACAGCCAGTGCTCTCCTGGCTACCAGTGGCCAGGTCCTCTATCACAGAATGGTTTGGCTTGGAAGGGACCTTTAAAGCTCATCTAAATCAAACCCTTTCAACAGGCAGAGACACCTTGAACTACATCAACTACATCACATGTTGGTGTTTCAGTCTAATGGAAGTCCTACCCTGACCCTGCTTTATCCAGCCCCTCTGCCTCTGGGCCTGAGAACACGCACCTGAAAGCAAACCCAAAATACCTCATGATTCCCCCATCCCCTCCCTCCACAAGTACTCAAATGACTTGAACGTAGCAACATCTTCTGCTACAGTGCTTTTGGAAAGCTTTTTATTTATTTACTATGTGATTTTATAGACCTGACAACCAGTGCGTCCCTGGGAAGCACAAGGATTAAATTTTCAATTAAAATAAACCTCAGATTTTCTTTAATCATGCGAATTTTGAAACATAAACCACCCACTGCAAGGATCAGGAGATACACACTGATGTCTCCAGAGCTGGCAAAGTGGCTTCTTAGGCTTTTTATTCTGCTGGAATATGGAAATATCATACAGCAAGAAATATTAAACTTTTAATGGAATTAAAGATGTAAGAAAAAAATATTAATTGTGGGCATGGAGAGTGATTCTTCAATTTTAATAAAAGTTACTCAGTGTTTCTTGGAAACAACAAATGTATCAACTTTGATGCATCTTCAATATTTTGACATTATAAGAAACAAAATATGGATGGACCCCAAGCAACCTGCCCTAGTGGAAGGTGTCCCTGCCCATGGCAGGGGGTTGGAATGACATGATCTTTAGGGTCCCTTCCAACCCAAACCATTCTGTGATTCCATTATTTCAGACTGACAAAAATAGTAAAAGCTATCTGCAACATTAGAAACTCACTCGTATTTACAGGAGAATCAGAGGAAAAAGAAAGTTACTCAATGAAAAACCAAAAGGGAAATCTTTCCTTTAAGAGGAAGTTTAATTCATGCACAGAGTTTTACTGGCCTCAGAGCCTCTGCCAGGCTGGAGGGATCCTGCTGTCCAAATTCTGAATCAGCAAGACAAAATATGTTTAGTACTCTATCACAAATTTCAGCTTAGGGCTTTACCCACAGCCAGGTGTGGGGAAGAGCAGGAACCTCATGGGGAACAGACAGAAACCTCACCTGGAGCATGCACAGACCTCGTTTGAGAAAGCAGAGTTCGCCAGACTCCCTACAATACACCCCTCCTGCTGGAGGTGGAACGATTTACGTGACTTTTAAGGTCCCTTCCAACCTAAACTATTCTCTGGTTCTATGATCTGCTCATTTGAGAAGCAGTGCTGGTGAAATGACAAAGCCACGAGTTTCTGAAAAACCACCAGAGCCATCAAAAACCACCTGCATTTCTCTTCCCAAGTTTAAGAGTTGACCCTGGTCACTCTGAAACTCCCTGGCGGTAAAGCACAGCACAAGTAGACAACCAAAGCTCAGCCTGCTCAATAACAAAGCCCAGTATCCATTCCAAATATCCAATACAGCCTTTCCAGACAGGATAATAAAATCAGACGCCCAACACTTCTATTGTTTTTTTCTTTCCCAAGGAAAACAGCTTAGATGTAATTGCATGTCAGATAATTATTTGCCTCCCCAATGTTTTATTAACAAAGCTGCCAGGAGCGAAATAAGCTGTCTCCATTTTCTGGTTCTGCAATTATGAAGTGCCTCTTCTTTACCACAAGAGAGCATTTGAGTTGAGAAAACTTCCATTTTGTGCTTGTCATCGTGACTGTAGAGCATGTCAGTGTGACAGTAAATCACTCCTCATATTTTCTACCTTTTGGGTAGCCAGCAGTTAATTAGATGGCTTAGGGCTTTTTTCAATACCATAAATCAGAATTGCATAGCAGACTAGAAATCCAGGGTTGGCCAGTCCCTAAATTTAGCCACCAGCATGTTCCTGTCTAGGCAGGTTTTGTGGTTGGGGTAGGAACTTGCATCATCCAACAGTGCAACCCCTACCACCCCAGAGAGCATCAGAAAGTTCCCTGGATGAAATGTAAACAATTTTTAGAACAAATTGCAACAGGAGATTAAGTTTGTGGCCATGTTAGTGGTGCTGCATTACATTTCCCAGCCCCTCTGATTTTAAAGGCTGGGTGCAGAATTCCCAGAGCTTTTGAAGCAAGATCTGAAGCTTCACTAAAGATGTGAAAATGGACCAGAGTGATGAGAAATCTTGAAAACACCCCACATCTGTGAGGTCAAACAATTTAAACAAGACAGAGGGGAGACAGAAAGTCATAGAATGGTTTGGGTTGAGAGGGACCTTAAAGATCATGCAGTTCCAGTCATCTTCATGTGCATTTTCCTGCCCAAAAGAAAGGGTTCATTAGGCATGTCCATGTAGACAAGGCCAGGGCCAAGAGGCTTCAGCTGCATTACTGGGAAGTTCAGTGGGACAGCAGGTTGACTGTTAAACAAGGAGAACAGTGAACCACTAAATGAGATGATGTCAGGCAGAAAATTCCCATTGCTGGAAGATTTTCAGATCAGGCTGCCTGGGATGGATGAATTGCAGTTGAACACCTCAGATCCTTTTTCCAAAGGTTGGGCAGCCATGGGAACAGTCTGCCCAGGGCAGCAGAGTCACCATTCCTGGAGGGATTTAAAAGCTGTGTGGATGTAGCACTTGGGGACATGGGTTGGTGGTGGGCTTGGCAGTGCTGGGGGAATGGTTGGACTGGATGATCATGGAGGTATTTTCCAACCTAAATCATTCTGTGACTCTGTGACTCACTCAACCCATATTCATGGAGCTAATAACAAAGAGGTGCTAATAATAAACACCAGCTATTATTAGCTGAGCTGACAAGAAAAACCAGGGTGAAGGGAACATGCTGAGAGCTTGGAATGGGTGTCAGAAGTGGGATGCTCTGTAGAATTCCCAGATAACCATCCCGCCGCTGCATTCAAATTCTTGCAAGAGGTGTTTTCCAACCTGTATAGAACAGGCAATTCAAGACCACTGTTAAGCCATGAAATGTGAAAAAAGCTGTCAGCAAGTACCATTTATTAGTAGTGTTTCTGTGCCTGATTTGGAAGGATTAGATACCCGAAAGTCAAAATAGCCTGACACCCACTAGCACCAGACACTCATTTACAGAAGATTCCCAAGGCAGATGTGAGGTCTTGGGAAAAGCTCCTATGGCAGAATATCAGGGATGCACAGGATAGGACACAAGCCATTGTGTCCCAGCTTGACATTGAAGACAGTGTTGTAACTTTTGAAGGAAAACAGTGACCAAATCCTGATTCTGTGGGTGGTTCTGTTTAAGGCACTACAGTAAGATTAATTTCCAGTAGCTCTCAGAGTTAACCATAAAATCTAGCACCCCTTGGTTTCCGTTATTTTGTTTTAAAGTACTTCAATTTTCCATTTTAAGTGTTGATCTAATGTAAGGGTGCCTTTGTTCCTGCAAATTTCCAGCTACATTTATTTACTGATGGTGAAATAACAGCCCAAAATCTCAGCTGCATGACATCAGTCCTACACCACCGCAGCCAGGTCTTAGAGATTAAATAACTGTGGTTATAAAAGGTCAGCACAAAACATTGTCCAGCACCCACAGAGCCCTCTGAAATCGATGATCTGAGTGTCAAAGTCCATCTGCACTCATCAGCAGGAGTGCATGGAGGATGCTCATTTATACCTGGTCCAGCAGAGAGAGATCCCATGTGAGTTTAATTCCACCTCTTTCTTTCCCTTATAATTTGGGTTCACTTTTTAAAAAAAATAAATAAAAGCAGATCACAAATACAGCTAAAAGCAGTCTGAACATAACCAGTGCTGCAATTCAAGAGAATTCTTTTGAACAGTGGCAAATTTTTGAATATTCTAGGAGAAATCCTCTACAAATTCTTTGAAAAAAAACCAGCAAAACCCTTGCACTATAGAAATTAAAAATTTGGGTACTGAGGAATCTCCAAACTATTGCATTTCTTGTCTAATCTTCATATAATCCTCCCTAATACCTTTCAGTGTAAATCTCTGCTACGTGCAACATCTTATTAGCAAGACAATGAAGATAACACAAGAAAAGTCGACTGAGCAGCATTAGGGGATTAAGGGAGGATTAAACAGTCGTGACACAATGAAAATGTCGAAGCTGAGTATTCACCATAATTAGTCTGGTTCCTCATACTCTCCCTGGGTCAATTACTCGAGTCTCTGGACTGTCCTGTTGGACTGTGCTCGGTGTGAGCAGTGCAGACAGAACTCAGACCTTGACTCACAACTGGTGATGGTTTTCCAGTAAGAACAGGGACACAGTTCTCAACATTCACAAAAAGCAGAGTGAGGAGGGGAGATCTAGATTAGATTTTAGAAAGGAATCCTTCCCTGTGAACATGATGAGGCCCTGGCACAGAGAAGCTGTGGCTGCCCCATCCCTGGAAGTGTCCAAGGCCAGGTTGGATGGGGCTTGGAGCAACCTGGGATAGTGGAAGATGTCCCTGCCCATGGCAGGGGATGGACCTGGATGGGCTTGAAGGTCCCTTCCAACCCAATTCCATTTTGAAATTCTATTATATACATCAGAAAATAGGTAGTACAAGTGAAATAGGCTTTTCCTGGACAGATGCTGCAACTCTTTAGGATGATGATACCTCTTAGTGATGTGGTTTTATTGGCACATGAAATGTGTCTTTCCCAGAGAGGAACTGGCATCCCCATGCACAACAAAGCTGTTCCAGGGGTACTTGGACAGCTCACCCTCCCCACACACACCCCCGCCATGGGCTGGGGAAGCAGGCACACCTCCACAGGCCCAGCCCCAGTCAGACCCGCTTTGCCTGGTGGAAATGGGAAGTATTTTTATGAGAAGTCTGCTCAGGTCCTCACACTACTTTTACAGAACTGACTGATGCTTCCAAACAAGGCAGTTCTAAGTGAAACTGCTCCCATCAAGGGTACCCCTGAGATCCCAGCTGCCTCTCAGTCCCCAGGGAGTGATGTATCCCTGCTTTCACTGGTTCCCCAAGCAAGGCTTTGCAGCAGCTGAGATCAGGACCAGTGAAGTCCAGCAGCCATCCACAGACTTGAAAGACCAATGTGCTCTACCCTTTAAAAAAAATCACCCTTAATCTGAAATAAATTTTTACTCAATACTTAAAATCAAGCCTGTTTACTGCCACAGAGCACAGTATTGATCTGGCCCTGGTTTAACTTGTCAGAGGTAAATCAGAGTCCACAGCAGGATTCTGTGAAGTTATTGAAAAGCCTGTCTCCTCCTTAGGGACTCCACTGTGTTATCAGGACTCTGTCCCCAACAATTAATCTGGCACTTGGGCTCTTCAATTCCAAGATGACCCTCTGCTCACAATATCTGTGTGTCATCATGGATCATCAGTGGGCACAGGTGGTCAGAGCAGGTGGAGTACACATTTCCTGAGAGACTCAGCAGGGAAAAGCACAGCTTTCCACAGCTTGTGGGACCGAGTTGTTCCCTCAGGTCTTATTTCTAAACACCTATGAAGGGGTTGGCCCTCTTTTCCAAATCTATCAGCACTTGGAATTCATGTCAATGAAAAGACAGGGGATTTTAAGACCCTTTTTTTTGCCCTGATGACTGCCCAGCAAAGTTTTGTCCCAGACATGCAACAAATAAGCCTTGGAAGAGCACACAGACTCTTCTGCTTCTTGCAGGTTGTCTTGACAGAGAGAAAACTGCATTAGTTTTTCATGCACGTAAAATGCCTGTAGGCCTCTCTCTGCAAGAACTTGGTACAAATGCAGATTCCTGGCAGGGCTCAGTCAGACTGAGAACATGTTTTATTCTCTCCTAAAACTTCAAGAGCATAAAAAAGGAAAAGGAAAAAAAAAAAAAAAAGAAAAAACAGTTCTCCACGTCATGTTCACCCAAACCTCTCCAGCCTGAAGGTTAGCACTGTTGCAGCTCACCCAGAGACTCAGATCTGTATTTAGTGGGCACAAAAACTGCTCTAATGATCCAGAGTATCCAGTGAACTCACCCTGAGGAGCTGCCAGTCGCCCTGTACCGCTTGAGCTCCGTGACAAGTGGAGTTGGCTGACCTCCCTCACACCATGCTCTCATTTGAACAGCAGCTTTTCCCTCAGGGATTGTCCCACAGCTGGTATTTTGAACAGGTTTTACTCCATGATATGCCACCCAGGACGGCTTTTGCTGCTCCCAGGATCCCCATTCCAGAAGAGCTTCTCCAGCTCTCGTCTCCTGGGGTTTGTCACTGAAGTAACTCAGCATTAACCTACCTAATTACTGCACAGGGAGGTTGCAAAGGGTTTCATTTCACTTGTTCTTTTACCAATCCTTTCTCTTTCAGACACATTCCCCTGCCCTTTCCATTGTGGGATTCGGAGTGTTTAACATGACTCTCCTGGATGCCAAAAGCATCCAGGAAGATGCTGGGGATGCTGTGGAAAAATCTGCCCCATGTGCAGCACCTGGCACTCAGTCTTGTTCAACTGTGTGAGATTTCCCTGCCTGGATCAGGCACCCCAGAACTGTGGAGTGGTCCTGAGCCAAGCTCTGACATGGGCAGAAGGAAAGTTGCTTTGAAAGTGATCCCCAAATGACCTTGTGATGGTTTTGCTGAGGTAACAGGGGATCTGAAAAAAAGGACAAGAAGAAATGGCTAAGCATGCACAGACCAGACTCTGGCATCATGGACTAAGTCTGGAGATTGATCATGAAACTTAGCCCTCATTCCTTTCAGAGGAGCACAAGCTACTGAGCTCCAGGCTCAAAAACTCCTGGTCTCTGCCAGACCAGATCCACGCTGAAGGATCCCAGAAGGATGCAGCAGGAGGGGGCTGGCAACAGAGGAAGCTTTCAGAAATCCCCTAAGTCAAGTTCAGCTTTAACCTCCTCTTTCTGTAATCACTGCTTGCTTAAAGTAGCTATGTAAACACTCTTCCCAAAGAGGGAAAAGCTGTGTTGGGAGAGGGCTCGGGAAATGCAGACTGAAGCAGCTGCTCTTCCTCCAGCAGACCTCGGAGCAGTGCAGCAGGATGCCAAGGACTGGTCTTGGCATCTGAGCACACAGGAGGCTTGGAGGAAGAACTTGGAGGCTCTTGAGCTAACAAAGAAAACCTCTTTTGGATACTCTGCATGCAAACCTCTTTTTGCTTGATACTCTGTGTATGTTCAGGTTTGTAGAGCAGAGCCCTGGGTTACACAGCTGCAAAAGGAGAAATTCAGCAGCCACATCCTCTGAGGCTTTTAATCATCGTCTACCTGTGCCTTCCTAACCAGGGGCACAATTTAATTACAAAAGCACAGCTGCCAAAAACACAGTCAAAAGCCCCGGACTATTTTTCGTGGTGGCAGGTAAAGCAGCTATTTCTCTCTGCAGTGTCAACAAGCATGTATCAAACTGGCCCCTCTTCTGTCATTCCTTCCCTTCTGGCTCCAGCTGCAGCTCCCTCTTATTCTGCTCCCAGACAATCCACAGGTGGGTTTTTTTTTCCTAAAGCACAAAGGAAATTGAAAGACAAAAGTGATGTCAGCACTCTGGTGAGATATGGCCATTTCTTCCACTTGCAGAGCCCATTTTCCCAACTTATCCAAGAGCAAGACAAACCCATAAGGAAACTCCAGCAGAACAAATCCATCACCTCCCTTGATGATGCTCTGCTGCATGAGCTGAGTATGGGGTATGGGTAAAGTAGCCACGGGGGCCACTCTTTTATGATCTTCCTACTGTGTTTCTAGAAATTCCTAAACTAGAGAAGATTAATTGTTTCCTGGCCCATTTCCCAACACCTGCCTGGCTCAGCAGCCGTGGAAGCGTGCAGGTGAGGGCAGGCTGCAGAGCTGCTAAGCCATCCATCCTTTGGTGCTCAGCAGCGTGTGAGGGCCCAAAACCAGGCTGAAAAGCACCAGGCAGGGTTCCCAGACCAACCCAGTCTGTCTGAGCACTGGCACACGTGGCACTGGCCACAGGGGCTCCCTGTGTCCCCAGCCAAGCCAGCAGCAGTGGTTTAGGTGGAATCAGTGAATTCCTCCACCTCAGGAAGGAAAAATACAGAGCTGCTATTTTCCCCAGCAGTAACAGCTCTCTTTTGGTTGTTTTACAGCAGGGGAGCAGCTCCCTGACACAGGAAGCAATCCATATGAAAATCTGCACCTCTAAGTATTTCCCTTTGCATTGGTGGAATGCTGGCTGGAAACTGTGATTTCAATTAGCTTAATCACTGGGGTAACGCCCATGTGTTGCACTCTTAAAACACAAACAGCAGCACCCACCAGCTGAGTGCATCTGAGTGCACAACCAAGCTGTCAATGTTCTGAGTTTCATCAGTTCTTTGCTTGTCAAAAATCGAAGACCAGGAATTCTCTCTGTGGGCATTTCTGGTTGTGCTCATTAGTGTGGTAACTCAGTGCTACACTCAGCTGGACAATCTGATTTGAGCTGAAGACTAGCCCAGGAGCTGCCATGATATACCCACAGCTGTATTTTCCATTTGCCTGAATTCCAGATTATTATTGAAAAAATTCACACTCAGGCTTCTGATTGAATCCTTGTTGTACTCCCATGGATAGCAACACTTTCAACAACTGCAGAAGAATGGAGTTGGCACCACTTTAGGAAAATTACAAAGTTCTGTGGCTACTTCCAGCCACATAACTCACCAGACAATTGCCTTTCAGCAATATTCAGATCAGGGTAAAGATTCCAGCGTGTGACAAATGCCTACAACCACATTTCACGGGAGCCAAAGTGAAATGATGGATGTGAATTCAAGAACCTGCAATGTGGCACCACTGGGATGTGAGTGAGTCTGTGGTCACCCATTGAGAATCTCATATTTCCCTTTATATATAGGAACCTCCCTCTCCAAAGTCCCCACTTCACTCTGCTTCTTGGTAAGGAACTAACCTGGAACAAGCTTCCAACCTTCCCATGACTTAATCTCTCCAGTGAAAACACAGTGGTGGAGATCAGGCCCTTCCATCCATGACCAGGACCCAAATATAAAAGTGACCTGATTTCCAGGAGTCCTGAGCATCACCAATTCCCATTGAAATCAAGGATAACAACAGGATTCAGCACCTCAGAAAACGAGGACAGGCACACTCTGAGGTGCCTGGGCACGGATTTAGCAGCGTGGTTGAAAATCTGGCCTGCTAATTTTACTTTCCAACAAACTGCTTCTTATTTATAGCTCAGACTGTATCAAGTATAGCACGTAGTATCCACCCAGGAACTGGGGTGAAAGGCAAGAATGAGGACAAAAATGCAAGAGGTGTTTAAAAAGGCTTTAAAGAAGAGAGGGGGAGGGAAAGCAGCGATTTTATTCAAGCGAAAACACACTGCATATTTGAGAAGAAGCACAGTCAAACACACAGGGCAGGGAATGGACCAATGATCAAGGGATGCTGAGGGTGCTCAGAGCTACAGACCACCTGATAATTTGAGCAAGGCTGTTATTCAGAAAATGAGGTTGAGCCAGGGAATATGGAAATTGGGTATCTGCAGAGTACCAAGCATTGGTGATAGCCCTGGACTCACCCTGCAGCTGACCTGGAGCCTCCAGGGAGCTCTGCTGATGGAGCTGATGCTTACAGAACTTCACATATCGCAAATTTTAAATGACTGCCTATTTATGACACGGAATTACAGCCAGGTGTAATTTAAAACAAGCAGGTATGAATAAGCAGGGAAGCTTAACATTCCAACAGCAAGTGTAATTCCACACACCTAACTCACATCTCCACAATGGCATCACATTCAGGAACAACCACAGGACCAGAGAATCGTTTAGGTTGGAAAAAGCTCTAAATCATCTAGTTTAAGCATTAACCATCTATTATTTTTTAATCTGTATTCCCTGGGGAAGTTGTTTTCCCTTCCAAGCTCCTCTCCAGATCACTTAGGGTTAACCAGCAGCAAAGCAACCATGGAAGTACAAGCACAGCAGATGCCAGGTTGTTGGAACCCTGAATTCTGAGAATTTCACTCTTTCTGCTTTAACAAGTTTTGATCCCCAGAAATACACCTCATTTGATCTTAAATCCTGGAAAAGACTTCCTCTGTAGTGTGATAACTTTGAAATTAATGCTGTATAGTTAAGGTTATGTCACTAGGTGAATTAGGCAGAAGTGTAGACATTTTGGTTTATGAGATATTGTAATACTAGTGTCCAAAATGGAGGGTTTAGGTGTTGTTTTATAACGTCCTTTTTTACCTTTGCTACTTCCCATTTCTTTTCCAAAAACTTGTGTTTTCTGTCATTGGTTCTAAAGTTCCGCAATGCGGGATAAGAAAAACTGATTATTGGGTTTTTATTGAAAATATCCTACGCAACATCTCCGTAATTGGACAATCTGGGGTATAAATAATCTGGACGAGACGTGCTCGAGGCCATTTTGCACCTTGTTGTTAATGACAAAGCACTTTTCTGTGCTGCCAAGTTATAGATAACACTTAACAAACATTTTGAGACCAAAGAAACTCTATTTCTACTCTGTCTTATCTCAAGTCTGTTAAAAGAACTCGCAAAGAGAAGATGTGCTGTGGCAGGGCCGAAAGCTTCGGCCAGAATCGCGGCACCAGGTCTGTCTTCCCAGAGGCTCCTGTACTCCAAAACTCCTTCTCCTGCCCGTTCACACGAGTTTCCACACCTGGCTGAACCCTGCAGCATCTCAGCAGAGTCCACAGCTCCCTCTTGTGTCACTGAGTCTGGCACTTGTCCCTGTGCTCTCCCCAGCCACCCTCTGCAGCTGGACACCTGGACACCTCCACTCCGAGCACAAAGACCCCACCTGCACCACCAATCTCCAACTCAAGCTGCAGGCTCCCATTTTTCTTGCCTTCTGCTTGCACACAGCACTCTCCAGGCTGCAAGGTCATGGAGCAGCATCTCCAGGCAGTGCCAAACGGAGCCAGGATGAAGTCAGCTTCCCACAACGTGCTCTGGGGCAGATATATTGGATATATTTGTATCTGGATATATTTGCAGGAAGACAGGAAGAGTCTCCAGTGACATATTGCTGCAATTCTGCACCAGAGGAAGCAGTTGGGTTTGGGGATTCAAAGTACATTTGAAACCAATCTGGGAGAATAGTGTTTCTTACCTATTATGAGCCTAAATTATTCATTATTCACAAGAAAAGAGCTATTAAAAACAGTGTTTTAAGAACTAAGAACAAATTCAGAAAGAAAAATCAAAGATGCCCAAAACACCTTTATTTGAAGGAAAAGGTGTTAATTATCCTGCTTTTTGCAGCACAGAGCTGTCAGATTGCCTGACCACAGCTACATGACAACAGTATATTTTCACTGGCACTCTCTCAGGGAGGCTTTTCACACACAAACACACACACACTGTCCCTTTCTAATATTTCTCTTCAGAGGACGTGAAGGACCAGCTGAATCACAGCCAAGACGCATTTGTACCCATTTTTGCCCATTTGGCGTCAGTTTAGAGCACCAACCAAGTGTTACCAGCATGTAATAAATGGAATTAGCCTGTTGTTGAAAGGCAGCGAGAGAGAGAGCAGAGATTTATAGGCTGTGCTGTTCTCCACTAAGCAGATTGACTCTGATGGATGTTAACCAGATATTAGTCCCCATCATATGAAACTCTCTGAATCTCATGGCCATGCAGGAAAAACTCCTTTGGAGCATCTTGGTCTAGTGGAAAGTGTTCCTACCCATGGCAGGGGGATGGAAGGAGATGGTCTCTAAGACCCCTTTGAACACAAACTGTTCTATGATTCTATGAAAAATCACAGACTTCACTAACAAGGCCAGACTTTAAACTGATATTAAGTGACTTTATTTCGCTCCATCCTCTAGAAGCTCTTCTCAAACAGGGATTATCCTTGCCAACTCTTTATTACCACAAGCTGTTTGTTATAGCTGTGGAGCATTTGGGAATTTCATCCTATTTCCAGGGCTTTATCACCTTCCAAAACTGCTCCTTTTTAAGCCAATATTTCCCATGCTGGCATTTGGCCTAGAGGTGAATTTCTTTAGAGAGTTAAAGCAAATCTGTTCAGTATTTTCTTTATGATAATCAGCATGCATAGCAGTACAATCTCCTGGTGACGTATTTAATGCAGAACTATGTTTCTTGTCTTGCTTTAAAAAGAATTCTAGCACAGAAGACAAGCAGGGGTTCTGGTGAGAGCAGAATCAAGACCCTGAATGGCACAAAACCAAGAGACAAAGATGGAAAGCTGCAGCACCAGCTCCAACTCTCTCCCTTCCAGTGTATGTATTTCATACCTGTGGCACAACAGAAGCAAGTGATGCATGTTCAGAAAAATACTAGAATGAGAAAACACTCCTCCTCCAGGAAAGCTGGATATGACTTTTAGCTTTTATATGAAATTTGACCTCTAACCTGTAACTTTACTTTTAAAGCAGTATTTTTTAGGTGCACCTGCAACACATTGGGTCACTGCCATTAAAATGTATAAACATGAAAGGACCCAAGTGCAACCAGGGGGACACAGCTACAATTTGCTCTGGGATTCGTAACTGAATTCCATGATTTTCTGACTATTAAAATATTAAATTATTGAGAGAGTAATTTAAACGGAAGTTTCTGACTTCATCAGAGTCTCAGGAGGTTAGGTAATTATTTACCTTTCCTTTTCCCTTTAGGAAATTTTAAAGGGTGTTTTTTATTTTACTTCCTTTGCATAGTGCCTAGTCTTAGCAAGAGAACTGCTTTAAACTGCTAGTGTTAATTATTCATACACCGTGTTAAAATTCCCTCGAGTATTCTGCTGACACTGAAAATTAAAGTAGAAGTTTAATTATTTCCAGATTTAGGATTTTTCACTGGTCACTTACCTACTGAAAATACTACATGGAAGTTGCCTGGCTCTGAGGCTGATCACAAACATAGGTTGTGTCAGCTGCAGCACGTCAGAAACACCAGATTTGCACCTAAAGGGCAGAACACCAAGACTACAACTCACCTAGACCAGCTCTGCTGAAGGCTGAGAGCCAGCCCTGGGGAAATATTCAGTGTGATGATTTGAGCAAACCTACATGGCAGTTAAATTCAGACCACTGAGTGTGGATATTTGGCCACAACTCCAAAGTGAATGAGCTTAACCTCCCTGATACAACCTTTTTCAATGGTGATAATATCAGTTTGAAAGACGTGGCACTCCATGCTTCGAGGCAATCCCAAACCCTACAAATCACCATAAAAGTGAGATGAAACACAGTTCAAATTGCCTCTGCTGCCTGCCAGCTCTCCAAGACATACCCGGTGGTGGCCACCAGTGCTGAGGGTATGGAGCTAAAAGGCTCAGCTGCTGAACCACCTTTGTAATTCTCTCCTTTAATCCATCCCTACTGCAGCCCAGAACCACACTAAGCCTTTTAGAGGTCTTGAGGGCCATGGCTGCAATATAGTTTAATGTGATTGGCCCCAAAAAATTTTATTCTTCAAAGCTACAGCTCTGAATGATGAAACAGGGCTAACAAGACACCTCCAGAGGTCACTCGATCCCTTTCTCTGGCACAGCAGAGGATCCACTCAGCCTTGCAGGAGGATGATGTGAGCTTGACCTGCTATTTAAACCCTCCAGAAGAGACCTCACAATCTGCTTGAGAGATTCAGTGCCCTGCAGAAATAGTGTGACTCTGCCTGACTGCAGTTTGAGCCTTTTGCTTCCTGTCCTGCTCCCAGTGGCCACCACAAGCAGTGCAAACTGACCCCCAAAGTCGCCACCAAGCAGGATTTTCAGGCTTTACTGACTGCTCCAGCATCCTTCCGTGCTCCATGTGTGTGCAGGAGATGTGGTAAATGTCTCCCACCTGTCCACAGGCAGGATCAAGCTGCTCCCAAGAGCAGCAAGGCAGGGATTTCCAGCTGTGCTGCCAGGAGCACTGAAATGGATGTGTGCAGTGGTCACACCGGGGGGTTGAGGGCAAAATCCAGATGGGAAACTGCTGCCCTGGCAGGAGCAAACAGGCTGTTAAAGTTTGACAAATGTAGCTCAGCTCATCCCAAAAGGTAATTCCGGGTAAATTAACTGATGAGGGAACTGATGAACACATGCTGAGCAGTATTTACACACCTTGAAGATGGATTTTCCTGCATGCAAGGCATCCCTGTAAGCAGTACTTAGCCTGCTCTGGCAGAGAGATTCTCATCCCAGTAACTCTCCTTGCCACCTCCTTGCATTGTCCAAACTTGAGCTCTGGCAGCCTTGGGGTTGTGCCCATTCCCTGGGGAGCCTGTTCAGTGCCCCACCACCCTCTGGAGGAAGAACCTTTTCCTGATATCCAAACTCACCCTCCCCTGACACACCCCCTCTCCCCAAACCCATGATGTGTTTAGCAAATAAATCCCAGGAGTCAATGCAACTTCCCATTTGATTTCTTCAAGGAAAACATCAAAGTGCTGTGCTCTGCTTATTACCAGAGGCTGGTGCTTCACTCTGCCTTTCATCATTAAGGTTTGAAGGAACCTTGTGGTGCTGCAGCACTTACAGGGATACCTCATTATGGAAAAACTCTCCTCTGTCCCTGGAGGAAATGATCCCTAGGTAGGACATGGTTCAAACCACTCATTGTCTTGTGCACAAACACTCTGACAGCCACATTACCTGTGTAAATCACCTGGCAGAGGGACACATGGCACTTATCTGCTTCATGGGGGCCTAGGAAAACATCAGACATCTGGTTCCTAAGAACTGCTCTGACATCAACCAGCAGAGAAAGCCAAAACCAGTCCAAACCCATCACAGCTCAGCCCCTTGGGAAGGAACTGAAAGTCACTGGAGATCAAGGTACCAGTAAAGTTATAAAGCATCACAGAGATGCTTTTTTTTTTGAAAAAACAGCTCTTGGATGATGTTAACCACCTCCATCAATCCACTAATGTGCACACCGACCCTCTATTTATCACTGCTCTAAGCCATCTTAACTAAAGTGAGCATGAGCACTTTCTTGCTGACTTTTCTGGCTTTTGGGAAACCAAAGTTTATTGTTTCCCTTCCAGTTTTCCAGAGTAAGCAGATCTGGTGCTTACAAGCCCTGTAAAAGCCACCATCTCTGGCAGTCCTGACCTGCTCTGCTCCAGGGGCCTGGCTCAAAAGCCTTTCAGCTTCTGGATTCATTTGCTTCACTGATCTCTAAGCAAGGCATGCATCAGGAGTGCGTGAAACAGTGCCAGGTTAGGGAACTGTGATGCTTCACATGTTTTTTAAACAGGCATCAGAAACAGCAGCTAACAGAGAAAGGAAAACAAGACCACAGTCTGGGATACTTTTAATCATTTAGGTTTTCTTGCTATGCCCCAAAAAAAAAAAAAAAGAAGAAA
>VZRZ01001797.1:160525-175447 GCA_013398175.1 Climacteris rufus | reverse complement strand
GCCCAGATCAGAGCACAGCACAGCCAGCCAGCCCAGAGCACATCACAGCACCCTCAGACAGCCAAGAGCACATCACAGCACCCTCGGACAGCTGAGAACCTCACAGCAGCTCCTGCAGCACAAACCTCCCCGCCCTCAGGTCCCAGCCCTGCTGTGCTGCCCAGAGCTAAAAAGGATCATTAGCAGCCCTGGGACAACTCAAGATTTTGGAAAAAGCACCTCTTGGACTGACCAGCTTTGTTCAATCCTCCCTTACAGATGATGGCATTTGACCAGCCTGTCCACAACTTTGTAAAGCCAAGGCAGAACAGCTCCACTGTAATTAAAGAGCAGTGAATTACCACAGGGAGGCCAGAGCTGTTGGCAGCAACCCCCAGACCTCCATTTAGCTGAGATCCAGTGACTGGGTTCTTCAGAGAGCAAAAGACAAGGTGACCTCCAAATCACTAATTCATAGAATCATGGAATGGCTTTGTTGGAAGGGACATTAAAGCCTGTCCAGTTCCAACCCCACTGCAAAGGGCAGGGACACCTTCCACTAGGATAGGATGCTCCAAGCCCCATCCAGCCTGGCCTAGAACACTGCCAGGGATGGGGCAGACAAAGCTTTTCTGAGCAACCTGTGCCAGGGCCTCACCATCCTCACAGCCAGGAATTTCTTCCTAATATCTAATCTAAATCTCTCCTCTTATAGTTTAAAATCAGCCTCTAAACACAGGATTCAGCCTTGTGTAATGCCCAGGGAAAAGTTCTTCCCCCAGAGGGTGGTGGGGCACTGAACAGGCTCCCCAGGGAATGGGCACAGCCCCAAGGCTGAGAGCTCAAGGAGTGTTTGGACAATGCTGGCACAGTTTGGATTGCTGGGGAGTGCTGTACAGGGCCAGGAGTTGGATTTAATGATCCTTGCAGGTCCATTCCAATGAGGATATTGTGTGACTCTATGGACTGAGCCCCTTCTCCCTATTGCACAGAAGGTGATTTGCACATATAGGCCATAACCCAAATACCCTGGCTTTCCACCCGGAGTCAGCAGAAAGAGCTGCCTTCAAATAAAAGCCACATTATCTTCTGGGAAATATCTGTGCCATAATATGCATGAGACAGAAATAGACACTTCAGGAGAAAAGAAACTGCCTCTGGTACAGCCAGCTACTGTCAGTCCCCTGCTCCATCTCTCCTCTGCACTTCTCTGCTTACCCACCAGTGCTTCCCTCCCTGGCTGTCCCATGGCAATAGGAACAGGCTGGAATGTGTTTCTCACCCAACAAACTTGATTACATGCTTTAAATCGCTGAACTATAAATATTAGGAAAGATGCACAAAATCTTAGCTAGCTCACACTTCAGTGCTTGTCTCTCAATGGGAATTTAATAGATGCCTGAAGTTCTCTTTTCCAGTCACATAAAGAGGAGGGAATGCAGGCTGCTCGTTTCCACACGAGCACCATGAAAACACCAGGGAAGAGCCAGATTGCGAGTGTCAAAACAAGAGATTGGTTTTGAAATATGGGGAGAAGTTCGTTCTAATGATCCTAGCAGCTTACGTATTTATGTAACGTGAAAAAATAAGAACACCACAAAAGCATTCTCCAACTTTCCCTTCGTTTGGTGGGGCGAAGGCAGACGTGGTTTGCCTACCAAACACATCCCTGTCAGCCCAGCCTGAGGAGCTGGCAGCCTGCTCACAGCAGAAAGCACGGGCTGCAGCACAAGGGAGCTCGTGAGGGTTTTGTTTAGTGCCTGTCTCTGCTACAGATGCCCTCATGACTTTGTCCTAAATAGATTCACCTCTCTGCAACTTCCCTGTCTGCTGGAATCAGGTGCTCTTGGGGCAGGAGCTGTGTCTAAAATTCAAGCACAGGAATGGTGTGCTCCAGCACAACACGCTTCACGTTTCAGAGATGGCCTCTCAGGTGCTACCACAACAGAAAAGAGAATAAATATTTGCTGTAATTCTTCAGCACTGTGAGATTTGAGTCTGTCAGATATTGATGCAAAAGCAAGTCAAAAAAACTGGAAGCTCCACAGGCTGTTTAGATGATAGGCTCCCAGATTTGATCTCCTGTCCCTGTGGGAAGCCACTGAGCTGGCAATTCCAAAAGGCACTCAAACCTAGAGATGGCCCAGGCAGCTGAAAACATCCCTGGCAGCAGGGACAGGCCAGGCAGCAGGGGCCAGGGCTGGGTTTGGTTCAGGAGCTGAGGGTGAGCTCTGGGGAGCTAAACTGGGAGCTGACCAGTGCTTCCAATGGGCAGGATCTGGCACCTGCTGAAGGGTCACACCATGCTGCTGCCACTGGAGTGGTCTAGAAAATCACACCTGAAATCCAGCCTGTCCCTGCTCACTCACATGTCAAGGAAGAAAAAACTATCCTGACCACCAGAGAGAGCAGAGGGACTTAAGAGTAACACAAATCCAGGGATTTGAGAAGAAGTGACTCAGTGACTGCCGACAACAAGGTCACTCACATACCCAGGACCAAATAATGTCCAGATAGCGAAGGCCACTCCTTGCACAGCTCATTTTGGGGGCTCAGGGTCTCACTCAAGGTTGGTTGTGAACTCAAGGGCCTTGAAATCAAAGCCAAGAAAATCAAGAAGCTTTTTGAGCCCAAGGTAAGGATGGAGAGATCTGAAAAACTGATGCCTTTTCTACACTGGGGCAGTAAAGAGAGAGGGTGCTCAGTCACAATCCACAGCAGAGCCACCAGTGGAATGGGAGAGATCACAGGCTGTGAACAGGACCTACTTTACTGGGTAAAATTCCCAGCCCATTTTCATTGTTTCTTGTAAGCCCAGTAGCTCCTCAAATCAGAAACTGACATGGGCTTAAAAGAAAGAAAGAACTTATAAGAAAGAAAGTTCTTTCTGCAGAAAGAACTGTTTTCCAAAATTATTTAAACTGATGTGAAGAGTAATTTATTTTTCTGTTTAAATATTTTTACTTAATTTCTTCACTTTTCACCTAAGCAGTACCTTCCTTTCTAAAACAGGACTTCAGAACATATTTAATTCATTGATTAATAATGGAGTAAATTAGCCTTTCCTTACTTTTTGCTTAATGACCTAGCAAAGGCCTCAGAATTTGGCTTAATAACAGTGCTGCAAGATCCTTCAGCTGATGAATTATAGCATAATAATTAACATCCTTGAAGTTGTCAGGCACAAAGCCTAGTGATGTACAAAGCCTCTGCATACACAGCATATAAATGATGCCAGTAGCCCACAGTTTGATGTGCTTATTGCTGTCATATCGTAGCTGATATTCAGCATATCTGTAAAGCACCCAGAGACTATCCTTGTTTTTCAGTTATAGAGGCTGTAAACATATTTAAGCTCCAGAACATCAACAACAGATTTAATACAAACTGTTAGGAAATGAGCCCTCACATAGACGGTTCTGTCTCAGAAATCCATTAAAAATATAAATTCAAATTTTGCTTCCAGCAGAATCTTCTTAACATAAATCAGAGAGCTGTCCTCAGCTCTACAATTCTCTAATCATAGTTGATCTCAGTCTGCCTAAGCCAGAGCAATTAACAGCAGTTAAATGGCTGCTCTAATTTATGTAACCTGGAGTTGCTCTTCAGAAGAAGCCCAACAGAGATGTCCAGTTCCTGCAGGTCCTACCCAAGCAGCCCAGAGTGTTTCATCTCTTCCAATTTTTAACCAAACAGCCTGTAATAGTGTGGGAAATTCAATTTTCAGAAAGAAAGAATGATTCAGTCTGGAAAGAGGGAAACAATATAACACACTTGGACAAATCCACCTGAAAACACAGCCTGGAATCTAATTCCCTACACATGGCACAAGCAAACTGTGAAAGGAGAAGGCAAGTGGTGACCTCCCTGAGCATTAGAAAATAAGAGGAGATTCCAGTGACTCCCAGCATTCCAGCACTCGGATGCTTTACCAGGAATACTCTTGGGAGCTGTTGGCAGCCAATGATGCCCAGAGCTGTAACTTAGCTGGCAAAGCAAACGACTTCCCTGACCAGCTTCTCTGTTCTAGTTGTGACAAGAACTGCAGGAAAATCCACGGGGACCAGAAGCTCCTCAGCTGCCACAGCAAAGATGCACCTGGGTGTTTCTACCACTTCACTGAACAGTCCAAGTAAAACCAAATACGGCCCAAGTTCCACCCAAATTGCTAAAGACCTCCAGTCCTATTCAGTCAATAAGAAAAGCTATCACAGCAACATGAGTGCAGCCCAAGTAGTCTGGATACAGCCATAAATATGAGAGCAGGAGCTTCTCCAAAGCCCTTCAGTTTGAGACAGGCACCTTTCACTCATAAGCCAACACATCAATCAAGTCTGGTTGAAAATCTGCCCTTAAACAATAGATGAATGTGTCCATCTTCAATAAAGGAGCAGCTCAGAAAGCCCATCTCAGCTCATCTGGCTGTAAAACTGCTGGACATGTGCCCTGCCTGGGCAGCCTCACAGACTTGCATCTCTGAGACCTTCAAACACTGCTCTCAGGAGCAACCAAGGGACAGGGGGCTTTTGCAGTGGCTCTGACAATTATCTGAGGTCTTCTGATCACTCATCTACCTCCTCTGGCAAAAAGAACCTGTGAAAGCCTCTGTGGGAAGGGGGGATCTAGAGCAAATGCTGTACCACAGAGACATTGAAATCCATCTGTTTTACTGAAAGCAGCAGAAAATGAGGAAGGCAATAACACACTTCCTAGAAACCAGTTCTTCTGAAGTGTTAAGATACCAGTCAAAGCTTCAAGACAAGACTAAAAGAAGTGAACACTTCAGCTGTGACTATAAAACATATTTTTCTGGCCAGGCTTTTAATCACCAGGTTAATGAAGGTGTCCATGGCACTGGTGCAAGTGCCCACCTTGGCTCAGGAGAGCAGAACCCGTTCCCAGGAGCGGCAGTGCCTGTGCCTGCAGCCACCTTTGTCTGAAGAAAGGTTTCCAATTCAAGAGCATAATTTCTGTAAAAACAATTAAATGGGAGCTCTGCAGCAGCTCAAGCTCCCAGGGAAGCCGTCAGCCCTCACAACACCCAAGTACAAGCAATCTCTCTGGCTGCCAGGCTGTCTGGTTAGAGTGGAAACAGCCACCCAGTTCCTTCCTCGCCTGCAAAGAGGGCTCTTCAGTGTCAGCAGGAATCATAAACTTTCAAGGGCAGAGAGTAAACTTGCTGCACAGGCTCCACCACGTACCTGATGCCACTTTGGTTTAGCCACTACTAAATTTGTGCACGCTGGAAGGCAAGTGGCACATTCATGAAAAGGCTCAAATTTGGAAAAATTCAGCTGATTCTGAATGCTGAAGTATCGTATCACAGAATCACAGAATTGTTTGGGATGGAAGAGACCTCAAAGGTCATCTTGGTCCAAGCCCCATCCAACGTGGCCTGGAACACTGCCAGGGATGGGGCAGCCACAGCTTCTCTGGGCAACCTGAGGCCTCAGCACCCTAATAGGGAAGAATTTCCTCATAATATCTAATCTAAAACTGCTCTCAGTTTGAAGCCATTCCCCCTTGTCCTGTCACTCCATGTCCTTGTAAAACGTTTCTCTCCATCTCTCTTGTCAGGTCCCTTCAGCTACTGAAAGGCCCCAATTAATTTGGGTTAAGGCCCCCAATTAAGGCCCCAAAGCCTTCTCTCCTCCATAGGATGTCTGATTTCTTTACAGAAGTCTTGGGCATTTCTCTGATGTTCCAGCAGAGAAAATTATCCAGTTTGGGGAGCATTTGCTCCACTGAGCCCACTTTAGCCAAATGTTTAATCAGTCCATTCAATGCCAAGTGATGGTTTGCCTGCACATGCAGAATTGAAAACTCTTTGGTTTTAGGCTGAGTGGTAGAACTTCAACCTGACAATGAGAAACATCAGTGATTTAATGACCACATCATTTTGGCCAACACAGCAGTTTGCTTACAGTCTGTCTGTAAAAACAGAGCAGATGGTCCTAAGCTTTCTTGCAACGATTTTTAAAAGTTTTAAATGTACCACAAGGCAGACTTCAGGCCCAGGAATGGCTTTAAGGAAAAGACACCTCAATGACTGTGGATGTAGTCAGGGACTGACTGCAGAAGCCAAGAAAAAGGACTGATAGCACTTGGTGAAGGGAGAATATACCAGAGGTTAAAAGGAGGAAAAAGCAGAGATACCACAAGAAGTCAATAAAAGGCACGTGAGAAAGAGAGGAAATTGGCATGGAAGACGAACACAGAATAAAAGAGGGAAATTGGAAAGGAACAGAAATGCCAGAAGGGTGGTCAGGCACTGGAATGGGTTGCCCAGGGAAGTGGCAGAGCCACCATCTCTGGAAGTGCTCAAAAGCCATGCAGATGTGGCACTTGGGGATGTGGGCCAGTGGTGGCCTTGGCAGTGCTGGGGGAGTGCTTGGACTGAATGATTTTAGAAGTCTTTTCCAACCTAAACAATTCTGTGATTCTATGACTCCAAGAGAAGGGCAGGACAGAAAGCTGAATGACAGTGAACAGGGACCCTCTTGCTGCCAAGAGAGAGGTCCAAGCCATAAATCCACAGAGGAAAATCTTTGCATTCTCTAATGAGGTCTCAGAGGAGATTACTTGTGACTATCTTTTGGGAAATGTATGACATTATTTCTGCAGGTACAGATGGGCTGAAATGCCACAGTTTGAAGGCTTTTGAGAGCTCTAAGACCTCAGGTGGCTTTGAACTAAAGGGCCCAGTGTCTTTGAAGGGAATTATTTTGGCAGGAAGCTTTGAAGAGGTAACAAATTGAAGACCCAAAGGAATGTCCCAAAGAACTGAGAGGTGATCAGAGACAGCTCTATCAGGTGCACTGCAAGAAGTCCATGGAGAATTCTGTGACCATAAAAGTTCCTGTAAACCTCTTAGCAACAAGTCTGGCTCTGGTGTATGCTGGGTTCAAAGTGGAAACAATCACCAAGCAGCAGACACTGGATAGTTAAAACTCCTCAGAGAGAAAAATGCAAAATGTTTTCATGCTGCAGCACAACAAATGACAGGAGTCATTTTTCAAGAAGAAAATGCTACTCTGCAGACAACAGGCTTATCATGTGCTATTAAGTGTAAAAATTAGTGTAAGATAGGCTGCTAACATCATCACTCAAATCCCTTCTTGGAGATATGCTGCAGCATAATAGAATTTCTCAAACCCCAGATAGGAAGAGCAGGCAGTCTCCTCTGCATGAAGATTAGCTAAAACGATGGCTTAATCTTTCTTTTTGGACTGCTTAAATCTGTGCTTGTCTTCAAGAATCCAGAAGGCAAAGTTAAATGTAGATAAGGTCACTGTCAGCACAGGAAGGACTGGGGAAGAAAAGCCACAAACCCTTGAAAGTATCTCTATTAATCATAAATCACTGAAAAGTGTTCAGCCAGTTAAGGTGGCACAGACTACACCTGGCACAGAGAAACAGCACAGACCTTTCCTGGCTGCCAGCAGAGTTGTTTAAGTTTATATGGAAAAGTTACAGAAAGGAACGAGTAGGGACACCTTGGCCACAACCAGCCAGAGTCACAAAAGGGTTTTCCCAGCTTAACCACTGGGAACAGTGGCAAGCTCACAGAGCAGCTCCAGTCGTGGAGGATGAGACACCACCCTCACAACAAAACTGAGAAAGATCCAAGCCCACCAGGAACCCAAGGAGACAGACCTGGCTGAACGTGGTCATAAACAGAGCTGCCAGCCCACAATCGCTCCCCACCTGAACGAGGAAGGAGAAATGTTGCCTAAAACTTGCAGAGAGCTTAAGAACAGTCCCAAGGTCACATGAGGAGATTGTGGAAGAGCAGAGAACTGAAACCAAGCCTGGGACCCATTTTCAGCCTTAACCCCCAAATCAGCCCTTGTCTCCTCTGCAATGGCTCGGCTGGATGGACTCGAGATCATTCTCAAGCTCTAAATAGAGTACAGGGAATGGAAAATAACTTTCAGCACTGACAATATACTCCCTATTTAGCTAATAAGTATTGATTTCTTCCTCAGCCACTCCAATGCAGATGAAAGCAGCACAGATTTGGTTCTTTTGTTTAATTCCCTGAATCCAATCGGTGTTACTGATGCTATCACCAGACTCTGAGGACTGATTATCCATGTGCTATTTAAAGTCAGAGAGGTGCTTAACATCTGATTTTATTTGGGACCAGTGGGAATTGTAGGTTATGTAGGAAGTTTTAACTTTTCTTCCCTTTTTTGTGTTTGTTGTTGACAAAGCTCTCCCATGTGAAGGGACAGATCTCTGTAAAAACAAGCTGTTCTCAAAGCAAGAGAACAGATGATGCCTTGTTCTCCTACAGATTTATCCCTTTTCTACACAAGTGCAGAAACCCTGTTTCCACTTCTGCCACAGTTCCATCTCTCCACGAAAGAGAGATCTGGAGGGCTGGGCACTGAACAGGCTCCCCAGGGAACGCTCACAGCCCCAGTCCTGACAGAGCTCCAGGACCATTTGGACAATGCTCTCAGGCACAGGGTGGGATTGTTGGGGTGTCTGTGCAGGGCCAGGAGTTGGACTCGATGATCCCTGGGGGTCCCTTCCAAATCAGAATTTCTGTGATTCTATGGTTCTGTGATTCACCACGTAAAGCTCTTTCCCTGTCATTTCCAGCTGAAGAAGCTCAAGTGGTCATACACAAGCTGCAGCTGAAGTTTTCCACCTGTAACTGAGAAAAACAGAAAGCAGTGGGTAACAATTAATCCATGTATCACTTATTCCTTCTCTACAGGTAGATCTTCCTTCTCTCCATTCAGATGCAATGGGCATGGAGCACTTGCCTGCAGTCCCACCAGCTGTCCACATCTGTTGTGAAGATGAGCTGTCCCGATCAAGATGACAAGGAAAGCTGACAATTTATGAACTGCCCATGTTTTTGCCAGGTTTGCATTAAGCAAAAAACCCCAGAGTCTGCAGGCAGGAGGATGACAAGGCCTCACTCTAAACCTCACAGCTGAGGGGCAGAAATAACCTTAAGAGATTTTTTACAATGTTTACAATTCTCTGCCTTTAAAGCCATGCCATCGGGAAATCAACTTTGCCTGCTCCCACAAAGCAGAATCTCATTCAGGGCCTTCTGCTGTAGTTCAGCAGGTTTTGTGTTGGCAAACTGAGGACACACAGTCTTGGTAATTGCAAATGATAGAGAGACACAAACAAGGCAGGAATGTCTGTGTGACTGCAACATCCACATCCTCCTGGTATCCCCCATATCCCATACAGCCTTATCCACCAGCCACATTCACTGTCTCTCTACAAAACCCCTCCCCAAAATCTCTTGAAATGACTGCTAGTCCATTTCTCACTTCCAATCAAGGGTACAAACACAGCCAGGGTCACCCTAGAAGTAAATACACGGAGCCCCCAGACACTGCTGTTGCTGCTGCTGCAGCACCTCTGCATTTCCACAGCATCCTTAAGGAACAGGGATCTGAACCACAGCACAGAGGAGGGAGAGCCATCAGAATTCCATGCCCATCGCCACAGTTCTTTCCAGCAATTGTAAATCTATTATCAAATACACTCTCAGACACCATCCGGGACACGGATCTGGCACACATGGCGTCAGGCTATAAATAGGCAGATACAGACAATCATACTAGATAGAACAAAGATTATTTGATTAAGCTGAGGCTCTGCCCTGCTGAGCAGCCTGTGATCAGTACAGACACCTTGCAGGAGCTGCCTTGGATCAGCACAGCCATGCCCAGGAGCAGAAAGGTGCTGGAAAGCTGCAGTTATACCCCTGCCCTTGTAGTCTCATGTTCTTTTAGCCCACACAACCAGGGTATTTCTAGCAAGTAATTAAAAGAATGTAGGGCCTACTGGAGACTCCAGTAATGGCTACATGGATTTTCAGTGGTGTTTTTTACTGGTCCCTACCAGTTTTATTTGGGAAGTCAGGGGTAAGTAGATGCTCACTTCTCCATTCAAAAAACACTTGGCTGGCAAGCACCAGTAGGGACCATTTCAGCAATTGCAGCTGGACTTCCTAGAAGGAAGGCAGGCAGCAATACAAGGTCAAACCACTCTAAATACACATTATTTTCACTTTATCCAATATCTCTGTACAAGCCACAAATGTTTAGCATCAGGGGAGCTGCATTACTCTTTTAGAGCTGCCACAGCTCCTACACTGGGCATGAAATTGGAGCACATTCCCACAGCAAGAAGGCAACGGGTCCTGAAGTGCTGAAGTGATGTGTAAAGCATTTCAGACCACAACAGCCCCAGCCTCCCCAGGGCAGCTGAGCACAGGGCTGCAGGCACTGTTTAAATGCAGATAAAGCCAAGCACATGAGCTGAACCCACTCCTTATATCACACCCGTCTGCTCACCTTCTCAGAAACACTGAAAGGCAACAAGCTCAACCCTCCAGGGCTTTGGATTTGCCATGGTCACCCACACCCTCACAAACCCACTGCACTTCTCTTCCAAACCAGACCCTCCACACTTTACCCTACTTTGTTCAGGTGTGACACATATTGTGAACCACAGGTAACAGTCACACAAAAAGACTCAAGAAACTTGTTTGGAATCCACTCAGAAGAGGAGCATTTGGAGCTTTTGGACTCTGTGTGGGAAGTCCAGAGTAGAACTGCCATCACAGAGCCGTTCCCTGCTGCAGCTGACAGGGCAGCAAGCTCCCTGCCTGATAGCAAAATAAATTTTGTATAAAGTAAACTACCTGCTGGAAACATCTGAGAAATGTGGTGCTGCCATTTCCTCTGTTTGAGTCACGAAAATCCATTTCTGAGGCACTGAGTGATGTGCAGGCCATAGGAATACTGTCCACTACACAGGCAAGACAGAAGTGCTGCCTCTTGCTTCCCATGTGGGAGGAGACCTATTTGGAGTGTCTTTCCTGCCTGGACCCTCAGCCATCCCGGTGACCTGACACCCATCCTTGAACTGCTCTGCAATACAAAACTCCTGAGGTCCAGCCCTCAGCAACCCCAGGCTGAGCTGCTCTCCAGCTCACAAACAGGTCTTGCAAAGCTACTTATTCTGTCTGACCACATGCAATCTTGAAAGCATGAAACATAGCTGAAGATGTTAAAAAAAAAAAAAAATTAAAAGAATGCTTGGTCCACTTAGGCATTTTATCTGCTTACAGAGGAGGGGAGGAAAGCAGGATGTGACCCATCTGCTTTTCTGTATTTCCTCAGTACACATGCATACAAACCACAACAAGCACAGAACTAACAGGGAAATAACTGTGACAGAATAAAACAAACAATTTGGGAAAACCCAAAATTACTCCAGCAGAAATCCTGGTTTCCTCAGTTTTGTCTTCTGGAATTACTGAGCTTTGGTATCCAGGATGATGCAAACTCAGACTGAAGAATTTCAGCAGTGGATAAGGATCATTTGCTGCTTCTTCTTCTGATGTCCAGTAAGGGTTGAGCTCATCCTACAGACCTTCCCAGAGCTGCTGAGGAATTCTTTCCTTACCCTGCCTGCTGCATGCACAGAACTACCAAAAAGACAGCATCTTTCAACTTTAATTCAAGTGAGAGTTGGGATCTCTTCAACCTTTTGGATGGTCCAAGAGGTTCAAAACTCTGGACAGGGTGAAATGAACATCACACACTCAGAATGACAGCAACTCTCATGTATCCTGAAAAAATGAGGTCAAAAGAAGGACTGTAGCAACTTCTGTCTGAAATCTGTGAATGAACAGCCAGCAATGTAAAGAACATTGCTGGAAGGGTTAAAGGCCAAACCAGTACTTATTAACAGCAATATGAACTTGTTTTGAACTTGTCAGAAACAACCAACAAAATGAAACAACCCCAGGTAGCTTCCACCCCCCGTAATCCCTGCAGGAATGTGTCAGAATTGACCTCCACCTTCTTATCCAGCAGCAATTGCAGAATGAGTTTGATATTGTTGGCTGCCTTGGGATTCTCCAGAGACAGAAAATCCTGTTTCACTTGCTGGCTTCAACTTCTCTCCTAAGACTAATGAATGTTTTTACTACAAGATCAGTGATGTGGCATCAGTCATGTCAGTCCCCTTCCCTCCTCTTATTTCACTCCTCACTCGAGGTAAGTCCATTTTGTAAGATGCTGCAAACCTTCTGCAAGCAAGGATTGCTTTTAGGGAGAGCTACTGGCTTTCATTAGCCAAATTGATATATCATCATTAAATCTGCCACTTGAGAACTTCCAGCTACCAAGGGCCAGGGTTATTTTTAAAAAGTAATATTAATCCAGAAGGAGAATTTTTTCCAGCAAACCACAAATGTCTTCAGGTAAAGTGGCTCAGCTGCAAAGATCAAATTCAGCTAGAGAAGTTTCTGTGTTTCAGAGTATTAGTCTTCCTTAGTGATTAATCGCTTTATTGAAGGCTTAGTGAAATTTTATTTTTTAAATTGCATGCAAAGAGTTTTCTGGCTTTACTGTGTTCATAATATGTTTGTGCAGCTCAACAAAGCCTATGTCCCATTCCCTAAAATAATAGGGCGTATGTTTTCTTTCTAAGGACAACAAATTGAATTAAACTGTCTGGGGAGCTGAATTCTCTTGAGAATTTTCATTGGGGATTTAATTTGAAATAACAATTTCTTTTGCAAGTAACTCTCAATGCTTTTGTTAGAAGTTGAAGAGAAAAGCAACAATCTGGAGATGGAAATTCATCTGTAGACAGCCCCTTCCTATTTTGAGTACAATTCTGAAAACCAAGCTTGTTTTTCAAAAATTAAGGAAAAACATCTGGTTACAATATTTGGCAGGGGAGCCCTCCCAGGCAGAGCTGCCTGGTCTTGGTGGTATCACTCAGTCAGGTGATGCCTCCTGCAGCTGCAATTCTCCAGGACAGGCTATGAGGAGCAGCTGATGGAGCTGGGGGGGCTCAGCCTGGAGCAAAGGAGGCTCAGGGGGAACCTTCTGGCTCTGCACAACTCCCTGACAGGAGGGGGCAGCCAGGGGGATCAGGCTCTGCTCCCAGGGAACAGGGACAGGACAAGGGGAAACGGCCTCAAGTTTCATCAGGAGAGGGTTAGATTGGATATTAGGGAACATTTCTTCACAGAAAGGGCACTGGCACAGCTGCCAAGGGCAGTGGTGGAGTCCCCATCCCTGGAAGGATTTACAAGTCGTGTGGATGTGGCACTCGGGGACAGGGGTCAGTGGTGGCCTTGGCAGTGCTGGGGGAATGGCTGGACTCGATCTTGGAGGGCTTTTTCAACCTAAATTATTCTATGATCATTACAAAGGCTAGTTCCTACTGCTATGAAAATTATGAATAAGCAAATATCTCCTATAAGAATGTGGGAATTCCTCCACAATGACGATGACAACGAGTGTTGTTCTTGAAGCATTATTACAGACTTGGAGCACTAACAGAGCATCAGTCAAACAAATTTGCCTTTTATTTCTCCAGCACAAAGCACACAGGCCCCACCCCACTGCAGGGTTTGCTTGGTACACCAATTAGTAAAGTTTTACACCAAAAAAAGGGTGTAACTAGATATTAGGAAGAAATTTTTTTATAATGAGGGTGTTGCGGCCCTGGCACAGGTTTCCCAGAGAAGCTGTGGCTGCTCCATCCCTGGAAGTGTTCCAGGCCAGGTTGGATGGGACTTGAAGCAACCTGGGATAGTGGAGGGTGTCCCTGCCCATGGCAGGGGGTTGCACTGGATGGGCTTTAAGGTCTCTTCCAGCCCAAACCAAATTTTGTGATTCTACAACTGACAGCATGAAGGACTATTTCTTCTACCAGAAATTAAGGCCCTTTTCCAGACCCTGTCCTTGAGAACTGAGTGCAAGTGGAAACCAAGTCAAAGACAAAAAAAACAGTCCATTACAAGGTACAGATAAACCCCAAACTCCAGCACTACACAGTCACGGCCCTTACACAAAACCAGTGCTGTGCCACCACCACAGACATCCCTCTGCAATGGATTCACTGTGTTCTACTAATCCAGAACTGGCCTCTTTAGCAGCTGGCAGTAGAAAGAAAGTGCTAAGTCATCTATTTCCACATTTGGGGATGATGAAAAGCACTTGAAAATGCTCAGCACTTCTGCAATAATTATAACAAGCACAGTACTTGTTTTGGGAAAGTATAATGTATTCTGGGGAGCAGAATCACATCAAAGAGGAAGCTTTCAGACACTTCAAGGAGCAGAATATGAAGACATATATAGAGAGATATAATTATCACCACGGTCACAAGTCCCTCTTAGGCAAGGATCACAGGAAGGAGAAGCAGATAAGTGAAGCATTGTGGACACAGAGCTGAGGCTGTGAGTTGATGTAACATCAGTTCTCATTACCTGGATATGGTACAAGCTGGGCTGCTGCAGTGCTGCTCATTTTGTGAGGTTTTTCTACCTGAGGGTGAGCTGTAACTATTCAAAACCCCCACTGATTCTCTTGGGACAGTGCCCCACAGCTCTCCAGGGCCCAGAGCTGGTCAGCAGCTCCAACACAATTATCACAGCCTTTTCAAGGGTGAAAATCCCTGCTCCCTTCTTCTCAACCTTCCTGCTACACCTGCTTGGGTATCTGTGCATGTCTGCCTGAAAGATGCCTCCACCCCAGCACCTGATGGGTGTCAGAGCAGGTGAGATGAAAAGTCATGTCTGAAATTTGCCTCTGTCTATAGCCCCAGGCTGGCCCATTGCAAGGGAAAGTCTGGTCAAGCCTTCATTACTTCAATGTCAACCAAACTAAGGATTAACTTGGTTTAATCAACATCAGCAACTGCTCAGAAACGTCATGTGGGATATGCAGCGTGTCCCACTCACAGAGGCAAGGTGGAATTTCATTAAAAATTACTTTTCTTTCAGTGTTGGCAGACTCTAAGAAATAGGTGGGCATGGCTTCATTTGGATGTAAATGGAAAAAAAAATCTGGTGCACCTGGGGGGAAAAAAGGTGACACAATACTAAAATCCACTCCAAAACCTCCTTTTATTTTTTTTTTTTTTTGCCTTTTG